>CM052883.1:27768168-27829307 GCA_028534135.1 Potos flavus | reverse complement strand
TCAACTTGAACAAAGGGCTTAGGCCAAAGAGAAAAAAGGAATACGAGTAACATAAAGAGTTACAGGAGGAGATACCAATCTTGTCCCATATGGCAGGAGCTGTGCAAACGCTGCCATGTCCTCGCTGTGACCGTGTCAAGCGGCAAGGCTTCTGCGGCTCTCGGCAGCATATAGTATAATAAGGTATAACAAGAAAATTTAGCAAGGTTTCAGGATTCAAGATCACTGTACAAAAATGTTTGCATTTCCATATACAATATAGCGAGAAATAGCTGGAAAATGAAATTAAATGTCAATTCCATTATTAACAGCATCAAAAATTATAAAATACATAGGAATAAGTTTAATGAAAGATGTGTAAATTCTCTATATGAAACACTGCAAAACAATACTGAGAGTAAAGACATACATACATGGAGAAATATACCATTTGTGGATTGCAAGATTTAATAGCATTAAGAAATCAACTCTTCCCAAATTATTCCATGGATTCAATACAGTGCCAATTAAAATCCAAGTAGGTTTTTTTTTTTTAAATAGAAAATGATAAGCTGCTTTATGTGGAAATGTGGACACAGAATAGCCAAAACAATTTAAAAAATAAAGAACTTACACTACTCAGTTTTAAGACTTATTTTAAATTACAATAATCAAGATATTACTCTTGATGTAAGGATAGATGAATAGGTCAACACAACAGAAAAGAGTCTGTGAATAGAACCCCATATATATGATATTATGGTTTTAAAGATGACTACAAATTCTTAGATACACCTCTGATCAGGATGTGGGGTTCTCTTGAATCTGGATAGTCCTATGACTGCTTTGATCAAAAGAATATGATGGAAGTGACACTATCTAATTTCTGAGAGTAGGTCTTGAAAGGCGATGCACCTTCTGCAGGTTTCCTTGGGACATTTCTTTTTGGGGGAAGTCGGTCATTGAGTAAGATTGACTACCCTACAAATGCCATACTGGAGAGGTCATGTGTAGGTATTTTAGTTGGCACTCTCAGCTGAGCTCCCAGTAGACAGCCAACATGCCAGTCATGTGAATGTGCTCCATCAAATGTCCAACCTAATCGAGGCTTCAGATTGCTACAGTCCCACGCAACATCTGAGAGTATCCACATGAGAAACTCCAAGTTAAGAACTGCCCAGCAGAGCTTTTCTCAAATTCCCAACCCGCAGAATAGTGACCAAAATAAAATACGTGTTCTAAACCTTTCATTTCTGTGGGAGTTTGTTATGCAACAAAAGTAATTGGATAATTTAATGAGCAAATGAAACTTTTCAAGAAATGGTGCAGGAACAACTGGATAGCTGTATGAAAAAAAAAAGAACTTCAATCCATACTTCACATCATACACAAAACATTAGTTTAAATTGGAGGACAGAATCAAATGTAAAGAACGGCGTGGGTGACTCAGTTGGTTAAACATCTGACTCTTGGTTTCGGCTCAGGTCATGATCTCAGGGTTGTGAGCTGAAGCCTGGTGTTGGGCTCCATGCTCAGCAGGGAGTCTGCTTGAGATTCTCTCTCTCCCTCTCCTTCTCTCGGCCCTTCCACCCTGCCCTCTCTCTAAAATAAATAAATCTTTTTTTTTTTTTTAAGATTTTATTTATTTATTTGACAGAGAGAGAGAGATCACAAGTAGGCAGAGAGGCAGGCAGAGGGAGAGGGGGAAGCAGGCTCCCTGCTGAGCAGAGAGCCCGATGCGGGGCTCAATCCCAGGACCCTGAGATCATGACCTGAGCCAAGGGCAGAGGCTTTAACCCACTGAGCCACCCAGGCGCCCTAAAATAAATAAATCTTTTTTTTTTTTTTAAAGATTTTATTTATTTATTTGACAGAGAGCTAGAGAGAGAGCACAAGTAGGCAGAGCAACAGACAGAGGGAGAGGGAGAAGCAGGCTCTCCATTGCGCAGGAAGCCTGATGTGGGGCTCGATCCCAGGACCCTGGGATCATGACCTGAGCTGAAGGCAGCCACTCAACCGACTGAGCCACCCAGGCGCCCCTAAAATAAATAAATCTTAAAAAAAAGATCAAATGTAAAGACAAAATGTACAGAGCTTTTAGATAAACACATTTAACTAAATTTATTCAGTTAACCAACATATAATGCATCATGAGTTTTTGATGTAGTGTTCAACAATTCATGAGTTGTGTATATTATATGTTGGCTAATTGAACATAAAAAAATAAAAAAATAAATAAATTTATTCAGTGGCATATACTCAGTAATAAGAAAGAAAAATAATCTGCTGATACATGTAAAATCATGGATGTACCTCAAAGACATTATTCTGAGAAAAGTAAGCCAGACACAAAAGAGTACATACTGTGAACCTACTTACATAAAGTTCTAGGATGGGTAAAATGAATCTACAATGGTATTGAACAGTAGTTGCCTCTACACAGGGAATGAAATCCTGGCACTGGTGCCCTCTATCAATGTCTGGTCCCTCATGCTGATTATTTTCCTTTGGGTGCTTTTGTAGCTTGCACAGAAATACTCATGCTGGGCCCTCTAATTGTAATTCTCATAATTTGAGTCTCAGCCTCTGTTTGTCCAGCAGCTCATCCCAGGCTAATTTTCTCTTTTTGGATTCTATCATACACGGGGATCTCCTGAGCAAAGTTCACCTTAAGGCAGTTCTGAATCAGCTTTCTTCCCAATGTGGCCCACATATTGCCACTAAAAACACTCACAAGTCCTTGTCCACCATGAATTGTAGTTCGTTCCCAGTGTCGGGTTTACTCTATAGCCATGGGCTTCAGCTTCTTGCCCTAGACTTTCTCCAGCATGGTTCTGATATCTGTCTTTGGACCCCACATATGCCAGACAATCAAGGTCAAATGCTCTTAGCTGTTCATTAGGTGTTTCTGTTACTCGCCCTCCCCCACCCCGCCCTCTAGGAGGGGAATAGAAAAAATTCTAGCCCTCCAGAACTTGCTGCACTAATACTGCTCTGCAATCCCTCTAACTTCCACCTTTTTATACCTCAGGAGAGTTGGTAAGGAATCATGGCAGCCCTGAGTTCTTACCATTCACTTTGCAAGTTCTGCAAAGGTGATATTGCCCTGCACTCTGTAATGTAGGGGTACTTACTGCCTATTGTTTGCTTTCCCCAGCTTTAGAATAAGGTAGAAAGAGTCCAATTTTAACATCTTGTTATGTGAAGGGGTCATTTCAATGCCCTGGAAGCTGACCTTTAGCTGACATTCTTGGTGTTCCAAAGCAGAGCACTTTTACTAAATCACTGGCTGCAGAAAATCTGTCAGAAGATTCAGTTTGTCCACAATTAACATTAATGTCAAGTGTGACAGCTAATTCTACGACGCTTTCAGCAGTGAAAATTCTCTTGTCTCACCAGTCTTTCTGCCATCCACAAATAAAAAAAGCTGACTGTCAATGGGTAGAACTAATTCTTCTTCATTAAAAAAATTCTGTGTTCTCACTTTAGAATTTTTTTTTTTAAAGATTTTATTTTTATTTATTTGACAGAGAGAGAGAGATCACAAGTAGGCAGAGAGGCAGGCAGAGGGAGAGGGGGAAGCAGGCTCCCTGCTGAGCAGAGAGCCTGATGCAGGCTCGATCCCAGGACCCTGAGATCATGACCTGAGCCAAAGGCAGAGGCTTTAACCCACTGAGCCACCCAGGCGCCCCTCATTTAGAATTTTATTTTTAAATAAAAAAGTCAATGTATTCAATACTATCACGAGATAAATCATAGTCTCATCGCATTAAAAGAAAGTTTTAGTTTATTTTTTGTGTTTTTTAGTTATATTGAGGTATAAGTGATACACAAAAAATGCACACATTTAATGTGTACATTTTGAGGATTTGGATATATGCCAATACCTATGATGCCATCACCACAACCAGCATACCACGCATACCCTTCACTTCTAAAAATGTTCTTCTATTCGTCTGTGTGTGTGTGCGCGTGCGTGTGTGTGTGCGCGTGCGTGTGTGTGTGTGATGGTAAGAACACTTAAGATGAAATCTATTCTCATATTTTATAGTGCACAATACCATTTTGTTAACTGCAGGTACTATGTTTTACAGCAGATATCTGGAACTTATTCATTTTGCCTAACTGAAACTTTGTACACATGGATAAATCATTCCCCATTTCCCCATGCCCCCAACCCCTGGCAACTACTATTCTATTCTCTGCTTCTATGAGTTAAAACTTACATCAATTGCTATTGGAATCTGCAGCATCTGTTGCAATGACAAATATCTGGGACTGAAGTCACATGACCTCCACGTGACCAAGTCATGCCAAACAAGACGATTTAGTCATGGACTTCCCGATAAAAGTGGTGACTAGAGTGAAAAGCCAACCAGACGCCAACAGTGTGTACTGATGACTGTGGCTTTCTTTGTGAAGAGCAGATTTTCTACTGGAAAGTTAAATTTCCTTCCCCTCCTTCTCCACCTCCCCCTCCTCCTTCTTCTTCCTTTCTTTGTATTGCTCTCTATATGTCAATTTTAGTTTTTAGTTACAAAATTGATTTTTAGTTTTTAGTTACAAAATTGATTCTCTCCTAAGAAGATCTAGTGATTTCCATTCTGAAGATGGTGACATAAAATTGGCATTTCTCTCTTCCCCTTTCAGCTTATCGAAATCAACAAGAATGAGAAATGGAAACGTAATACCTGTCTCCAATGAAAGTGGAGATAATAAAAATTTGGGAAAACAAAGTAGATGAAGTAATACAACAATGGTGGTGAGTAAACCACCTACGGTCTGGTAAAATTATAACGATGTCCATGTGAGTAGATCCTAGACACCAATATGATTTTCTAAGGTTGAGTTTCATGTAGAGGCACAAAACTAAAGCCCTTGCCAGGAAATTGGGAGAAAGGTTCACTGGCTGTCATGGAAGTTTTCCCTCTGCTTGGTATTGTTCTGAGAAATGAAGAACAACACGGCCAAAGAGGAATTACATAGGTAAACAGTTTGCAAGAAGCAGTCTGTCCTTGTGGAGATGGGTGGAACCACAGGGTCTTTACATAATGAATCTCCCCACAACTGATGAACTCCACAGCTAGGGAAAAGTAAGTTTTCAGAGAGCTCATAGTTACTACCATGTCCTGGCTCTTTCCCCACATGATCCTCATATAATTACATATAGTTGTTAATTATATATGTATAATTAACATACATATAATTGGTTCATGAACAACTTACCTCATTCAAATGATGGGGAAAAAAGAAATCAGCATATATACATACGGTTATTACTAGAAAGAAGAAGAAAAGGAAAACAGAGACAAATTGCTGATAAGGAATGCTCAGTAGAAATACATTGCAGGGGCGCCTGGGTGGCTCAGTGGGTTAAAGCCTCTGCCTTCAGCTCAGGTCATGATCTCAGGGTCCTGGGATCGAGCCCTACATCGGGCTCTCTGCTCAGCAGGGAGCCTGCTTCCCCCTCTCTCTCTGCCTGCCTCTCTGCCTACTTGTGATTTCTCTCTCTCTGTCAAATAAATAAATAAAATCTTAAAAAAAAAAAAAGAGAAAGAAATACATTGCAGATGAATATTGTACCCAGTTATCTCTCCAGTCATTAAAAAATTAAAGAGGTTGGGCGCCTAAGTGGCTCAGTCGGTTAAGCATCTGCCTTCGGCTCAGGTCATGATCCCAGGGTCCCAGGATTGAGCCCCACATCAGGCTTCCTGCTTAGTGGGAAGTCTGCTTCTCCCTTTATGTGCAAGCGTGCGTGAGCACATGTTGTCTCTCTCAAATAAATAAATAAATCTTTAAAAAATTTAAAGAGGCAATTGCTCTAATACAGAAAAGAAACAAAGCAGAAATATAAGGCATCAAGGGGAGCTGGTTAGAGAGTACAAAGAGATGAACTGTGAGTTGGCAGAGTTCAAGAAAAAGTCAAAGCAAAATAGAAATAAAAAAGAAATAAAAACTGCTATAGAACTAAAGGCAAAATGATTAGCAGCCTACCAGAAACTTGACACTGATGAAAACACAGTAAGGGGCATGATAAAAATGAGCACACTGAAATAGAAACAAAAAGTTAAAAAGATTAGAGAAAAAATAATAAACAGATGAAGGTGATATGCATAATTGGTGTCCTAAAGAGGAAAAATGGAGGGGCGCCTGGATGGCTCAGTGGGTTAAAGCCTCTGCCTTCGGCTCAGGTCGTGATCTCAGGGTCCTGGAATCGAGCCCCGCATCGGGCTCTCTGCTAGGCAGGGAGCCTGCTTCCCCCCCCCCCGCCTGCCTCTCTGCCTACTTGTGATCTCTCTCTCTCTGTCAAATACATAAATAAAAAATCTTAAAAAAAATAAAGAGGAAAATGGATATAATGATTCAGAAAAGTATTTAGACAATCTTACAGATAAAAGAAGACTCTATGGTTTGAAAGGGCATGCTCTTTCCTAGGAAAATTTTACTCAGAATCATACATGGAAGCTTCAAGTAAAAGAGAAATTCCAGTCAAAAACAGGAGTTTATTTTCTTCACAGAAAATAGTGGGCAGCACTTAAGAATTTCATACCCAGACAAAATATTAGCCCTGTATTAACATAATAGACATTTTTCAATATGTTAGAATGCAGGGAATTTTGACCCCTTCTTTAAAAAACTACTAAAGGATAGGGGTGCCTGGGTGATGCAGTTGGTTAAACATCCGACTCTTGGTTTAGGCTCAGACCCGCTCTCCGGGTCCTGAGATCAAGCCCTGCATCAGGCTTTGCACTCAGTGCAGAGTCTGCTTGGGAGTCTCTCTCCCACTGCCCCTCCCCCAATATGTTCTCTCTCTCAAATAAATAATCTTAAAAAAATAAAAAAACTAAAGGACAAACCACAGGTAATCAGGAGAGGAATGATAAGTATAGGAAAATAGTGGTGGGATTGAATCTACTTCATTGAACAAAAGCAAATATTGCTACTAACAACATAAATGCTATAAAGTCCTGATAAATATGGGCAAGAGGTAAAGAGAGAGAAAAATGTATTATCATTTTGTTGTTTTTCTCATCTTTTACAGCGAAACGTTCAAAGATATTATGTAAAGCTGATGAAACAACTGAGGGACATGCAAAGATAGCAGTGGGAGTGGTGTCTCCTTATGAGGAAAAATATTAACCACTGATCTGTATTATTGGTGCTGTATCACTGTCTTTATGACCTGACTTGGAGTCAGTTTTATTTTTGTTTTAAAATTTTCTAAGGAACACCTGGCTTGGACTATCCCCACATCCTTGCCCTTGGGCAGCCTCTGGATAAAAGCACAAGTGTATTTACCATTACAAAGCGAATGCTAAAACGATAATATCATCAGCTAAATGGGGCAGCAGAGTAGAGGGAGGGGAAGGGAAAGGAAAGATATATGGGCTAATTTCATCTTTGATCAAAGCATAGAGTTGATTGGCACTGTAGAAACACACGCCAGTGTGACTTGGAGTAGGCAAGGATTTATTAAATAAGGATGCCTGCAGCACAAACCCTAAAGGAATGATGTTTAACCCATAATAATTCTGAAAAAAACTTTTATTCCTTAAAAGAAACAGAGGATTAAATGTTTGTAAAGTCATACATAGACATGTAATCACTAGGAAAAAATTCTTCCACATTTTCAGAAAAAAATCAAATACAAAAAAAAGGTGAAAAAACAAAAAAGAAGCCCACACAGGGAAAGGGTTTTTTTAAAAAGGAAAATAAAGAAGATATACTTTTCTTCGGAAGAAAATGAAATGCTTCCTTCTCCTCCAGAGGTCCTGGTCTCTTTCCTTCCTGACTCACTTTTCTTATTTTGTTCTCTTTCCCCTCACCTCCTACATGCAGAAGCATTGAGAAATAAAATCACTTTGCTCTTTGGAAAGGCTTGTGGTAGGGGGGTGGGTGCTGGCCCTTGAACAGAGAAACACAGGGTTTTATAATCATAACTATTATCATCAGTTGTTGCCATCACTTTGCCTTCCTTTAATTATGCCCAAGAGCCGATAAGGCTTAGAACCAACGCCGAGCTGTGCATCGCTGAACTGAGAGTCAGCATGCGGTGAGGTAAGAGCATAGGTTGTGGAGAATGATACTTCTGAATTTAAAATGTAGCTTTGTATTCCCTCTCTGTCCAGCCTCCTTACTTCTCCAGGCTCAGCTTCCTCATTTAGAATATAGGAATAAGATACACTGTGCAGAGTTGTCATGTAGGTAATGAAAGGTAACATTTGTTCAGCACTCACTGTGCACCTGGCTATTTAAAGCATCTTATGTTGTGTTAATTCATTGAATTCTCTCACAGATTTGATGCAGCAGGTACTGGTATCATTCCTATTTTACAGATAAATAAACTGAGGCACGGAAACAGGAAGCTATTCTTTCGAATCCACACAACTAGCTAATGGAGTAACTGGGATTATGAGCCATGGCAAACTGATCCTAAATCCTGGGTTCTTGACCTCTTTGCTCTACTGTCTGTTGAATTCGAAGGATGAGAGGTAAAACGTGTCATATGTCCTACAGCAGTAAGTAGGTGTCAAAGAATAAAACGGATCCCAAGAAGGGCTGACTTCATTAATGTTTCAGGTCAAGGCATGGAGTGGTCAGGTGAGCTGTTGATTTTCAAGCCACCGTGAGAAGGAGCTGAAAGTTCAGGAAAAAAGGAAGAGACAGAAGGGTAGTGGACATTCCAGATAAGTAGGAGGTCACCTTTGCAAGCCGGAACAATGAACAGAAGGTTTGGAGCAGATGTCCCTGGCCACCCGCACTGTCATTCCTACAGAAGCAAAATTGTCTTGAAAAAGAGGCTTCCGGGGAGGAGCCTGGAATAACCTGGGGAATGGCTTTGAAGCCATTTTCTGGGAGTACCGGGCAGACTGAAAGGCTTCTGTTACTTTCGATTCTGAAACTCGGGGGACGCTCAAGTCAGTTTATCTATACTGAGTGGAGTTAACAGTCACTGCTCTCAACACGGAAGTTTCAATACTTCATCAGTGAGCTGAATAGATAAGCTTCTCACATACTCATGCTCACCCACAGATACACACATTCACATGCTCGCATAGCTACACACACGCGCACACACGTGTGTGCATGCACACCCACACACACCCCCATGACCTTTTCAGATTGCGAGTCCCAAAGTCCTCCAATCTGTTTAATTGACTTCTGTCTGAGGTGCAAACGCCAGTTGATTTGCCCGTGTGGAAGCCTCCTTCTCTCTGTGTGAATTCTGCCTTTCAAAGCGAGATTGCAAAGTTCTGCCGGGACCACGGGAGGTGACTTGAAATGGAAAGCAAATGTTCAGAAGAAAGGAAGTTGCTAAATGCATTGCACCTTGAATGCAAAGTCCTATTTTTGAGTTTGGAGTTGGAGGCCTTCGGTCCCCTCCCCGTGCCTCCGCCCAGATCCCAGGCGCTCGCTGGCAGCACAGCCCATCTGACTGTGGGCCGTGAGCAAAGACCTTGGCCTCCCGGTGCCTGCACTTCTTCCCAGCTTCCCAGACGGAAAAGAAGCTTATCCAGTACTGCAGAGGATGGGCCTTCCAGCTCACCTTATTCTCTGCTGCCCTCAGTCACCTCTGGACCCTATGACTCTTGATTTCCAGAGTAAGTAAGTTCCAAGGAACTTACTTGTGTTGCTCAGACCCTCCTGCGTCCCCTACATGATAAGAGCAGCTGCTCTGCTCTTTGCCGAAAATATTTATCTCCAGTCATGCTGCCGTGCTGAGCTGGCGAAACAGATGCCTGCTTTGTGCTGGAGAGGCTCTTTGCTCTTTGGCCCCCACAGAGACCAACCTGGCAGGGGTGCAAGGCCTGAGCAGCTGAAGGGAAAGCCTCAGGGTTCGTTCCCCACCTGGCCTCCCAAATGTGCAGAGCCCCTCCTGGGCGCTGAGGGGATGCAGGCGCACGACCACCCTCACTGGCCACTGGTCCTCTGTCTTTCCTAGGACGGTGGGTGGAAGATGAGTTGTTAGAAACCGTCCTGCTCATCCAGGGCCCAAGGGAGGTGCAGCCTTTTGCTGCAATTACTCTGTATGCCACCATGCTGCTTAGGAGGGGCGAATGGCTATTTGGATGAAATCAGATTCCAAATTTAAAGCCACATGGCCATGAATTATGTACTAACCGGGTCAGGGGATTGCAGATAGACCCTGCCACCTCTGTCCCTCAGGCCACCCAAGGAATGTGCTATTGATCTTCCGGGGTTCTTTCTGGAGTCTGAGTTGAAACAAGCTCTAAAAGATAATGTCGTGGTGACACTGAAAACCCCGGTAAGAAGAGGACAGTGGGTACCTGCAGGGCCTGGACCCTTCCACATATTTCTCTCTGGTTCGCAGCGTTTCTTTTTCAGGTGACAGTGAATGTATTGCAAGTGTGGCTGAAGCAGATGTGTCCTGTTTTCACATAGTTGTCATTAAAAGAGATGAAAAAGGAAATGAATTAAAACGAGCGCAGAATATATCAGTCAGATGGGATTGGATGTGCTCAGAGTGCTATGGACTGTAGGCTTCTCCTTATATGAGGTATCTAAAACAGTCAGGTGCGGGCATCTGGGTGGCTCAGTCGGTTGGGTGTCTGTCTTCGGCTCCAGTCATGATCCCGGAGTCCTGGGATTGAGCCCTGCATCGGGCTCCCTGCTTGGTGGGGAGTCTGCTTCTCCCTCTGACCCTCCCCCCTGCTTGTGCTCACTCTCTCTCTCTCTGCCTCTCTCTCTCTCTCTCTAAAATAAATTTAAAAAATTAAAATAGTCAGTTTCATAGCATCAGCATAAAATGGTAGTTGCCAGGGCGGGTGGGAGGGAGAAATGGGGAGATGCTAATCAAAGGTGTAAGGTTTCAGTCTGGCGAGATGAGCACGTTCCAGAGATCTGTGTACGTCATTGTGTCTGCAGTCAACTGTGCTGTAGTTGTACACTGAAAAACTTGTCAAGGGGACACATTTCATGCGCTTTTAGCAAAATAAAATGTTATGTAATAAATCAGATATAAAAGAAAAATCAATCAAGGAAAAGGGCCAGAGGCACACTAGGGGAGAGGACATGAGATCAAAGATGACCTTTTCTAGAAGTGTTGGCCCCACAAGGAAGGTAAGGAGGACGCTGTCCTTTTCGGCGCTGTATCTGCCTTACCTGGAGACACTCTAGGAATATTTGTTGAGAGAACATGTCAGTGGAATTGCCTTCTGCTGCAGATACAGAGTGGTGGATTATCTTGTCTCAAAGATGCACAGGACCTCATGGATTTCCGAGTCAGTGCGGGCCGGGTACTCTCTTTGTGTCAGGGAAAAACAACCGCAGGAGCTGCCTGATTTTCTGACTCTCCACGTAGGAGTGTGGAAGTTGAACTGACTCTTAACCTGCAGACTGACTATGTTTCTCAGTCTCCTCAAGAGGAGGGAGAGCCCCAAGGAGATTCCAGCTCCCCTAATAAGAAGAGGCCTGAGCTGGCTTTGGTATGCACTATTCGATAGCAGAGATGGGCCAATATTTATATCCAGGTCCCTGCAGGAGTTCACTCTATTCACATGTAGAAATCAATTCCTAAACTCTTTGAATCAAGGTTTATACAAAGTTGCTGACTTAGTAAGAAAGGCGTGGAGTGAAGAAACAGAGTCTCCAGCTCCGGTAGTGCAGGACAAGAGCCATGTGAACATAGGTGAGAATCTAGCCCACAGCCGATTAAAAAAGTTTTTTAATATTATCTTTCGGAGTGAGGAGAAATTATTAACTAGTATCACAATCTAATTCATCCCTTGTTAAATTTGTGCTTTATAATTATGAATAGTAAAATACACAAATCAAAGATGTGGACTTGGTTATTCTCAGTCAACTTCCAGAAAGCTACGTCTCTAAGAACCCCTCCTGGTTTTGTCATAGACACCTGAGTCTCATGGCAGCCTGCAAGGCTCTGAGTGGGCCAAGTGAAGCAAGCTGGTGTCCTTACAGAATTTTATCTTGAAGTAGCTTCTATCTGGCTTGGTAAGGTGCCCATTGGTTTATGGACGGCGGAAGCAAAGACAGTGATCTTATGCTCACATGGTTTATCTAAAATTCTTTCAGACTGATAGCAGAGTAGCAGTTCTTCAGAGGGGTTTGCAAAGACCCTGTTTTGGATCTCTGGGAAGAGGTGGAGGGAGTTAGCTTGGTGTAGGTAGGTCTTTGCTGTCTCTCAGGGGCTATGGTTTAGAAGAAGGCTCCCATGGCCTCTTTTACACTGTAATTTTCTCTGAGAGGAGTCACCTGATATCCTCAACAGAAACAACGCTTGGTATTTATTGAGTACCCGCTATGTTTTGGGTTGGGGGGCTGTGTTTGGTATTTTATGTGTACCGTTACATTTTAAATGGTGAGTACAACTCTCTGAAATCAATAGTACCATATCCATTAAGTGGGTGGGATAATTAAGAAGTGAAGAGATTTAGAAACTTGGCGCTAGCTAACCAGAGAGAGGTCCTCCTG
Organism: Potos flavus; assembly: GCA_028534135.1. Lineage (NCBI taxonomy): Eukaryota > Metazoa > Chordata > Mammalia > Carnivora > Procyonidae > Potos > Potos flavus. The sequence goes on along the minus strand of CM052883.1, from coordinate 27,816,875 downwards.
TGAAGGGATCGCTGGGGGCGGGGTGCAAGTGATGGGGAAAAACTGTACTTTAAGCCGACTGACCAAACCGGCAAGGGAACTCCAGTCCTTGTCTCAGAGCCCTTCAGGTTCTTCTTTCCTACCCTGTTACCCTCGCACGCCAGAATGCCAAGTATGTGCAAGTAGGAGGGTATAAATTGCCTCTCCTCTGAGTCTCACCGGTGTTTAATAAATATCCATTCCATCTTAGTCTAGTCTCCAAGTGCCGCTTGGTTTTCTGCCAGGATCCAGTCCAGGTTCTGCTACACAAGCACCCCAGCCGAGCAGATAGAGGAAACCAGAGTGAAACTTTGCAGGCTGCATGGGCTCTGAACCTGCCGTGACTGTGTGCTACGGGCTGGACCTTCCAGGAACCACTGTGTGTGTGTGTGTGTGTGTGTGTAATACCTGATTGTGGTTTGGGCCAACTGAGGATACATTACGGAAGCCGCAGAAATGGAAATAAAGGTTTCATGGCTCATTTCCTAGCTGGACACCTAGCAAATAAAAGTGATGCATGCTGCTGCCCGCCGGAATGCTAGAATAACAATTTGATAATAATATCTGACACCTGCTTCACCGAGTCCTGCTCTTCCAAAATGATTTCCTGAAACCAGTATCATAACGCTCTTCTTCTAAGTCCATCTCCTTAAAATTAGACTCCCCTGAGGTCAGGATCAGGGGTTGGAGCAGCTACCAGCTTCCCCAGCTCTTTAGCCACACTGCCTAGGTTTATGCCATCATGGTTATTTCCCCACGTTTTCTGAAAGTTTCACCGACTGGAAAGCGGAAGGCAGGAGAACAGTGAGGAATGTGCGAAGCAGAAATAAATCTTCCTTTAGAGACATTATATTATAGTGGTTCAATTTCTTTTCAGCTTCCCTAAAGCAGATCAATGTACACCCAAGATCATCTAGGTTTAAAAAAAAAAAAAAGAAAAGAAAAAAAAGAACGTGTAACAAAATAAAAGTTTATTTGGCAGGATTTCTCTCAGGGGAGGGAGCATTTTTGTGTGTGTGGTGAACTTCAGTAAGTTGCTGGGGAGGGAGACTAAGACCCAAAGGGCTTGCCCAGGAAGGAAAGGAGAGCTCCCTGATCACAAGACATCACGAGAAAGGAAATCTTACAAAACAGGTAGATGCAGAGGAATGGGGAGAGGGGGTTGATCCAGAGCTGAAAGCCCCAGGAGCCCCACAGCTGGGGGAGGTTTTAGAAGAAGAAAAATGTGCTCCATGAATTTGTAAGTTGGCTTTTGTCTGTTCTCTAGTAGTTTCTCTTCTCAGCTTCTGCTCTTCCACTCCCAACAGAATAATCTTCAGTCCAGTAGATGTTTCTCACTCTTCTAGGAGGATAGAAGTGGATTCTTTCGAGGAAATTTGAAGATGTTTTTCTGTGTTTGGGGCAAACAGAAGTAGCAGGTGGGACTAGAGTGGGTAGCTGATGGCCGCGTTACAGAGTGAAAAATGATAATAACTTGTATTAAATAGCAACCTTTTATTTTTGTAATTGAGAATGTTGTGTTTTACATTCAGACTATTTCATTTAATTTTGCTTTGCTTATGAGTCTATCTTTTCCTCTTTAAAAAAAGGATTTATTTATTTATTTTAGAGAGAGAGCGCCAGCACAAGCAGGAGGGGCAGAGGGAGAAGGAGAGAGGATCTCCAGCAGGCTCCCTACTGAGCTGACAAGGGGCTGCACCTCATGACCCTGAGATCATGACCCTGAGATCATGACCTGAGCCGAAACCAAGAGTCAGATGCTTAACTGACTCCACCACCCAGGTGCCCCCCTATCTTTTCCTTTTTGTGTGATATTTCCTATGACTCCCTCCAGGAAAGCTAAGGTGGTCAATTACCTGTTGGCAGATAATGCTACTTGTGGGTAATCTGTTGCTTTCTCAAATGAATTATATGTTTTATGACTTTTTCAGACCACAGTCTATGGCTTGGCAAGCTGTCGGATTACAGTAGTTCCCCTTATCCGTGGTTTTGCTTTCTGCTGTTTCAGTCACTGATGGTCAACCATGGTCTGGAAGCAGACGGTCCTCCATTTGATGAACTGTTACAAGGTAAATAGTAGCCTAATGCTTCAGTGTCTGTGTCATTCCCCCCACATCATCTCAGCACGGAGGCATTTTAACACCTCCTCTCATCACAGGAAGGATGAATACAGCACAATAAGATATTCTGAGAGAGAGAGAGAACATTCACATAACTTTTACTACAGTATATTGTTAAAACAATTCTGTTTTATTATTATGGTTGTTAATCTCTTACTGTGCCTAATTTAGAAATTAAACTGTATCATAGGTAGGTATGCTTAGGAAAAAACAACCCGTAGTACAGATGGGGCTAATTACTATCTGTGGTTTCAGGCATACGTCTGGGGCTGGGACAAGGGAGGTCTACTGTCCTCTCCTGTAGCACAGAGATACTATACACCCTCCTGGAGAACTAGTTCCGAGTTGCAAAAATACAAAAATAAAACTATGAGAGAGAATGCATTGTTCATGGTGAGTGAAAATAAACGCAGAGGCAGATAAGAACAGAGAGCTGTTTGCCCTACCTGAAGGAAGGCACTAGAGGCTTCTGAAGATAATATCCTTAACATTTATATGGCTCTTCATAGTTTTAAAGTGCTTCCTGGTAATTAAGAGTCATTAATCAGATATTAGCTGCAGGTCATTCAACAAATTAGCTGTTGATTTAGACTGAGAGCTATGTATAATTTTGCAGACTAGGAGCAAACATGATTCCTTTCACATTTCACAAAAATTTTGACTTTCTTATGTTCACTGAGAGTTTTTTTTTTTTTAAAGATTTTATTTATTTATTTGACACAGAGAGAGAGAGATCACAAGTAGGCAGAGAGGCAGGCAGAGAGAGAGGGGGTGGGAAGCAGGCTCCCTGCTGAGCAGAGAGCCCGATGCGGGGCTCGATCCCAGGACCCTGAGATCATGACCTGAGCCAAAGGCAGAGGCTTAACCTACTGAGCCACCCAGGTGCCCCTCATTGAGAGTTTTAATGTGTGTGGGTTTGTATTATGGATACCAATATGTACTTATTATTGTATGCATTCACATTTATATAGAATACTAATTTATAACCTATTAGTTTGCTATAGTGGTCCTCTTCTCTCTGTGGTTTCACTTCCTGCAGTTTCAGTTACTTGCAATCCAGAAGCAGAGAATCCTCCTGATGAATTGTCGGGTCAGTCGTAGCCTAATGCTACACCACAATGCCTGCGTCATTCACCTCACATCATTTTGTCATGCACACATTTTATCATCTCACATCAGAACACGAAGAAGGGTGAGTAGGGTACAATGAGGTATTTTGAGAGAGAGAGAGAGACTATATTAATATAACTTTTATTACAGTATATGGTTATAATTGTCCTATTTTATTATTAGTTATTCTTAATCCCTTACTGAGTCTAATTTATAAATTAATCATTATCATAAGTATGTATATAGGAAAAAACAGTGTATATAGGACCTGGGACTATCTGTGGTTTCAGGCATCCAGTGAGGGTCTTAGGATGTCTCTTCCATGGGTAAGGGGGGGACAGCTGCCTTTACAACACCTATGGAGGTAAGACCATGTAGGAAAACGCTTAAGTTTGACAAGTGTCACGGTGAAAGTCCTCACTGAACACCCTTCCCTAACACAGGCGGGGGACGGGGGGGGGGAGGCTGGCAAGGAGTAGCCAGTAAAAACACAGAATACAGTCTCTTATCTTCTATAGTTTGAATGTTGCCACTTGTAAACACCAAAAGATTGTAAGGGGATCTGGAATAAATACCATTTTCACTGCAAGTGAATGCCTTATCTAGCTAGCTATTTCTACAAATCATAACTCAGTTTATCTTCAATCTAAGCTGAAATAAATTATACATACGAGACTGAGGTTTATTTGGCATATTTATGTCTAAATATCAAGACACATTTGTTTCCCACTAGTATTTCTGCATACCTATTCTTCAGCCAATTATCACAAGTAAATGAGGTCTGAGGGAAGCCATAGATCTTTGGAGCTGAGCTTTTTAGAAATGAATGGGGAACTCCTTTGGCTTTGATGCTTGAATCTACCAATATGACTATGCTTCTCGTTCGTTTCCCTACAAAGGCTGTGAAACAGTGGTTATTTGTCCCGGCAGAGCCTCCACATTTCCTCTTCTTCCTGTGAAGAAGTCTCTGCAGCTACTTGGCCGGGATTTGAATCCGGATTCTCTGACTTACAAGCTATGTGACCTTGGGCAAGTTACTTTGCTTCTCTGACACTTGGTTTACTTATCTGCAAAATAAGGAACAATTTCTCTCCTGTATTCAGGTGTTAGGAGGGTTAAATGAGTAAATATTTATAAAGTGCTTAGTACGGTGTCCAGCATGTTTGTACTACTACGTAATTACCTGTTAAACCTATTAAAATTTTCACATTTCAAAAATACTTTGCTGAGTCGACTATAGAAGGTATTCTATTAATGTTTGCTAAACCTTTTAAAAATTCACATTTTAAAATACTTTGCCAAAAAATGAGTTCAGATTTCTTCAGTTAGCAAAAAATAAATTATACTTTGCTATGGGTGAACTTTAAGGAACAAAAATTGACTAAATTTGCACTACAAAAAACTGCTTTCCTTGAAAATACCAAGGGGCTGAGGGCTGGGCTGAGGACATTTGGGGGTGGTTATTGAACATTGTGGACGAGATGGAAGGGAAGAGAAGGGCTGGATTAGCTTTAGCTTCTCAGGAACCACAGGTCACTGAGGTTGCCCATTGGTGAGTCTGAGGCAGGAAGCTTGGCCGGTCTCAGCAAATCTTACTTGGAGTTTTTCAGTTTCACTCACACCATATTTCACTGCTTTATAGGTTAAGGAAACGTCACAAAGCAAGCCAAAGGCCAGTAAAAGGGGAATGATTTGTTTCAGGAATGTTTAAAAATTCCCCCATTCTCAAATGGCACGATTTCGATTCAGTAAAAATATTTTAATGTTATACAACAAACGTTTAGAAGGCCAAGTTTTGTCTACAACGAAATAAATACAAAATAGCAGACTATTAAAATTCCTAAATGATCGTATTGAATTTAGGACATTTTTCCTTGGAAACAAAAATTTCGGATCCTCGTAGGATCCTACAACTGAGGTCAGGAGACTGAAATGTGCGCCGCCGATACTCCAGCCCGGGTCCACTGTAGAAATAGTTGCCCTCATCTGCATTTCAAAAACTAGTACAGATCTGATATTTCTACCCAAGACTGGCTCTGTGTTCTCCTTTCTTTCACAAGGTTGATTCAGGTTAGGAGGACAATTAAGTTAGAGTAGGCTAAATTATAGTTCAGTAACAAATGACCCCAGTTCTGACTGGTCGCAGACCTCTGTTTTGTGTCAGTGAGGAGTCCTAGAGCCAAGTGTCCTTCTCTCCCCTCCAGGCTAAAAGCTTTTGCCCCTTTTAGCTTCCTCACCCTGCTTCCCCTCTGGCTATAGATGCCTATTGCTTGTTAGTCAGTGCGAGGCTCACAGTGAGGACTGGGCGCACCTCCCCCTTCCTCAGGGACAGAAAACTTTTGCTTCAACCTCTCCCAGAGAAACAGAGTTTACCTGAGCCCTGGGGGGTGGGAATGCTTCCTGTCCCTCCCTTGCCACTTCAAGCTTTTGTTTTAAACTGGTTCCTGGTAGTCCACATTTGGCCTTTGAGAACTCATTAAAATTTTAGCTGTTTTTTTTTTTCCCTTCTTTTCTCCTTACCTGCTTTTATGGTGGCTAACTCCTCCTCCCAGGCTCTGGCAATGGTGACAGTCATGTGTCCTTTCCTCTCCTGGGGAGCTTGGTCCCATTTGTACTTTGCTTGGTGCCTTGTAACCTCACCTCTCTGACAGCCTCAAGAAAAGTTATGATTTTGTAGACTGCCTTTTCTGGTTGTTAGAGTGGGAGGGATGTTCTCCTGCAGCTTTATGCATTTTAAACAGAAGCTGAATTGATATCGAAGTCGTCATCAGACTGTAATTGTCTATGCCTCTCTATCCCAGACAGGCGATGTAGAAAGCCAAGATTTCCAGAAATTTAGAGGAACAAGCTATATTTGACCCAGCCAAAGGAGCATGCTCTTGTTCGTCTTATTAATGATGCAGAGAGCTGGAGACTCATTATGTCCTGTTCAGAAATTTCTACATAGCCAACGGTTTCATGTGGAATTAATCATAATCTTTCTATCTTATAATCAAGACCACTTCAAATTGGTCCCCACATGCTTTTCTGGACATCTCCCAGCATGCTCAGCGGCACCCATCGTTCAGCTGCAGGAGTTGACAGACCTCAGAGTGGGGTCAGACTTCCTTCCTTGGAATCCAGAGTGGGCCATTTACTAGCTCTGTGCCCTGCGGCTAACTCCTTAACCTCTCTGCCTCTCAGCTTCTTTGTTTGTAAAATGGAAAAAGTAGTAATACTTACTTACCTCATAGGTTTATTATGAAGTGCCCAACCTGTTCTAGACTATTCCCACTTTTCTGAGAACCTCCTCTGTCAAAGTAGAATATACAGAACACTCATGTTCAGCTCAGGTTCCAATTGGTATCACATTTCCTCCTCACTGTTTTTAAGATCAGCCTTTGTGAGCAGGTAAGAAATATGAGCTACTTCATACGGGAAAGTAGGAGGTCCTTCTCGTCCCCTTGGACAATCGCTGAAGGTACCTGGTTTGATGAGTTCTACAGTGTATATCATCATTCCAAGCCTTTTCTCCCATTATCTGTTTAGCTTAAAATCTTGTTATTCCAACTAAAAGAGTGATATGGTTAAATAATAATTGACTTGAAGTTCCAGCAATCCATGGAGTTTTAAAAAACATTAGTTCTCTGGAATGTAGCCCCACCCACTGTTCTTGCATGAGGAGCCACTTCAAGGAAGTAGCCAAGGAAGGAGAGAGCAATGTTTTGTCGAGACCATCTGGAGTGTGTATATGACTGAACAATGTTAGGACCCCCATATAAACTTTAAAGATTCTGGCAGGTGGGTGTGGAGATCTCCTCATCTTGCAGCCACCATAGACAAGCCTCATAGGTTTCCTACCATTCTGGGGTGACTGGCCTCTGTGTCTAGGGACTGCTTTCAGATTTCAGTCAGGGAGCTCCCCAGGTTTTGAACCAACAGAGGGAGAATGTTCCCTCTCTCAAATTTTATTTCTGAGTTCTTTCCCAGACATCATCCTCATGTGTATATATTTAGTGCCCACAGAAAGATCGGCCTCTGGAGGTATTCTGGATGGTAGACAGTTAGTTGGCCTTGCTCTAATGAGTTCAGACCCTTTAGATATACTTAGCTGAGCTTATTGAGTGAGGAAGATGGATTACAAAAGGTTCCTGACACTGTTTTGTTTACTGAGATGAAGTGAGTAATTTGCCAAAAAAAAAAAAAAAGAAAGAAAAAGAAACTTCAAGGTTATGCTGTAGCATATGCAAAAGTCGTAAAAATAACCTCTAATGTCTGGAATTGCAACCAGGTACAGGGTGGGGGTAGAAAATTTTCTGAGATAGAGAATGTTCATTATGCTCATTTTAAATCCCTTATCCAGCCCATCCCTGTGCTGGGTGCATAGTAGGTCTGTTGGTAGACATAGCATGTACTGAACAAACATGTGTTTGACTTATTTTGTCACAATTAAAAAAAATGCACTGTAGGCTCTGAATATGAAGATCACAGTTTCAGCAGTGGCTGTCGTTTAAGGAGAATCCATCATGTACGTGTCTGTGTGCTAAGGATTTTATGTAGGATGACTCATTCTCAGAAGAACCTGCAAAGGTAGATATTACTATTGTTACCTCCGTTTTTAGGATGAGGTATCAGCGTTAAAGCCTGGATTTGGAACTGGTGTTCTGATGAGGTCTAGAAGACAGGGAACTGAAATAAAGGTGGAGGGTTCTTACACCCCCCCCCCTTTTTGTTATATCACTCCTGCTCTCCTCTTCATCCTGAGATGGGCTGAGGGCTTCCATACCCTGATCGCAGGGTATAGAAGACTCATTTACACATCATTTGGATTTCTCTTAATAGACCGGTGTATGTAAAATCACGGAATTGATAAACACCTCCAGCTTGCCGAGCCATAATAAATTCCTGTGGCATATTCCCCATTTTTAATGATTTAAAAAAATCATACTTTCACTACTTCCTCTGTCTAACCAACATTCGTTAGAACTATTGTTAGCCTAACAAATCCCCTGGTACTCATCTTAAATCATCTTCTCATTTAATTTCATCCCCTTTGTTACTCTTAATCCTTTCTGAATAATGTCTCATTCTACTGCTTTCTGGACTGATTTGAACTTCTCACTCTTTCCCTGTGGATTTTGTTTGTCCAGCATACTTATTTCACTCTTGTTAAATTTCCTTATTAGTCAGCTCTTCCACTTTCTAAATTGTTTTGTGTTTCATTCTGAATGATTTCTGACATTTAAATTATTTATGGTTAGGAACTTTGCAGAACCAAATGCAATATCTTCCAGAATTGAACAGAATGTGCCTGGGGAAAAACCTAAGTGTGCATCCATCATTTCTATCTTCTTCTTTAGGGACTGTTGTGAATGAGTTGTGTCTCATGAAAAGCTATGTTGAAGTCCTAACACTTGGTACCTATAAGTGTGACCTTATTTGGCAATATGGCATTTCTAGATGTAATTAAGTTAAGATGATTGCACAGTGGAGTAGGATAGGCCCTTACCCTTAATCCAATATAATTGGTGTTCTCATCTGAAGAGAAGAGATATAGAGAAAAACACGTGGGGGAATGCCTCCTGATTACAGAGGCAGAGATCGGAACGATACGTCTACAAGCCAAGGACCAGCAAGGATTGCAGGCACCTCCAGATGTTAAGAGGAAGGCAAGAAATAAAGTCTCCCCTCTAGAGCCTTCAGAAAGAGAGCAGCCCTACTAACTCCTTCATTTCAGACTTCTAGTCTCCAGAACTGTGAGACAACAAGTTTCTGTTATTTTAAGCCACATAGTTTGTAATAATTTGTTATGGCAGCCTAAAAAACTAATACAGGGACTATATCATTTCCTGATTTATCATCCTCCCCTTAGTTGTCATGGCATCAATATACTGGACACTCGGTGTGCTGCTGACACTGGGCCGATTGTAAGCATGTCATATCTGATTGAATCCTCATAGCCTCTTCATTTATTTTTCCTGATATACAGATGAAGAGAATGAGTCCTGCTGTGGCTGAATCCATTCTAGTTAGAGGTGGACCTTAAAATGGATTCAAATGGATTGACTCCTAAACCAGTACTTTGAACCACTATGTTTTTCTGCCATCCACTGAAGCAGTATGGTCATTTGCTTTTACTGATTTAACATTTTGAGGATTATATTCTGTGTATAGTATTCTGGCTTCATTTTTTTTAAACAGGATGAAGTCATCGTTACCTCCCCCACCCTCAATACTCCATTCCACTTCCAATATTTCTAGCATCCTCTGTTCCCATTATTACTACTCACTTCCCTTCTTTAGATACATTTTAGTCACTAGTAAATTATAGAATCAGATCAGGAGAAACTTAATTATTATTTGTTTATGTCTCTGAGGAAGAGTATAGGTCAAAACAACTTCTCTGAAGCTTGTGATTCAAGGAGATGTGTATCTAGCTATTAGGACACAAATATGCCGTGTCTGCCTTTCCTTTAAGTTATAATTTGGTTACAAAACTATTCTTGGCTGAAACAAGGAGGAATAATCAAAGATTCCTTGGCTTCATGCTCTGAGGCAATGTTTTGAAAAGCTTCTAAAGTAACCCAAAACCTTTTGGCATGGTTGAGAGAAACGTCTGGAAAGGAGAAGTCCCTGTAACTATTCTCCCTTTCATTTGGTTACTTGATTTATATTTTAAGCCTTTATTTTTAGGCTATATGTTAATAAAAAATATCTTAAAGTTTTATTTTATTATCTATAAAGCACTTTCATATATATTATTTCATTTGATTCACACAACACTCTTGAGATCTAGGCAGGGCAGATACTATTATTTTTATTTTAGGATTGAGAAAATACACCTCTAGAGGTGACATGCTTTGCTTAGGGTCATACAGGCAGTAAATGGAAGTAGGATCAGAACCAGAGTATTGTGGTTTCTAACATCCAGTTAAATTTTCATAAATCAATGAAACTTAATAATAAAAATTAACATTTATATTGTATATTTAATCTCATCATCCTCACAACCACATTGTAAAGTAGGTTTTTTTTTTTTTAAAGATTTTATTTATTTACTTGACAGAGATCACAAGTAGGCAGAGAGGTAGGCAGAGAAAGAGGGGGAAGCAGGCTCCCTGCCGAGCAGAGAGCCCGATGTGGGGCTCGATCCCAGGACTCTGGGATCATGCCCTGAGCCGAAGGCAGAGGCTTTAACACACTGAGCCACCCAGGCGCCCCAAGCAAGTTTCTAAAGTTGCTATTTCACAAACCCATGGCCAGAGACTTAAAAAAGAAGCTTAGGAGGGGTGAGTAAATCGCCCAGGTCCCATGGGTTGTAACGATATAGAGGATCTGAACCTACCACGGAACACATAACTCTTTGCCGTTTTAACTGCACATCTTCCCCAAAGCAAACATTTGTTAATGGGAAGGTAAAACCAAGGAATGGTTTAGGGGGTGATGATACAGGAAGGTCAATCTCAGCCTGGAATCAAAACCAGGGTTTCCGTCAAACAGGCGGCCTGAGGGGTAGTGTAATTTGAATGAAAAGGCATAGAGTAGTCCTCCCTCATCTGCAGTTTCGCTTTCCGCAGTTTCGTTACTGCAAGAGCGATGGTCTGGGAGCAGATCATCCTTCTGACGAATCATCAGAAGGTTAACAGTAGCCTAACCCTACCTCACAGTGCCTATGTCATTCTCGTCTCTTCCTCTCTTCCTGCAGGCATTTTCTCATCTCACATCATCACGAGAGGGGTGAGTACAGTGCAATAAGATATTTAGAGAGAGAGAGAGAGAGACATTCATGTAACTTATATTAAGTGTGTTGTTGTGACTGCTCAGCCTTTTGGCTAAGGTCAGGTGTAATATTACAGGATATTGTTATAATTGTCTATTTTATTATTAGTTATTATGATTAATCTCTTACTGTACCTAATTTATAAGTTAAACCTTGTCATAGGTATGTCCGTATGTATAGGAAAGAAAGCATAGTATAGACATATAGGGTTCAGTACTATCAGCGATTTCAAGCATCGGGGGTGGGGGTGGGGGTGGGGGTGGGTCTGGGAACATAGCCTCTGTGGATAAGCAGGGAGTGCCGTGTATTTCTTTTACATTGAAACTTTAGTTGGGTCTAAATTCTCTCAGTTCCTAAGGCACATTACTTAAATAATCCCTATTCTGACAGAGCATTTAAATAATTTACTCGAATTTTGAAATGCATATTCCTAGGCCTGCTTCGCTGTTAGCGTTTGTTCAGGTACCCTGATGAGACATGAAGTGCCGAAATCCTTGAGTGATGACGCTCTCTGTGCTATTAGGTGACAAGTTTCAGGGCCTGATGGACAACCTCATTGGTTTAACAGTGATCAGACTCTGTTGAGACTCTGATCATCACCTTCAAATCACAGTGAGACATAATGGGAGAATTTGGGGGGAAAAAAACAAAACAAAACTTCGATTTTTTTTTTCCTGCACCTTATTGTTACATGTACTGACCACAAATTTTTTTACAATTAAATCTTAGAGACAAAAGTTTTTTTTTCTTTTCAGAAAGCAAGCTGGCTTAGGAAATTTGTCTGAATGTTTTCTATTGAGCAAATTTCTCTGGACTCATTTAAAAAAAATAAATAGAAATCTCTTGTTTAAGAGATGCTTGGCAGAAAATCTTTGCATACTCACCATTGATTTATTGACTTCTCTGTATAATACTTAGATTGGAGGATATTGGAAGATTTTCTTTAAATCATTCATTGAAAACCTTTAAAGTGAATTTAATCTTCAGAGATATTCAGAGCCCTTATTTCCAATGAGGAAAACAACCAATTCATTTGGAATTGTTTGTGTCCAAATATCAATGTCTGTGAATTATGTTTACTTCCACATGTGCCATCTAATAAAATATTCAGAGTAGCTTTTCATTTTTCAACTAATCTTAAATAATTTATTCCTCTATAGAATCAGGCAAGCATTAGATCACTTCCTGGGATATTGACAAAAATCTATTTTCTTCTCAATTTCAGCATATATTAAAACCCAAAATGAATTTAACATTGGAATAAGTGATTAATCTAATTTGTGCTACATGTAATTAAAAAGTCTAATGTTGAGGAGATATATATAATTTTATATATATATAACAGACACATATACATATATATATAATTTTTTCTTTAAAATTTAAATGACTTACTTTTAGGATATTTGGTGATTTTATTGGTTGTCTTACCACACTGATCTCCACATGTGCTGGATTGATTGAACACATGCAGTACATTGGTTCTAACAGTCCACTTCAATACAATAGGATGCATTGTTACAGCACCTCTTAATACTAGAGAATTTATCGTCTTAATACTAAAGAATTTATCAGCCATCACTCCACAGTGAAGGGTTTTCTTTTTATTTATATTTATTTATTTATTTATTATTATGTTCAATTAGCCAGCACACAGTACATCATTAGTTTTTATGTAGTGTTCAACGATTCATTAGTTGTGTGTAACACCCAGTGCTCATCACATGTGCCCTCCTTAATACCCATCACCCGGTTACCCCAACCCCCATCCCCCTCCCTAGTGAAGGTTTTTCTATGTCTGTGCTTTGATTCAGTCTATTTGTAGAGGTACAATTTGATGGAAAGACACACTTTTCTATTTTATCAGTAATATTCTACCGTTGAAGAATAACAAAAAACAAATCAAAGTGTCATCAAGATGTTGACAAGAAAACTGGAACTTTATTCTGACATTTTCTCGGTGCCCCTTTTTTGATGTGTAATTTTCCTAGTTTTTTCCTGTTATATAATATTTTCTAGATCTTTTTTACAGAAAGCTAATTCAATGACACATTTAAGAATTTAGTTTCCTTACTTAACATGGGAATCTTTGGTTTTCCGGGATTGTTCTTTAGGATTCCATAGATATGGGGGCTAAGAATTCTTCAGTAAAAATTAAGAGAAAAGAAATTTGGAACTTTTGCCAAGGCTCTGGTTACCTGAGTTTGGACACTTCTGTGCGGTATATGCAATACTGAGTGTACTTTGTAGGGACTACAAATGCGCACTCTAAACTGACTTACTCCCATACAGGCAATACCAACAAGTGATTCCAGGCATAGGCTATATCCTGGTATTGATCTGGGTCTGTGTGTTGTATGGCCTTGGCAACGTGTTTGCTTTACCCTTTAAGCCTCAGTCTCCTCATCTATAAAATAATAACAATAATAAAACAGTATTTGCCTCATAAAGATGACACAAGAATAAAATTATCTAGCAATGTGCTTTGATATAAGAGGTGCTCAAGAAAAGTACTCTTGTTTCTATATTAGTTAAAGGGGCCAAAGGGATGGTAGGGAGACTGAAGAGATCAGCTAAAATTTTATTCATTCTTACCTGAGGTTCCACTGCTCTGGGGACTGAATTAGGCATTTGAACATTCATCAATAGGACAAGGACAGGAAGGAAATACAGCCAAGTGGTAATTCACAGGTGGTAGAATTAGAAGTGATATTTTATTTCTTCTCTATACTTCTCTATGCTTCCCATATTTTATACCATAAAGATGTGTTACTTTTTAATCCCAAAATTTGTGTTTAAGAAATAATATAAAACCATATTGACCTTTGTAATTTTTCTTCCTGTTAACCCAGCTCCAGGAGCCTTTGAATTGAGTCCCTTGGAGAGATTTTACAGGATATTTGCCATTGGTATTATCATAGGGTCTGAGATAAGGGCTACCCTCAGAAAGCTGGAAACACAGTTTGGGGGTCAGACAAAGCTGGGCTTGAGTCCAAACTCTACCAGTAACAAGCTGTGACATCTCGAGAATGTTACTTCATCTCTCTGAGTCTGTTTTCCAATCTGGATCTGTAAAATGAGAGTGACAGTCTCCTTTGCAAGGTTGTTGTGAGGACTAAATCGAGCGACAGTTCCTTTGTAGAGCATTTAACACAGTGTGACCCATGAAAGTATTCATAAAATGGTGGCTGTTATTATTCCCTGAAAGATTGTTGAAGGTCAACTTCCTCTTTTTCCTGATGAAACAGCTGAAGCACATGGAAATTACATGACTTTTCTGCTGTCTTCCAGAGAGTAAATGATAGAGCCTGGGCTAGAAGTCAGGTTTACGAACATCAGTATGGCATTCTTTCCAACAGACAGATGATCCAAAATGTGTATTCTTGAATACAGTCTTCATAATTTTTCCATATGGACATAAAACCCTGCTATTATGTGCTTAATATTTTTTCTATATGTTTACTTAAGTAATTTTTTCACTTCAGTAAATTTGTTTAGAAATCGTATGCCATTACTTTAAATATAAATTCAGTATCACTTTTAGTATCATAAACAAAAGGTAATTATGAAGTAAATTCAATAACACAAAACAAATCTATTATATTTTAGTTAGATAATATGAGAGGCAAGTTCAATGGGAGAACACTTCATGACATTAAGGAATTGGTGCCTTAATAGTAAGAAATGAAAAAGCAGAAAGAAGTTAAGTTATGGTATCTTGCTGTGGGAGACTGGCCATTTGCACTTGGTTTCAGAATGGATCAGAATGGGTGATGACAATGGGACAAAGACTAGTAGTGGAGTGAGTAGAATTCATTTCTTTTTTGGAAAGGTCTGAAATGATCCCAGATTTCCTAAAAGGGTCTTAACTTCTTTAAGAGCCTACCTAGTTTATTCTGATTCCTCAAGCATCCATCCCACTTTAGTGCAGTCTCTGACTTCCCACGTTGGTTTTACATCAGCCGTTTCTGTTACTCTTATGTTAATGCTTGGAACATGAGTTTTACAGCAATTAGCAATCCATTTTCAGTGACAGGCTGTAATGAACTGAGAGAGTCACACTGTCAAATGCACTGTGGTGGGAGTGATAGCAGAGCAACATATACATCATTCCGATTGTCAAAGAATGTCCTTCTGCATGCCAGTTGGGGATATAATAATGTGACCACATGCAGCACAGATGGGGTGAGGCATGTTGGCAAGAAAGCTTCTCCAGAGGTTAAACCTCCAGAATTTTTATCAGCAATGTGTGAGTAATTTCTCTCTGTCTCAAGTCAACATTTTAGGAAGGTAATTACTGAAGTGCGCACATGAGAACAATACTACAGTTCTAGAAATGAGGAAGTCGAGTAAGTCGTGACTAAGAAACTAGCAGGAAAGCCCCTCTCCTTCAATTAAAAAAATCTTTTTGTTTTAATCCTGTCACTTCAATTCTCTTCCTCACTTTCCTTTGTTTATCTCTTTATATTTTTTTCTCTGAAAGATTATCATTCAATTTTTCAAGTAACTTGACTTGGACCCCTTCTAATTTCAACTTATTTTTTTGAGAAGGTCTACAAAGGAGAAATGTCCAGTTTGGGAAAATAAAGGCTTGAGGAGATTGTTATCAAAGCCCATGAAATATATGAAGAGGGTAAAGATAAAATGGGTTATCCCCAAATCCTCACATCAGATTTTTCTGTGAAGCTTAGAAATGGTAGATATCAGATGCAGAAAAAAACCCCAGGTAACTGACATTTAAGGGATCTATCCCGAGATTTTTCAAGAGTCTTTCAAATTATAAATATCAATGAAGTATAAACTATTTCACATAAAATTGAAGAAAATATACTGAACCGTATGTGTATTTCCTCTAGACTCTTAATGAGTCCTTACATTATAAACCGATGCCAAATTATGACAGTAGATGATTGCTTGGCTGATAATATGAGGATGAGCAGTTTGATAAATAAGCCATTTGGGGGGTGGGGGCAGCAAGAAAACATTTCTGTGATGCATTGGTGGTAAATGCATTGGTGAAGCTACTCAAACAATATTTAATTTTATCTGTTATCTGATGATAATTTTCCCACTGACTGGAATACTAGGCAAAACATTGTCATGAATTGCTTTCTTTCCATTTATTTATAAGATATATTATGGATTTATTCACTTTTATAGCTATGAGCACTGCTGAAGTAGACATTCTTTAATTTATCCCAGAATTCTATGTTAAGCTATATTGAATATATGAACCATCACTTTCTTAACCTTAAAATTCTGTTAACGGCACTTTCATCACTATCATTTGCCCTTTTTTTTTTTTTTTTTTGAGAACTACTTTTTCCCAAGGAAATAAGTCTGTGTGTGTTTTTTAAGATTTTATTTCTTTATTAGAGAGAGAGAAAACAAGCATGGGGAAGAGAGACAGAGAGAGAAGCAGACTCCTTGCTGAGCAGGGAGCCTGACATGGGGCTGGGTCCCAGGACCCTGGGATCATGACCTGACTGAAGGCAGAGGCTTAACCAACTGAGCCACCCAGGAGCCCCTTGTTTATGTGTTTTAAATAACATTCAGAATACTACTCTGTTGCTTCTAGTAAATTGTCCAAACCACACACATTTGTGTCTTCTGGGTCTGGAACATATTGTGGCCCAGTGAATTTGAATTTCTCCACATATCTTTTATTTGCAGATGACATAATAGCATACTTGAAAAGTTCTAAAGAATCAAAGTAAAGCTAACTTAATAAAAAATTCAGCATAGTAGCAAGATATAAAACTAGTATGTAAAAATCAATAGCAGACATGTACACAAGTAACTAGTTACAAGTTAAAATGGAATAAAAATCCCATTTACATTAGTGACAGAAAGGAATAAATGTAAAAATAAATTTAATAATAAATCATTCTGTTTTGAGAATCAAATGAGAAACACTTGTGAAATAGTATAAGGTACTGTCAGTATAGTTTTAGTGTACCTGGCATTACGTTGGTTACTAACAATAGATGGTGAGTAACTTGAAGACAAGAGTCCTATCTAACTCAACTCTATCTTCTGCAGTGATAACCTACATACTGGTCATACTTTAGTATTCACTGTGTGTTTGTTGCATCCAGTGGGAAGCATGCAATTGATGGTCACTGGAAATTCCCAAAGAAGAGGTATGAATGTTCCCTCCTGGTTTAATGTGGTGACTAAGTGTTCCTGGAATGGAGCTCTCTTTATTTTGTGCATGATCCTTGCAGAAAAGTTCCATCGTAGTCTCTGGTAAAAAGAATAGTGGTAGCTGGACTGAAAACCCCAATATCTGTGGAGCTTTGCAGCTGATGGTGATGCTGTGTTGGAGTCTGCCAAAGTTTGTCAACTGGGGCTCCTGGAAGGAAAGTATATGTACATTCACAAAGCAAATATACTTAAGGAACAAATTACTTACATGAAAAATTTAAAATGACCTTCCACTCTGTAAACACATAGGATGATTAGTATTCAGTATCTTTCTGGCAGTTCTAGTCAACATAAAATGGGAGGAAAGAGCGATAAGCTATATTTTAGAAAAGAAGAGATAACTTTTTTTATTACGTATGACATGAAAATTAACTATTTTTATGAGTTAATAAAATAGCTATTTTATCACAGATGACATGAAAAACCATTAGAAATAAAAAGATTTTAGTAAATATAAGATCAACATATAAAAACCAACAGCATTCTCTTATACCAGAAATAACTTGTTAGAAGACATAATAAAAAATTTCTAACCCATGATAGAAAATGCTTGGGAATAATAAATAAATAAAAATAAATAATAAAACCCAGTAAGCTTTGAATTTGATGTCATCTGCCACCTTTAGTTTCAAATCATATAAAGGTCCCTTGGTGAAGAAGTTTGCTCATTGGTACCAAGCCTCAGTAGCTCTCAAAATCCCACTTCAGAGTGCATCCTTGGAGAGACAGCAAACTTGGTGGTGAGAACATGGTCCGAAGGGAGGCTGCCTAGATTTGAAACCCAGCTTCAAGATATAATAGGTAAATCACCAGCAAGCTCTGGTCCTAACTGTCTCATCTGTTAAATGGGGCTAATAATTATATTTATGTAAGAGGGCTGTGAATATTCAATAAGTTAATACATATAAAGCAGTGTCTGGCACACTGTGGTTACAAGTATGAGCTCCCCTTAGGATTATCACTGTGTATCCTGCTTGACATCATCCGCTGTGTGGTCCTATTTAATTTCCCCTTAAGGCCCTCCCTTAACAGTTATAATAAAGTTAATTTCATCTCCAAAATGTTGTTAACAGGGAAATGATGGATATGTGCACTGCAAAGATGGGTCAGACTCTCGGGTTCAAAGGATTTAGGCGTGTTCTTCAGAATGTGCATTCCATCTTCCTACCTCAAAAACCTCTGTAAAACCTCCCTGATGGTTTTATAAAACTATAAGACCTTTCTAATGGAGAGACATGCTATATTCCAGATGAGAGTCAATATCATGGATGTGACAATTCTTCCCAATCTAATTTATACACTTAATTCCAGTGTAATAAACTCTCTGCACTTTTTTCCTAACTTAGCAAACTAATTTTAAATTTTGATTGAAAGACTAAACATACCAGAAAAGCAAAAACAAATAAAAAATAAAAGAATAATGATGGTGCTTACTTATATATTCACTTTTAAAGATTTTATTTATTTATTTGACAGAGAGAGAGAGCGCACAAGCAGGGGGAGCGGCAGGCAGAGGCAGAGGGAGAAGCAGGCTCCCTGCAGAGCAAGGAGCCCGATGTGGGGCTCGATCCCAGGACCCTGGGATCATGACCTGAGCCAAAGGCAGCCACTTAATCAACTGAGCCACCCAGGCACCCTTGGTGTTTGCTTTATTATAAATCTAATCAAACAATAGAGCTTTAGTGATGGAAACAGTCTAGTGCTGGTCTCTAGTACGTTGTGCATATGGTAGCCATTGGCTACATATGACTATTTATATACAAGTTAATTAAAACTAAATAAGATGAAAAATTTTGTTTTTAGCCACACTGCATTTTCAATGTTCAAGAGCTACATGTGGCTGTTGCATTAGACAGCACAGATATAGAACATTTCCATTAGCACAGAGAGTTCTATTGGGCAGTACATTTCTAAAAACAGATATATGATAATCCAGGATAGGATAAAGATGGCAATTCAAAGGTAAAAGTGGATTTTTTCAGGAAAACATTTAAATATTTTTCTGGTTGGAAAATCTATTAAAAAATAATAAAATACTCTGAAGCCGTAAAGAAAAATAAAACAAGAAGACTGCATCAAAAAGGAAACTTTTCTGTAAGAAAAATATAAAGAAAATAAAGGATAGATGACAACCAGGAGAATTTTGTAACTTAACTGACAAAAAGTGCTGTTTAAATAACTCTTGAAGGGGCGCCTGGGTGGCTCAGTGGGTTAAAGCCTCTGCCTTTGGCTCAGGTCATGATCTCAGAGTCCTGGGATCGAACCCCGCATCAGGCTCTCTGCTCAGCAGGGAGCCTGCTTCCCTCTCTCTCTCTGCCTGCCTCTCTGCCTACTTGTGATCTCTCTCTCTGTCAAATAAATAAATAAAATCTTTAAAAATAAATAAATAAATAAATAAATAACTCTTAAAGATTAATTTAAAAAAAAGGTAAATTGGGGCACCTGGGTGGTGTAGTGGTTGGGTGTTCCACTCTTGCTTTCGGCTGGGGTCCTGATCTCGTGGTCTTGAGGTCAAGCCCCATGTGGGGCTCCATGCACAATGCAGAGTCTGCTTGGGACTTTCTCTTCCTCCCTGTCTGCCACTACTTTCGGCATGCTCACACTTGCACTCTCTCTCTCTCTCTCTCTCTCTCTCAAATAAATAAATCTTAGAAGAAAAAGGTAAATCTTCAGGAGGAAAAATGAATAGAGTATATTAAAGATCAATTCAAAAAAGAAAGAATGCCATGAGCATTCGACTTATGAGTAGATGGTCAATTTCTCTAGTTAAAAAAACGCAATTAAAACATTGAGATATGCCTTTTTACCTGTCATACTGTCGAAGTTTAAGAAAGAATAGACATGAGACTTCCTTCATACTGTCAAAAGGAATAGAAATGGCTACCATATGTTTGGCAAGAAATTTGGCAAGAATATAAAAATTTAAAATATGCTTCTTGACTGAGCAATGCCACTTCACAGAAGGATGTAGTTGTATGTAAATGATTAATTGCAGGACTATTAAAAATTCACTCCAAATGGAAATGGCATGAATGTCTATCTACAGGGGATTTGTTACATTAATTATGGCATATATGCACATACAAGGGTGGATCTCTGTGCACATACTTAAATATGTGCATGCATAACAAAAATACTGGATAGGCATTGGTAGAATGAGGTAGCTCTGTATGTTCCCAGTGTGGAGAAATACACTCAATGTACACTGAAGTAAAAAGAAAGAATATTACCTCTAAATAAATATTATACATTTTATAAATTTATAATAATATTAAACAATTGACTTACAAAATTATTTATAAATAAAACAAAGACTATGATGTAGAGTATTACCCACATTTTGTTAAAATATGTTTGTTTTCTCTCTCAAACATGCATATTTTTCATATGCTTAGAAATAAGCCTAGAAGACTTAAAATTGTTTATATCATGCTTTTAAAAATAAAAATATTCATGTGGTGATATGGGACAGTAGAGTTACAAATGTAAAGAAAAATTTGGGTAGCCGAAGAAAGAGGGCTTAAAAGTTTTCAGAAAATAATTTGTGCTGGTCAGGTTGAGGTAAGTATCATACAATATGTAGAAAAAAATACTATGGAGGTCTCCATGGAGGTGCAACTAATTCTAACTTGAGGGAGGTAAAACAGGGGAAGGAGTCCCAGAGAGTAGTTGATTTAGTTCTGAAAAGAACAGGATTTTATTGTTCCTCCTTTTTCTCATCAAAGAACCAACTAGAGGATTTTCTGAAGCACTAAGCCCAATGCCTAGCACACTGAATGCTCAAGAAAAAAAGTGGGGCATTCTAGATGGGTGGGTGGAACAAAATCTGCAAGACAAGATGTGAGCATTACGGTTGCGTAGAGGAAATGTAATTGGCTGCCTGGTGCTGAGGATTGTTGTGAATGGCTGGCAGCCAGGGAGGATGGAGAGGAGAGAAGACAGTAGGAGGGTTTTGAAAGACAGCGTGGGTCAGAATATGTAGGACACACTGCTTGCTAAGGAGTTGAGACTGTATCTTACCACCAAGCAATGGAGAGCTAGTCAAGAGTTTTGAAGAGTGATGAAGTAAGATCAGACATGTGTTCTAAAAGATAAGTTTGGTGGCAGGATGAAGGATGACTTAGAGAAGTAAGAGACTAGAAACTCTTCAGGGTGTCCTGTGTTTACACTGGGCATGATATAATCCAGAACAAACGTATTGACAGTGGAAGGTGAAGGACAGAGCAGACAGGGAGAACCTATGAGGTAATATCTGCAGAAGATATAAATGTATTCCATCCACCTCACAGCATGTTTTGGCTACTTCCTGGATATTTCCTTCCCTGTCATGGGTTTTGTCTGTTGCCCTTCTGCCAGTTTTCTCTTTCAGGAGCTGCCTGCCAGCTACTGAGGCTAACATGGCTTTCTGAAATACCATAAGGCTTGGAAGCACTATTGAATTAAACAGTAATTAATTAGTGAGGCTTCCCTCATAAGACAGATCCTTTTTAGCCAGAGAAAGCTAAATATCTAAATGTAGAGTATAAACATGACTGTAGTTCACTGTGATTGTGAAGAGTATGAAACAATTTACCTAGTGGTTTAGAGCAGGTTTAAAGTGGATTTAATAGAAACTCATTGCTGTCCAACTTAGACATTTGATCAGCATTGCCCTTCTCTTTTTAAATAAAGAAAGTAGAAGAGTACAGACAAAGGCACTGAAGGCTAAGTGACTCATCAGCTCCTTCTAGACAGCCCTGCTCCAGGAATCATTCGGAGACAGATTTCTCTTCTACCAGATTCCCTGTGCTGTCTGGTGGATTTTGTTGCTAAGGAATCCAGCCAGGATTGAATGCACATGGGAAGAGAAATTGAAAATTGCCTGGGTTTTGGGTCATTTTCCTTTCTGGGAATCACCAGCTCTTCATCCCTTTATTTGGAAAGCACCATGGTGATAGTTCCCACTGTAGTGATTGCTTCCCATAGTTATGATGTTCACAGAGAGGCCTTCTTGCGTGGTGTATGAGGAAGCCAAGAGATTTGAGACTCAGTCTGGGCCTTAAGGAGCTTGCAGTTCAAAAGACAAAACCAGACTAACAAATGGGAAAAACAGTTAACTCAGTGAGAAAGTGTCAGAAGAGTGGCTGTCCATATTGTTTGCATAGTACTAAAGACGTTATCATCAGAGATAAGTCTTCAGTCTACATCTGGTTCTTGGGCTACATGAAAACCCCTCTCATCTCACAATGGATTGCTCAGCCAGTATGTCACCCCGACCCTGGGTTGCAATGGTTGAATAAGAGAATTCCTTTTTGATTCAGGTGGCATTAGTCTTAAGGCATTCAGAAGGTGGAAAGATTGATTCAGCCCAGAAGCCTTTGAGCACAGGTGACACTGAAGGATGGATGTGTCAGAATAGGCAGGATCTGAGCAACTTTACATCTTTTCTTTTAGATCCAGGAACTCAAAAGCTGACATGATGCTATTCAGGTCCTTAAAACAAAGCACAATTCTGAAGGGAGGAGGACACACCGACAGTATTTCTCAACACACATATAACTGAGAAACTGCTCAGTTACAGCTGCTGAGCCACACAGAGGGGGAACAAGATGAGAAAGACATGCCTCCCACCCTGCAAAAGCTTCTTGGATGAAGGTGGAGAAAGATTAGACTTAACATCTTTATATTTCCTGCATCTATTGGAAGATAACAACCTGTACATCTGGCCAAAGGTAGGCTGTTTCCTCCATCCAGGTGAAACGGGAGTGAAACACATGGAATTTCAATTAACCAGTCATTCAAGCCATGCTCTTGTTACCCTCTGAGTCTTCTTGAAAGGTCTTAAATCTGGGCCAACAGCATTGGGGCTGTTTACTTTGCTGACTTCAGTAACACTGGGCTTCATGCCCTAAATTCTAAGAAAGTTCATTTGTCTCCTTTTCAAAACCTAATCTTCCCCAAATCCACCAAAGAACTAGAATGTTACTTTACTGCAGTAATCATTAAATCTGAAGAATAATGGTTGGAATACTTATTGATGTTTGAATGACTATATTTTTTAAATGCACTTCAATGGGAAAAATACTTAAATTCATCTACATGCTTATTCTTTACATGCTTAAAAGAGATTCAGAATTGCTATTGTATTTCTACAGTTATGGTAATGAAAAACCATTGTTACACTGATTTGTTTAATATCTGTTCATAATTCAGCAGTACTACAATCCTGAAGTCATATTCATCATCTTTCCTACATGCTCTTCCCCTAGGCTATTTGTCCTCCTACTTTCTACCCTATTTCTGCTCAAGGCATTCAGTATCCTTCCTGTAATCAGCAAGAATCTGAACACTGGGAGCCTCTTTGGCTTCTCCCCTTCTTTTAGCTCTGTATTTAGTTACTGGTCAATTTTATGTCTTGCCATGTTGCTTTTCCCAGGTCTGTTCTCTTCTATTACCTCAGTAATGAAATCTAGTTTTTAATTGCCTTTAATGGCTGGGCAAAATAAAGACTACATCTAGTATTTCCTTACTGCTGGATGTGTTTCTGTGTCTTTGACCTGACAAATGAGATACAAGCAGCAATGCTGTACAGCAACTTCTGGAAACTTCTTAAAAGATAATATGTGTGCTGTTTGTCATATTATTTTTTTGTCTATGTACTCCCTGGCTGGAAGTCAAGCAGCCATTTTGAAACATGAGGTAGCATGTGATATGATGAGCACTGAGTGTTATATACAACTGATGAATTATTGAACACTACATCGGAAACTAATGATGTACTATATGTTGGCTAATTGAATTAAAATAATAAAAAAAAAGAAACATGAGGCAACAATGCTGAGGATAGTGGAGCAGCAAAGGTAGCAGAGCGGTGGTCTGCCAGTGTGGAGCTCCCCTCCCAGTTCTGGACTATGTAACTCTGAATTTCTTTCATGTGAGAGAAAAATAAATTTCTACCTTTTAAAAAGTCCTCTGTTTTGGGTTCTCTCTTACATGAGTCAAATCTAATCCTGATTAATACACGTATGCTGTTGTCTCTTTCTTGACATTATCATTATCATTATCAATCTGACAAGAGACTAAGAAATATGGTATAAGGCATAGAATGGAGGGCTTAGCAGCCCAGGCTCTGGAATAATTCTTGTTTGATTCTTTGTTCTCTATCTAGCTGTGTATCTCTCTGCTTCAGTTTCTTCATTGTTAAATGAAGAAGTCTATTGACAAGAATGAATGAGATAATGCCTATGAAAAACTCATCTGCATAGAGTCCAGTGACAAGTGCTTCATAAAGGATAGCTGCCCTTGGTATTATCATATTGTATCATTTGATCTAAGAGAGAGATCTTAGAACAAATGCCACCGGACACGAGACACTGGTACAATAATTTACTAAATAATAACCTGCCAGTCATACTCTTCTCAGCTAAGTCATTTTTATGTTTATACCAAAATTTTATATTTAGCCTGTTTATGTTTACATTTAAACTCTACGTGCCTGAATTTACAGGCCATATTAAATCACAGGCTTGCAGAACTAGGCTGCACATGTAGATGTGGCATATTTCTAGAAATATTTTTCTGGCATCATCATTTTTATACTATCTTCTTTGGCATTGGGGTCCCTTGTGCCCAGGTTTTCTAGTTTCTTCTATAATATTTACCACACCTGGAAGATTATTCTGCTTTTTGCCCTAGGTTTTCTTTATGAAAACAGAAGGCTGGGAAACAGAATGTTTTCCAGCCAATCTCAGCAACCACCTTATTTCTGGATTAAAATTCAAACATTCAGTTAAGCACTTCTGCCAAATCTCATACTCCATTTTTTTTTCTCTTCAAGGATCCTTTAAAAATAAAGTTTAAAAACATTGATTAAATACATATATCCCAATAGTGTTTGTGACCTGGCTGAAATCTGCAACATTTTTGAATTATTCTTAACAACCTAATGTATTTTATTTTATTTATTTATTTATTATTTATTTATTTATTTATTTATTTATTTATTTGTTTGTTTGTTTATTTCCTAATGTGTTTTATTTTAAAATCAGCTTTCAGGGTGCGTGAGTGGCTCAGTCAGTTAAGCATGCCACTCTTGGTTTCAGTGCAGGTCATGATCTCAAGGTCCTGGGATCCAGCTCCACGCTGGGCTCCATGCCCAATTGGGAGTCAGCTTGGGATTCTCTCTCTCCTTCTCCTTCTGTGCCTCCCCTTCTCCCCGCACTCTCTCTCCTCTCTCTCTCTCTAAAATAAATGAACAAATCTAAAAAAAAAAAAATTAAAAGCAGCTTTTGCTCAGGATACAATTATTGATGTCTAGTCTGCCACTGTAGCCCAACAACTGCAGCGGATTTTCCTGTTACTCTAGTCCATGTGCTCTTCTCATTACCTTTCCCGGGTCACTTCCTAAATCCTCCTACGCATCACTGCCCAGAACTCGATCAAGTCACTCTCTGGTTCAGCAGCTTTGGTTCACATAGATTTTTTCTCCTTACCTGTCTCTCTATTATATTTTCTATTCTTCCAGATAAATGCCACCAGCTCCAAGAAACCTAATACCTTTGGCCAAACATGATATTTCCATTCTCCTGGCTTCCCTTATCAAAAGGGAAAAATTCCTCCAAAGCATATATTTTATAGAATTATTAGGTTTCACCTCAAATTATCCAACTTTCTTATTCATGACTGACACAACTGAATACGAGTGAGCTAGACTCCCCTTGGCTTCTGCCATGTTGAGTGTTTCTTTTCCTAAAGGTCATAAGGAGGGTAGTAGGGCAAGAGGTTAGAAATCCAGGACCCAAAAATGTGAGCAGAGGTAGAATTCGTGAACAGCAAAATTGGAGAAGTCAGAGAAAAATATTAAAATTGGAGTTGACCCAAAGTTTAAATCGTGTTGGATTAATGACCAAGCGAGTCAGAAACAAGCAAAGCTGAAGGAAATTGATAATGGGTCTTGGGAAATTACTTTGATTTCTAGCCAAAGTTCATGGCTGGCAGGACTAGTGGAAGGTAGATGATGAAATTGCTGGATGGGAGATGCGGAAGTACAAATCTAACAGGATCAATTAGCTCTGTATCTTTAAATGGCCTTAAAAAGTATTTTTCCATTTTTTTTTTTAAAAGCAAGGTGGGTGGTGTGACATTATTAGAAGGAGCGGCAGATGGTGTCACTAATTTGGATTGTCTCCCAAGTGATGCCTCTTGGCTCTGTTCCTTGGATTGTGGATCACATTCTGTATTGTGTTGGGTGGCCAACAGCCTCTTCAGGCAACAGCAAGGTAGAAGTGGGCTCAGTGGTGTGCTAGAAGTGAAAACCTTTGTTGCTGTGGAATGTTGGAAGTATGCAGAATTATCATCATGAAGGTGGGATTTGAGCTAAGTCAATTATTAGTACTTCTGCAAACTGCAGATTCTGGATGTCCGTGCAGAGTTAATGCTGTGTATTAAATTGGGGGATTTTCATGGGCCAACCGTGGGTTTCTACTAAAGGCAAGGCTAAAAGGCCCTGTGGTGGTTTTTGTGATTGGACACCTTACCTCCTGGGAGTTGTGTTTTCCTTGTGTTACAGTCTCCTAAATGCTCCCATATTATAGTGGTACTGTGTATGTCTGTGTGTGTGTGTGTGTGTGTGTGTGTGCGCGTGTGTGTGTGAGTGTGTGTCTAACTCTTTCAACAGAGGATTCAAAGCAATTTGGACTCTCCCTCCATAGTTCTTCTTATCTCTCACTGAGACTCTTCTAATATTCTCCTAATTGATATGCTTCTAGCTCTAGCCTTATATCCCTGCAGCGCTTCATTTGCACTGCTGGGAAATCTTTGTGAAATACAAAGCAAATGGTTTTTCATTGCCTAAAATAATTTGGACACATATCTAAAGATGACATTCACCTACATGCCCTATAAAATGCAGTCTTTTATTGTGTAGACATGGCCCTTCACATCCTGACTTTTCAGTATATCTCCTGCTTTATACCGCTGTAATCCTTTGCTTTACTCATGTCTCTCTGCATACAGTTTACTTACATTCCAGATTGCTTCTCATCCATGTGCCTTGCTTACAGTACTGCCTCTGTCTGAAAAGTCCTCCTGAATCTATCCTATTGAAAAATTTATCCTTCCAGACTCAATCCAAACGCAATATTTTTAATGATGACTTTCCAAGCTCCTTTAAATAAGTGACTTAGCCACTCTCTTCTGTCTGCTTTAAAATTCCATGCATATGGAATTTATTTTTTACCACAACACTTAATTTTTAATGTTTTAGTATATCTCCATCATTTTATTAGGGGAATAAAAACCCATTATGATTATTGTTTTAAGCAGAAAATATTAATTTAGATTCACCAAATATTTACCTATTTTAAAATTTACTTTTCCTTTCTCTGGCATGTCCAGTCTTCCATTGGAGATCATTTTCCTCCTGCCTGAAAAACTTCCTTTACTGTGTTATGTACTATGAGCCATTGGTAATAAATTCTCTTAGTTTATATTTGTCTGAAGAAATCTAAATTTCATCTTTTCGTCTTCATGAAAGATGAAATGGTGTTTTTTGTTTGCTTGTTTGTTTGTTTTTTCTGTGTATGGAAGTCCATCCGTCTTGGAAGTTTTTGTTTTGTTTTGTTATAAGCATTTTGTGGCTCCTGTTGATTTTGTTTACATGTCAGCCCTCAAAAGTGAATTGATGATACTTTTATGGTAATAAGTCAATTTTTTTTTTCCTGTGGCTGTTTTTAAGGTTTCTTTTTTTGTCTTTGGATTATACCAGTGTTTACACTTAGGTAGTCTTCTCTTTGTATTGATATAGTTTGTAGTTTGTAGGGTTCCTTGAAACTGAGGCTTGATTTTTTGTTGTTGTTTCTTTCCAATTTTTCCTCTCCCCCTTTTTAACAGGACTTCAATGCATATATGTTGATTTTTGCACTGTAACTTTTATGCCCCTTGCATAATTTTTCTATTCTTTTTTCCCTACATTTTAAACTATATATTTTTATGACCCATTTTCTGCTTTGCTTATTTTCCTTTCAACTGTGTCTAATCTGCTATGAAACTTATTAACCATTATTATTATTATTTTTTAACTGCTAACATTTCTATTTCGCTTTTATTTGTTATTTCCAGTTTACTACAAAAATCCTGTCTTGTCATCTATCTTCATGACTATGGTAACTACATTTAAAGTCTTTATCTGATAGCTCCATTATTTGGATATTCTGTGTATCTGTTCTTTACTGTCTGTATTTCTCTTGGTTTGCAGTTACATTGCTTTGTGTACTCATGGGTTAGGCCATTTTTGATTGATTACTAGATGATGTATCTAAAATATGGAACTAATTTTGAAGTCTAGCATGATATTGTCATCTGCCAGAAATAATACATATTTATGTCTGAAAGGAGGATTTAGCAACCTGATTCTCAGTCCCTCTTTTGGAACTGGCATATACTTCTGGTGGAGATGTGGTCTCAAATGCCAGGCTCAACAGCCTGGGTTTATTTCTTCTGTCAGATAGTCTTTACTGACTTAGTACTTTGATTCCTTCAACCATATATATATTTTTTTGTTTATAATTTCTAGTTATTCTCAGTAAGAGGGTTGATCCATCATTACCGGAAGTGGAAGTATAAATGATTAATTTTAATACGCTGGGAAAATCACATAAAATCCTCCAAAGTAGAGACACAAAGTTCTCTTTTTCTTGGTGAAGGGAGACCATAAGGAAACATTTTTGGATTATTTCTAGCTCCACTCTTAGCCCAATTATTTACCAAGAGTTCATAGAGTTATACTAGTAATTTTGATTTTCCATTTGGCAAGATGTGTACATGAATATGGGTTACTATATTTTTCCATCCTCTTAAGTTCTCTTCTTGCTATATATGTTTTTCCTGAGAAAACTGTATTTCGAATCCCAATCATAATAAAAAATGTTTTGATTATTTAGTAATGACATTTCTGTCACAAAGACTTGTAAATTAAAATATTCTCCCTAGGCACTCTTAGTTACTTGATGTGAAGGAGGGTGTTTTGGCTGAGACTCCTAGAAGTACATGAAGTTTGTTATCACACTCCCCCAAAGTACCTCTGTTTCCTCTGGGAAGACAAGTCCTTTAACTGTAAAGGATTTCTCAGAGGAAAGGCTCTAGCCATTTCTTGATTTACTAGGGCGTGAATTTAATTAGAATTTAGAAATACATAGACATACTTGAAAGACTGGGGTGGCCCCCCAAAAGCCACACTGAAAGGAGGCCAACACAGTTAGTTCTTGAGATCTTGAGAGAAAAATCATATGAATGTGTAAGGAATCATAGTAGAGTGGGCCACGATGAACATGATTCCAAGTGTAGTGCAAGGCTGCGCTTGGCCACTCTCCAGTATAGCCCTACCAGATGGTCGTACACCCTGGTAGTATGATAAAAAAGGATCCTGGTAGACAGGTATCCATACCTCTCCACTGTGAGATTCTTTTTCTTCAAGGCTGAATATCTGCTGAAGGTGTTTCTTTGTGCCTAAGAACCAGGTGAAAAGTGAATGAGGACTTGGCAGAAGATGGTGGAAATTCCAAGGCTTAGTATTAAAGAGTGAAGATATTTTATTCCTCAAGGGACAGTAGTGGTTCAAGGAAGAGCACAGCCTTTGACAGAGAGAGGCATTGCTGAGGGTAAGGGTTAGGAAATGGAGCAAATTACACAGGGATAATTGTAGTCAAAAGAGAGGAACTGTAGAGCCATGGTCAGGGACTGTATTCTGTGTAAGATGCTTCCCTTCTCACCTATTGGGGACTGTTCTGGATTGAATGTCTTTGTCCTCCCCAAACTGTGAATTTTGATCTGTCTACTAAAACTACCTTCTCTAATTTCCATGAACTGTTGTTTGAGGGGGGATGGCATTTAGATTTTCACAAAGATAAGTAAGATATTTCTTCTTACAAAGATGCCTATTTTTTCTGAGTAAAATATATATTGGTATAAATTAGTTTATGACCTGAGAAATTTATACGATCCTTTTGGTAACAAATTGTACAGGTGTTTATATATTCATTTTGTTCTTTCAGTGAGTGTGAAGTCACAACAAGTGACCAAACACCACTGGAATGGCTTATCTGCAGAGTCAAGGGACTGAGGTCCATTTGGGAAATATTCTTTCCAGGATGTGGTAAAAGAACCTGTCGGTTTTCTTGAGGCCTATACCTAACCTTCTCAGATCCTGCTTTTATTACCAGTGATAGAGAGAAAGTGTTCATAGAGGACTCTGCACAGTTATACTCAACCTGCTGGTAAAATTGAGGATTTCTCTTCTTTCAGCTCAGAAAGAAGGTATGGTAGTCCTAGATAACCCAGAATGGTTAAAAAAAAAAAAAAAAAAAAAAAAGTGCCTAAAACTTGGAGAGTCTCAACCCTAGAGACAAAGAAGTCAGATAATGGTCCAGTCATGGCAGATTTAGGAGGTAGAACTGAAGAGTTCACCAAGACGATGACAGCAGCTTCCTGGGGCCAGGAAAGCCAGAGTGCCAGGAGCCACAGGATGGGAAACTGGCAGGAGGAGGGCTAGAGAAGAGGAGTGTGCTGGGTTAGGGGGCTCTGGACTTGGGGCACATCTGGATCAGAACCAGCTGCTGCTGCTTTCTACCTCTCTTATCTTTGCAAAGCAGTTCAGTACTGTAAGCCTTAGTTTCTTCATTTGCAAAGCTGGAATAATATTAAGACTTTGTGTTATATTAAATAATAGATGCAAAGTGCTCAATTTATTGTCCAATTTAATGCACATATTAAGCATTCATATAGTTATAACAACAGCAGCAGTGATAAATAATTATTCATGCAGAAACTTCCCTAAAATTTGATTTTTTAAGAGGAAGAGAGGAATGTCAATCATCCTTGTTTAAGTACTTCAGCATAAGGGGTAGGGAAAAGGAAGAAATTGTATGAAGGGAGCCATTTTGGAAAATGAGAACAATACTTTGATATTTACTAGATAATTTATAGTATGTCAGAATATTGTGATGGGATCTTGAGTCAGAGATAGAACTTGTGGACTTTTTCTTCTTGAAGATAATTGATGTCTCGGGAGGAATATTATAGTGATGAGGGCCTGAAAGAGTGTTGCCAGAAAGCACCAAGGGATGTGCAAAATTATTCTACTGTTCCAAATATGAAATGGTAGATGTAAGAAATGACCCCTGGCCTGAAAATGCATTATGAAAAATTAAGAGTTCCCTAAAGAAGCTAAGAAGTAACATTTTTTTAAGAAGTAACATTCTTGAAGATGTTTTTTGATGCGACTATATTTGTAAATGCAGTGGTTTCTTATCTTGCACAAACTGAGCAAAAAAAATGTGTCTAACGACAAACATTTGCACTAGGGAAGCTAGGGCTTGGCCTCTTAATGCAGAGCAAGACACAGCATCTGCTCTGAAGGAGAGCATCGAACAAAAGTCATTTTACACCCAACAGTGCATTTGCTATGAAGCTATATTTGTCCGATAAAGCCATAAATGCAACCAGACTAGAAATGCCATTTTCATGCTCGGAAACATAATCTAACTTCATACTAATTTGGAAGTCTATGTGTTGTCTATTCTCTGATTTGGAAGTTTGTCAAAAAGCAATGCAGTTCTGATCTGACCATGTATTAAAGGCATGAGAACATCCATCTGTAACAGTTTTTATTATTTTCATCATGGAACATGGAATAAAATGTCTGATAACAGAAGACATCATATAGATATGTGGTCATTTTGCTGTAAAAGACCATCTGCCTACCTCTGTACAACATGGTTGAGGAAGCATAAAATGAAGACCCAAATCCCTTTATATTCTTGAAGACCAGATGCCTTATGACATGACTGATGGTGGGGAGAGATCCACCCCAGTGTCTATCCAGAGGGTAGACATTACGTAATAGGTAAAAGAACCAGCTGTCAGGAATCTGAAGCACCATAGCATTTTAGAATTTCATCTTTACAATTTAGCACGAAGCCGGAAAGTCTAGATTAGTATTTTAAGAGCGACTTAGAAAAATAATGACACTGTAGAGCAGGCAAAATGTAGCTGTTTGCTATATTATACCAGCTATGGCCAGTTCTTGAAAAAATTATGTTCTGGAGTTTTGAAATAAGCTCAATGCCTCTTTTCTTGGGAAATCATGAATTTAGCATTAGACGTAATGCGGCTGACCAGAAACTCAGGCATGAGCCATATTAATCCTGGGTCCAGATAAGGGATGCTCCATATACCTGGTCACTGGGAAACAGAGAAGTGTTCCAGAGCACTTCTTCCCAAGGCAGAAGAATTTTATAATGCTTGACAGGGCACTGGGTGTAAAATGAAAATTAGTAACAGTGATTCTTTTTCAGAGACAAGCCTCTTACTTCTGCTGAAGTATTTTAATATGCTGCCCGATTAGAGACAGTATGAGAAATGAGCCTCTCTGATTCTCATTTTTGGCTAAAAGTCTTGGCGAGCTTTGGGACAATCTGTTATTGCTGGCTATTGCTCTGGGGGTGAGTGAATGCCAGCCAATCAGATGCTCACTAAAATCTATATTCACGGGGAATGATGGTTTTCTGCTTCCAAGTGATCAGCTTGCCATTTTTTTTGCAGCGCAAGCAAAAAAGACTCCCTTTCTGCCCCTTGGCCTTGCTGTGGAGTTTTGGGCCTGCAGCGCACACTCTCTGTACTTGCTCGAGCTCGTTAGTCAGTTTACAGCCATCTGTCTGTACAGCACTAACCCACTCGATTGGACACCATACTGCTGTTTTCTGTGTCTGTTCTGGTAAATTATGTGCATCCTGAGTTGTTCTAATGACATGCTGTTCTAATGACAGTTCCCTCAGAGGGGATCTGGGTAGAGACTACCTCTGGGAGAATCTCAAACTGTGGCAGATTTTGGCCCTGGAGTGGGTAGGGAGCAAATAGGAAGATCCCATAAGGGCAATCCTTGATTCTGCTAGAGGAACAGTGAAACAATGGAAATGTGCCATCTTTTACTGGCCAGTGGATATGGCTAGAATTCAGGGAAGCATAGGAGAAAATCAAATGGACCCTGAAGCCCTTTTCCAGGCCTGGTAGAAAACAATGCGTGAAGGAGAATGACCACATGTGTACATTTGATGGGGGCAGGAAGTTCCTCCTCTTCTTTCTCTAACTTGTCCCATTCCTGCCACATCATGGATTGTCTCCCTAAATTCCGCTCATGCTGCTGGGATGGGATAGAGATAAGTTGATAAAACCGGCCTGGGCTTCCCTGGAAGACCTCATACAACTTGAGAAGCAGAGCTCGTACCTATCGTAAGGAGAGAAGGCAGGACTCTGGGAGCAGAGCTAAAATAAATGTTTCTGTGGCCTCTCCAGAATTCTATGGCAGACTTTTAAGAAATGCTGGGAGGTGACAGTATCTCAAGATACTGCATGCTGTTTCAAGAAATTAAGAAATGCAAGTGACAGTAGCTGTATGTGAAGCAAGGAAACGATGTAACCTTTCTCCCATTTATTTATTAAAAATTCAATTTATAAATATAGTTTTATGGATGTTTATTTTATTGTATGGGTTTTAATCCAATTTTATCATATATTTTATTGCTCAAATTTTTCTCTTTTGGCCATGTTGCTTCTTGCATCTAGGCTTATATTTTCCCTGCCCCGAACTTGGAATCTACCACTTCTCTAAGGGGTCCTGGTTTCCTTTATTAGAGAATGATGTTTAAAAAGCAACATTTGGGAGCTAAATATATTAATTGCTATTTGGATGTCATTGCTATTAGGCCCTTTCAGTGGACAAAACTAGGAAATATATGTATGTAAATGCATTCTGCATATATATGCATCTATATTTATTTCCGTATCTATCTGTAGAAATATTAAAATCCAGGGGTGCCCGGGTGGCACAGTTAGTGCCACTCAGTGGTCATGATCTCAGGGTCATGGGATTGAGCCCCACATTGGGTTCTGTGCTGAAAGCAGAGTGTGCTGAATTTCTCTCTCCCTCTCCCTCTGCAGGGGTTCACCTTTCTCTCTCTCTCTCAAAAAAATAAATAAATCTAAAAAAAAATTAAAATTCACTTTATACTGTTACTCTTATACCAATCCGATACAGTAGGGTCCTTCTCCCTTTTCTTATTTTTAACTGCCTCCCTTAATGGTAAGACACTTGGCTTCCATTATTGACAATATATTTACTTACTTGTTCAGTCCTTGTACATGTATAAAGTAGTTTCAGAATTGCTAACTCAGGCCTGTGAGAAACACATTTACTGACTAGAACACTGTATTTGTGTATAGGTTTTTTATCTTTAGGACTAGGCTTATTTTGACAGTACATTTTATTTCCTCTCGAATTTAGTTTTCAAGGTGACCTTCTCCAATATGAACTATAGTGAGATAATTATCACTCAAATAGATTTTTGGTGGTACAGGTTATCACAAGAGCACAGCAATGTGCAAACTGTTTGCAGATAACAAACATACTTGTCATCTGAAAGAAAAAAATTCACCTAAAGTTTGCTTATTTCGTAATTAGAAGTAGACACTTTGGTATAGCTTCACCAGTTTTTCCTAGTATCAGCTCAAACATCAATATTTCTGTGAAGTCTCAGAGCAACATACTAAACTAAGAGGGGAAGCCTATACCATCACAGACATTTTAGATTTCAATTACAGAATTAATAAATCAAAATGACTCAAAAGTTCACTGCAACTACCCTTTTTAATAGAACTTTGCTCCTTCAGAGAATTTCAAAATAGTAGATATTAATTCATATTATCTCTGTATATCTATATCTTTATATATTATGTGGTAACTTTTTATAAATTATTTCCACAATTTACAACCTCTAAAACTGACTTTTTTCCAACTTAGTATTTAGGGTAATTTTTCAAATCCAAAAGATACACAAACGATTCTTTAAAATTCCATCAGAAGATCAAAATAAGATCACATTGACTTTTATACCTATTAATATAGCAAAACTTAAATATGACAATGAATAAAAGTAATCCATTCATTCAATGCATATTAGTTGATTCTCTAGTATATGCTAGATGTTGTAATTAAAATGGACAAAAATCTCTGTCCTCACAAACTCATATTCCAATGGGAGAAAGATGGGCAATAAACAAAATAAGTATATTGTATAGTTTTGGAAAATGGCAAATGATGTGGAGAAAAGAAAGCAGGAAAGTAGGAAGTGTTAGGTCAATTTAATCAGGATGGCCCGGGAAGCTATTATTGAAAAAGTGACAATTAGGCAAAGACTTTGAAGGATGGGAGGAGAGAATCCGGGGGGTACAATCAGCATGCAGACCTCAAGGTATGAAAGTATTTGAAGCACAGAGGTCAGGAGGGCTGAAGTGAAATGAATTAGAGGGGCTTTTAAGAGCTGAGGATGGGAAGGTAGTGAGGCGGGTACAGGGGCAAACTGAGAAGCAGGCTGAGAGTGGAGTGTCTTGAAGTTAATGTTAGGGCTGTAGTCTTTATTTTATTTGCAGAGGTGAGCACTAGAGGCTGTTGATCAGATGTGAGATGTGATCAAGATCCTGTTATTGCCAGCTGACCATAACCCTTCCACAAACTCAATTCCATGCATCCTACTCTATGACTACCACCTCTTATCTTTTCAGTTTATTTCCTCTAGAAACCCAGCTTCAATGATTTTTTGATCCTGTGGGGACCTCCAATCCATTGATCTGAGCTCCTTTCTCTCCTTTATTCCTTGCTATCTTCCCCCTACTTCTTACACTGGTGAAATCCTATGGTTGGTTAATCAGTATGATCATGCCATTCACTGCACTCAAAATTCCCCTGCCTTTCTTTCTTTTCTTTATAATTGTTTGACAAAATCATAACCCTGGTTAAATTTAGCTCCCCACATTTTATACCTGAAGTGGTGCAGCTAAATGGAGCAGGAGGGAAATCACATCTTCAAGGACCGGTCTTACTTAGAATTCATGACCATGAACCTCAAATACACTCTGAATGTCTTCAGGAAGTCATCCCAGGGTTTATACTCCGATGAGTGGTCATTCATGCTCCCACCCTCCTCGAGATTTATCACCTTGTTGTCTTGCTTGAAACCTGCAACACATTCTCTTCATCTTTCTCTTCTTGCTTACTATCTTCCTGAAATAATTAAGAAACAAAACAGGATCATAGGGAGAGAGAAAAACAAAACAAGATGAAATCAGAGAGGGAGACAAACCATAAGAGACTTTTAATCATAGGAAATAAACTGAGGGTTGCTGGAGAGGAGGGAGGTGGGGGGATAGGGTAACTAAGTGATGGACATTAAGGAGGGCACGTGATATAATGAATACTGGGTGTTATATAAGACTGATGAATCACTGAACTCTATCTCTGAAACTAATAATACACCATATGTTAATTAGTTGAATTTAAATTAAAAAATAAAAATAAATAAAAAATGCATAAAGTAAAAAAATAAATGTATATGAAATTAAAAAAAGAAAAAAAAAAGAAAATCAAAAAAGACCTTCCACAGACTTCCATACTCATCTACCTACTATCAGTAGCTGCCTGATATCTTGTGCTTTCTTGTCTGCAACCAGAAATAAATGTTAATACTACTATCTAAAGCTTATTCCTCCAGCTTGTGCACTGGACCCCATTTTTCACTGTCTACTAAAGCACACCACTTCATCCATCCCAGAGTCAATTCTTTTACTCCCTTCTGGAGCACACTCATTAATATGTGGCTGTTCCCCTCATTAAAACAACAACAACAACAACAACAATTAAAAAAAACAACAAAACATCTTCCTTCAATCCCTCTTCCCTCACCAATCCATTCCTTTGTTCTGTCTTACAACAGAGTTCTACAGAAACATTGTCTCTGCTCATTGACTTTGTATTTTTTTTTTTTAAAGATTTTATTTATTTATTTGGCAGAGAGAGAGAGATCACAAGTAGGCAGAGGCGGGAGGGGGGGGGGGAAGCAGGCTCCCTGCTGAGCAGAGAGCCCGATGTGGGGCTCGATCCCAGGACCCTGCGATCATGACCTGAGCCAAAGGCAGAGGCTTTAACCCACTGAGCCACCCAGGTGCCCCGACTTTGTATTCTTTTTTCACTCTACCTTACATTTATCTCCATCAGGATTTCATCTTGACCATCACCACTAAAATTGCTCTTGTCAAGGTCTTAAGGTCACCTTATCAAAGCCCCTGCTTACTTCTCAGTCTTACGTTACCTGACCTATCATCATTATTTTTTAACAATTAATCACTGACTTCCAGGACACCAAACTCACTTGGTTTTCTTTTTACCGTTTTGGTGGCTCCTCCTTAGGCTTCTTTGCCAGTTCCTTCATTGTCCCCTGCATCCTACTAATGGAGTCCCCGGAGGCTTAGTTCATGATTCTCTGTTTTATTGACACTCATTTTCTTGGATCTCACCTAGTCTCATGGTTCTAAATATTCTTCATATGCCAACAACTCATAAATTTATATCTCCAACATGGACCGTTCTCTTACATCTCACTTCCATCCACTACAATATTGCTTTGACTGTATCTTGAAAATGTATTCAGTATACTTAGAATCTGATCACTTACCATCAACTCTAGTACAAATAGCCTGATCTATAGCCACAATTCATTTCTCACTGAATTATTACAGTGGCCTCATAACTGGTCTTTCTGATTCAATTCCCCTATACATTTTGTCAGCACAGTGGACGTGGACAACATGAGAATAGATTCTATGAGGTACTAGTGCGAAAGTAGGGAAAAGTGAAGAGAAGTTAGACAGTAGTAGAGGTAGTGAGAAGTGGTCAGATTCCAGGTACATTTTGAAGGTTGATCCAGTAGGATTTGCTGATGAGAGAAACAGAGGAGTCAAGAATGCTTTCAAAGTTTTTGCCTTGAGCAGTTGAGAGCATGGAGTTTGGTGAAAGAATAGGGGTTCTACATTACAATAACTCTTGAAATTTACAGTTTTTTTAAGAAGCAACATGGCAACCTGTATTATAGGCCTTTAAATATTCATACTTTTTGAACCACTGGTCCTATTTTGATTTTTTTCAGTAAAAGGAAAAGGCTCTATTTATAAAAATGGTCATTATAACATTGTTTATGGTGGTACAAAAATAACATGGAAAATATGTACAACATAACATTAAGTGAAAACATGAAATGTTATATTCACTAATAGGAACTGGAGGGTATTATGCTAAGTGAAATAAGTCAATCACAGAAAGACAATTATCATATGGTTTCACTCATATGTGGAATTTAAGAAATAAAACAGAAGATCATAGAGGAAGGAGAAAAATAAAATAAGATGAAATCGGGGGGGTTCGGTGGGGAGATGAGGTAATTGGATGATGAGCATTAAGGAGGGCACATGATATAATGAGTGCTGGGTGTTATATGCAACTGATGAATTACTAAACTCTACATCTGAAACCAATGATTCACTATATGTTAACTAATTGAATTTAAATAAAATAAGTTAATAAAAAAGAATACTGTAAAATATTAATGGAAGTGGATAAGCCCAAATCAGTATTTGTAAAAATAAATCCATTAATTATACTAGGCCATGAGAAAGTGAGCTATTCATTTTTAAGTTAAAATACTTACTGTTTTTTGTTTGCCTATTTGTTTCTTATTTGATAGTGTCATACCTAAGACCAAATTTTCCTGTTTTAGTCTTTATGACGTGTTTTTGCATTCTGTATATTCAGTAGTTGTTCAAGCCAGTAATCTGGGATTTTGCTTTGTCACATTTTACCTCTAATCCATCAGCAAATCCTGTTGGCTCTACATTCTAAAATAAACAATATTCAAATAATTTCTCATTACCTTCACTGTTGCTACTCTGGTTCAAGTCACTGTGATCTCTCACTTGAATTATCATACTACCTTTTTAATTCATCTCCCTCCTTCTGACTCTGAAAAGTCTATTCTTAATACAGTGGTACTTTAAAAATAGTATCTGGGCACCTGGGTGGCTCAGTCAGTTAGGCGTCTGTCTTCAGCTCATGTCATGATCCCAGAGTCCTGGGATTGAACTCCCTGCTTATCGGGGAGTCTGCTTCTCCCTCCGCCCCTCCCCCTGCTCATGCTCCCTCTTTCTCTCTCTCTCTTAAATAAATAAATAAAGTCTTCAAAGAAGAATAACATCAAATCATGTCACTCATCTGCACAAAACCCTACAATAGCTTTCCATTTTACTGAAGATAAAAGTCAAGGTCTCTACAATAGTTTATAAGACCCTACATGATGCAGTCTCTGAAGATTTGAACTCCTACTCTCTCCTTTTCTCCCTCTCTCTCTCTCTTTTTTTTTTTTTTGGTTCCTGGCTCATTGGCCTTCAGACTGTTATTTTTTTTTCCTTTTTTTAAATTAAAAATTTTTTTTTACCTTTTGACCCTCTTCATCCATTTTTCCCACCCTCACCAGTCACCAATCTGTTTTTTATATCTAGGAGCTTTTTTTTTTTTAATCATTTTTTTTAATTTTTGAAGATTCCACATATAAGAGAAATTATATGGAATTTGTTTTTCTGTCTGACTTGTTTTTCACTTAGCATAATGCCATTGAGGTCCATCTATGTTGTCACGAATGGCAAAATTTTATCCTTTCTTATGGCTATAATATTCATTCTATATATATACACACCCTAATTTAAGTATTCATCTATTGGACACTTAGGTAGTTTCTATATCATGGCTATTGTAAATACTGCTGCAATGAACATGGAGGTGCATACATCTTTTTGAGTCACTGTTTTCATTTTCTTTGGATAAATACCCAGAAGTGGAGATGCTGGCTCATATGGTACTTCTATTTTTAATTTTTTGAGGAAACTTCATAGTGTTTTCTAGAGTGGCTACACCAATTTACATTCCCAACAATGTCCAACAAGGTTTCCCTTTTTCCCACATCCTTGCCAATACTTGCTATTTCTTGTCTTTTTGATAGTAGTCATTCTAACAGGTATGAGATGATATCGAATTGTGTTTTTGATTTGCATTTGCCCGATGATTAATAATATTGAACGTCTTTTTATGTACTTGTTGGCTATTTGTATATTTTCTTTGGAAAAATGTCTATTTCGATCTTCTGCCCATTTTAAATTGGATTTTTTTTTGTTCTTCTTGGTTGTATGAGTTCTTTATATATTTTGGATATTAGCCCCTTATGAGACATATGATTTGTGGATATTTTCTCCCATTCATTAGGTTGCTTTTGATGGTTTCCTTTGCTGTGCAGAACCTTTTTTTAGTATGAGGTAGTGTCACATATTTATTTTTGCTTTTTTATTAAAATATTTTATTTATTTATTTGACAGAGACATAGAGAGCACAAGTAGGCAGAGTGGCAGGCAGAGAGAGAGGGAGAAGCAGGCTCTCCACTGAGCAGGGACCCCGATACAGGGCTCGATCCCAGGACAGGATCATGAACTGAGCTGAAGACAGCTGCTTAACTCACTGAGCCACACAGGCACCCCTATTTACTTTTGCTTTTGTTGCTTCTGGTTTTGGTGGCATATTAAAATCATTGTCAAGATCTATGTTAAGAAGATTACCACTGATAGTTTCTTCTAGGAATTTTGTGGTTTTAGGTCTTACATTTAAATCTTCAGTCCACTTTGTCTTAATTCTTGTATGTGGTGTCAGGTAGTGGTCAAGTTTTATTCTTTTTTATGTGGCTATCCAATTTCCCCGATACCATTTATTGATGACACTGTCTTTTTCTTATTGTATATTCTTGCTTTCTTTGTCATAAATTAATTGACTATATATTCATGGATTTATTTCTGGGTTGTCTATTCTGTTCCATTGATATATGTGTCTGTTTTTATGTCAATACCATACTGTCTTTATTTTTTTTTTAAGATTTCATTTATTTATTTGAGAGAGAGAGAAAGTGAGAAAGCATAAGTAGGGGGAAGGGCAGAGGGAGAGGAGAATCAGGCTACCTGTTGAGCAGGAAGCCTGATGTGGGGCTCAATCCTAGGACCCTGGGATCATAACCTGAGCCAAAGGCAGACGCTTAACTGACTGAGCCACCCAGGCACCCCAATACCATACTGTTCTAATTACTATAGCCTTGTAATATAGTTTGAAGTCAGGGAGCGTGATGCCAGGAGCTTTTTTCTTCTTTCTCAAGATTGCTTTGGCTATTTGAATTTTCTTGAGGTTCCACATAAATTTTAGGATTATTGTTCTATTTCTTTGAAAAATACCATTGTAATTTGGTAAGAATTGCATAGATTTCTTTGGGTAGTATGGACATTTTATCAATACTGATTCTTCCAAACCAGGAACATGGACTATTTTTTTTGAGATTTATTTATTTACTTGAGGGAGAGAGAGAGCACAAGTGTGGGGGCTTTGGGCAGAGGGAGAGGGAGAGAGAGATTCTTAAATGGATTCCATGCTGAGTGGGGAGCTCCATGTGGGGCATGATCGCATGACCCTGAGACCATGACCTGAGGTGAAACCAAGTCAGACGCTTAACCAACTACACCACCCAGGCACCCCTGGACTACCTTTTTATGTATTTGTTTGTGTCTTATTCAATTTCTTTCATTAGTGTCTTTTAGTTTTCAGTATACGGGTCTTTCATATTCTTGGTTAATTTTTTCCTAGGAATTTTATTCTTTTTGATGCAATTATAAATGGGATTATTTTATTTCTCTTTCTAATAGTACATTATAAATGTATAGAAATAGAGAAGATTTTTGTGTACTGATTTTGTATCCTGAAACTTTACTAAATTCATTTATTAGTTCTAATAGTTTCTGATGCAGTCTTATTGTTTTCTATAAATAATATCATGTCATCTGCAAATAGCGACGGTTTTATATCTCCTTTCCCTATTTCTTTTTCTTGTCTAATTGTTCTGGCTAGGACTTCCAATCCTATGTTGAATAAAAGTGGACATCACCATCTTTTTCCTTATTTTAGAATAAAGACTTTCAGCTTTTTACTGTTGAGTATGATATTAGCCGCAGGCTTGTTATATATGGATTTTATTATGTTGAAGTATGTTCCCTCCATATTAATTTATTGTGAGTTTTAATCATAAATGGAATTGAATTTTATCAAATGCTTTTTCTGCATCTATTGACATCATCATATGATTTTTGTTCTTCGTTTTTTAAATGTGTATCACATTGACTGATTTGTAGATGTTGAACTATCTATGCATCCCTGGAGTAAATCCCATTTGATCATGCTGTGTGAACCTTTCAGTGTATTGCTGAATTCAGTGTGCTAATATTTCGTTGAGGATTTTTCATCTATTATTTATCAGGGATATTTGGATGTAATTTTCTTTTCTTGTAACCTTGTTTGGTTTTGGTATCAGAGTAATGCTGGGTTCTGAAAATGAATTTGGAAGAGTTTAAGAAGGATTATTATTAATTCTTCTTTGAATATTTGGTAGAATTCATCAGTGAAGCCATCTGGTCTTGGATGTTTGTTTTTTGGAAAGTTTTTGATCACTAAGTCAATCTTACTAGAATGGTTCTGTTCAGGTTTTCTATTTCGATATAACTCAGTCTTGGTAGGTTGTATGCTTCTAGGAATTTATCCATTTCTTCTGGGTTGTTCAA
This sequence comes from Potos flavus, assembly GCA_028534135.1. Lineage (NCBI taxonomy): Eukaryota > Metazoa > Chordata > Mammalia > Carnivora > Procyonidae > Potos > Potos flavus. Next base: position 27,774,110 of record CM052883.1, on the reverse strand, counting down.
TTTGTTAGCATATATTTATATTTGTTTATAATCCTTACCATCCCCCCTCCCCCCGTAAGTCATGTCGGTTTCATTTATCTTTCTAAATAACCAGTTCTTAGTTTCACTGATCTTTTTATTGTCTTTTTAGTCTCTATTTTGTTTATTTCTGCTCTAGTCTTTGTTATTTCCTTTATTCTCTAACTTTTGGCTTCATTTGTTCTTTTTTTTACTTCCTTGAGCTATAAAGTTAAGTTTCTTGAGATTTTTCTTGTTTCTTGAGGTAGACATAATTGCTATGAACTTGCCCCTTAGAACTGCTTTTGCTGCATCCCACAAATTTTAGATATGTTGAATTTTCATTCTCATTTGTCTCAAGGTACTTTTAAATTTATCTTGATTTCTTTGACCCATTGCTTGTTCAGTGGCATATTGTTTAATATCCACATATTTGTGAATTTTCCAGTTTTCTTTGTGTAATTCATTTCTAGATTCAAAGATTTTATTTATTTATTTGAAAGAAAGAGACACAGCAAGAGAGGGAACACATGCAGGGGCAGAATGAGAGCAAGAAGTAGGCTCCTGCTGAGCAGGGAGTCTGCTGTGGGGCAGATGCCTAATGAGTGAACCACCCAAGCGCCCCTAATTTCTAGTTTCATACCATTGAGTTTGAAAAAGATGCTTGATACGATTTCTTTTTAAAAATTTATTTATTTGAGAGAGATAGAGTGGGGGAGGAAGTGCAGAGGGGACGGGAGAGAGAGAATCCTCAAGCAGGTTCCCTGCTGAGTGGAGAGCCCATCACTCCATCCTAGGACCCTGAGATCATGACCTGAGATGAAATCAGGAGAGATGCTTAGCCGACTAGCCACTCAGCAGCCCCTTGATATGATTTCAGTACTCTTAAATTTATTAAGACTTGTTTGTGGCCTATAATTTATCCTGGAATGTTACATGTGCACTTGAGAAGAGTATGTATGCTACAGTCTATTTAGATGGACTGTTCTGTATATATTTATTAAGTCCATCTGGCCCAATGTGTCATTGAAGGCTGATCTTTAAAATTGATTTTCTATCTGGATGACTACTTCATTGATGTAAATGGGGTATTAAAATCCCCTAATATTATTATATTGCTGTCTATTTCTACCTTAGGTCTGTTAATATTTGCTTTCTATTTTTAGGTACTCCTGTGATGGGTGCATAAATATGTATAAATGTTGTATCCTCTTTTTGGATTGACCTCTTTATCATTATGTAACACCTTTTTTGGTCTTTTGTTAGTCTTTATTTTAAAGTTTATTTTGTCTGATATAAGTATTGCTACTCTAGCTTTCTTTTGATTTCCATTCGCCTAGCATATCTTTTTTTTATTATTTCACTTTACGTCTGTGTGTCTTCATACATCTAAGGTGAGTCTCTTGTCGGCAGGATATATATGAGTCTTTTTTTTTTAATCCATTCAATTACTCTATGTCTCTTGATTGGAGAACTTAGTTCATTTACATTTAAAGTAATTATCAATAGGCATGTACTCATTGCCATTTTGTTAGTTGTTTTTACTGGCTATTTTTGTAGTTCCTCTCTGTTCCTTTCTTTTCTTGGTTTCTTTGTGTTTTGAATACTTTCTTTAGTGGTATACTTATACTCCTTTCTCTTTCTCTTTTGGGTATTTGCTGTTAAGTTTTTGCTTTGTGGTTACCACGAACTTTAGCTTTTGCTGTTCTTTCATCTTTCCTTCAATTCTAAATGACAACTTTGCCAGATAGAGTATTCTTGGTTGGGAGTTCTTTTTCTTTATCACTTCAAATATACATTTGTACCACTCCCTTCTGACCTGCAAAGTTTCTGCTGAAAAATTTGCTGACAGTTTCATGGGGATTCACTTGTACATAACAAGTTGTTTTCCTCTTTCTGGTTTTGACATTCTTTCTTCGTCTTTAACTTTTGACATTTTAATTATGTCTCTTGGCCTCATCTTATTTGCAACTCTCTGGGCTTCCTGGTCTGAATATTGTTTCTTTCCTCAGGTTAGGAAGTTTTCAGTCATTATTCAAGGTTTTGGCCCCTTTCTCTCTCTCTTCTCCTTCTGGAGCCTGTGTAATGTGAACGTTAGCCTATTCGATGTCCCATAAACCCCTTATGCTATCTCATTTCTTTTCTTTTCTTCTTTTTTTTTCTATTTGCTACTCTGATTGGGTGAATTCCACCCAATCAATTAAGACTTGTTTGTTGCCCAACATACAATTTATGTCTTTGAGTTGACTAATCTTTTCTTCTGCTTCAACTCGTCTCCTAATGAACCCTTCTAGTGTATTTTTCAGTTCAGTTGTATTATTCAGCTATGTGACTTCTGTTTGGTACTTTATTATATTTTTCATCTCTTTGTTGAAAGTTTCACTGTGTTTATCCATTCTTCTCCCCAGTTTGGTAAGCATCATTATGATCATTACACTGAACTCTATCAGTTAAATTACTTATCTCTGTTTCATTATGTTTTTTTTTTCCTGAAGTTTTATCTTATTCTTTCATTTGGGACATATTCATCTGTTTCTGTACTTTGCTTGACTCTCTGTGTTGGTTTCTATACAGCAGATGAAATAATCAACTCTCCAAGTTCTTGAAGAAGGTGACACTTGTTGCTCGACCCTGTCCCAGTTCTTTGTCATATCCCAAATGTTTGTGCTTGTCCAAGCAGCCTATCATATTTTTAATAGCTCCCAGTATTTGAAGATATGCCAAGACCTGTCAGTATTCTTAAGAGGAGGATCTCAGCACTCAGCCTGCTTGCCAGGGGATCTGGTGTTGTCTTCTTATCTTTAGTCACAAAAATTGGAGCTCCATATGAGTGTATAGACTTTTTTCTGGGAGATAATGGCAAGCTGGAGCAAGGTAGAGACAGTGACAAAATGGTGTCCACAATCTATGTTCCTTGAGAGGAGTCCTGTAATCTACTACATGTATATCAAACCTTAAGTCAGCCTTTAGACTAAAGCTCCAGGACAAACAAAGAGGCATCCTTCACAGAAAGACTGGGATTGTACCTCATTCTACTGCCTGCATAGTTCCCTGGGTTGGTGGGAGGGCAGGTTGTGAAAAACTGTCTCTGTAATTGCTGACATCCTGTGGACCCAGGAGTATAAGGGCTCCTGGCCACTAGAGCCAGGTGATCAAGGGACTTACCCTGGACAGCAGCTGCCAAAACTGGGGCATCAGATGTAAAATCCAAGGGCACTAGCCATGATGTAAATCTCACATAGACACTGGTGCTCTGGGGTGTGGCAGAGGGAGAGGAAAAAGATAGTGCCCTCCCTCCAAAGTCTCTGGAAGGATTACAGTCAGTTCCTAGATGTGTGTTTAAGTAGAAAATATGCTATAGCCATGATGATTAGCTAATAGACCTCCTTCACAGAAAGAATGAGCTCCTGAGTCTGTTGCCTCTTACTGTGTCCTGGGTGTTAGCTGTTTAAGAACTCTATTCATTGGTTACAGTCCTGTGGGACCCATGAGCAAAAGCCCCACTGGTCACCAGAGTCAGGCTACATAGAGGTGTTGCCTGGCAGCAATCACAAAAATTGGGGCACCAGACAGGGGTATGAGCTCCTTTCTAGGTGACACCAATTATTACAGTCCCATGAGACCAAGAATGCAAGCTTCCTTGGCCTCCAGAGCTAGATAGTCAAGAGATATCCCTTGGGCAGCAGCCATAAAAATTGGGTGACAGGATGCATGTAAATGTTCCATTCTGCGAGATACTGGTGCTTTGCAGAATGGCAAAGGGAGAGTGTGAAGATGGTGCCCCCAGTCTCCATCCTTGGAGAGTGTTCTAGCGGGCTCCTGGCGGTGTGTGTTAAATTAGATGCCTGACTCTCAGGCTGACACTTTCATATAAGCAGTGAGTGTCCTTCACTTCAAATCTGGACACCTTTGGCTGTCTCTGAGCTTGGTCTGGGGCAAGTGCATCTGAGTACTGGGCTGTGTAAGAGCAGTCTCCCAGGTCTCTACAGTCTTATGGGTCTTGTTGATTTTCAAAGTTAGATGTTTTGGGGGCTTGTGTCTCAGGTGCGTGTCCTAAAAGTCTTAGTGCCTGATGTGCCCTTTGCTATTTGAGGAGAGGCTCCACATGGAAAGTTTTCTCCCAATTGTGGGTCACTGCACTGGGGATAGGGTTTATAGTGAGCTTATGTCTCAGGCTCTCAATGTGGTTTTCTTCTCAATGGTTCAATGTGTAGTCACCAGTCAGCAGGCCTTTAGTTTTTTTTGAGAAGAAATTATTCCCCATGTAGCTCTAAACTCTGTGTGTCTATGGGAGGAGGTGAGATCTTCTTGCATTGCCACCCTGATTTGGAACTTTTGCTTAAAAATATTTTTGTATTTATACATTAGAAATATAATTTAGTGTCATCTCTTTAATTTAGACAATAGCTATATCTTTTTATACATTTTTTCTAGAAAGCATTTACTTTTGTCAAGTGATGAAAAGTTTAACAACTCATTATTTAAATTTACAAAGATTTTTAATAGCTATTTGTAAATAAGTTCTCACAGACTTCTACCCTAAGAGTTCTGTTTCACCCCAACAACCTTGTACTAGAATGCAGAATCAAGGGATTTGATTTCAAGGCCCAGCTCTGTCAGTTTTTCACCGTGTGATTTTGAATGAGGTAGGTAACTCAAATCAGGTTTTGTGTTTGCAAAGTGGAGATATCAATCTCTTTTCTATATACCTGATGGAGTAGTTGTGAAGATCAAAAGCGATAATATATCTGAAAATGCCTGGAAAACTATAAATCACTACAGAATGTGAGGGAAATGGTAATTTAGGTTGAGATCACTTCTACTTCATTCTGAAAATTTTATCCTTAGGTCTTAATTATCATCTGCTCTCAAAAGTGATGCTTCCCTTTGAATGCAAGTCAATTATCTTTAAAAACTAAGCAATAATGGAAACATATTTTCAAAATAAAAGCAAAATCATAGAATGCTAATAAACCATGTGATTGTCTCACAAAGATTAGTAAAAAAAAATAGAAATAGGCATAATTTGTGGTATGATCTTATGCATTCTAACAGTGCTCCTAATCTGAAAAAGTAAGTTTAGCAAAAGTTACACAAAATTTTAAACACTTGAAAAAAGGAAGTAGCAGACTACTCAGTCATCTTATCTATATGTTGAATAGGTCTTTGGAGCAGGTGAAATATGAAATTACTTTATTAACAAAAGGTTAAATTTTCCATCTGGCCAACAGTATATAGGAAGTTGTCCCATGCACAGAATCTCAGAGTTCACAACAGCATCTTCTCATTAATCACCAGCACTTTCTTGAAGAGGAAGATTCACAAAGACAGTAATCCAGGTAGAACTGAAGAACGAGAAAATGCCAGTTTTAAAATTTAAAAAGTTGAAATTATGGCTCTTTTAAGAGAAGCAGATTTATGCAGCACGTGTTCAACAATCACAAACAAAAGGCAAATGAAAGGGTTTACTGGTCTGCAAGAAATCTTTGCATTCTCTCCAAAGCTGCATATATGTTATGGGTGATACAATTCATCAGGATAAAAATAGAATGCATTGTAAATTGAGAGAAGCCAATTATTATTTTTGAAAGGACAACAAAAATTTGCCCAAAGTTTATAGCTACTGCTGCAAAAGCTATACAATAAAAGCAATGTGATTATACAGTAGTTTAGCTAAAAGCAAATCATCTGGTGCCAGAGTAAATGGACAGAAATAAACTGCAAAGTATATCTTTGCTCATAAAAATGGGAATCGGTTTTGGCCTAGATCCAAGCTGAACTAAATATAAAAAAAGGAGGAAAGGCATGGTTTAAGAAGTTTTCCTTCACTCCAGACTGCAGCTCTATTCCTTCCTAATTATGTGCATCCAGCTTTCTCTACAGTGGCTTCTGAGTAGAGGCAGACTATGTCTGCCAAGAAGGTAGGTGACTTAAACATTTCAAAT
>CM052883.1:27540060-27767668 GCA_028534135.1 Potos flavus | reverse complement strand
GCTCTTAGATTCATATATTCTGGTTTCTTTTCTTAAAAGCAAAAGAAATCTGGACATATAAATGCACAGATAAGTTATCCTCCTGTTGGGTGATTAATGTGCATTTTATTAGCTCTGTAAATATGAATTTACATAATAGTTGCTAATGGTTTTGAAGAAGTTGTTAAGGCCCAACAGGTCAATGATCCATGATTTCTAAATTCCTTAAACACATATTTGCATAATTTACCTTTCAAAAATTTCATAAATGCATATTTATAGGATAGACTAGGGTTTAATATTTATTGCCAGTTCTATGCTTCATAGTATAGAAACCACATTAGTTTATTGGTTCTTGCACACAAGCTCCAGGGACATTTTTGACTGTGTTAAAATTTTAATCAATCAGAAACCAGCTAACCGGAAAACTTCAAATATTTAGATTCTCCCATTTAGGTGCATGTTGTACATAACAATTTTATAAGCAGCAAGTGAGTAAATATGTATTTCATATCTACATACCTGCTATGTACACTGTGGTGGAAACCATAGTTACAAATTGAATAAGGCAGTGACTCTTTCTTTGCTGAGCTCTCTTTTAGTTGATTGAGTTACACAGGTGAACTGATAATTTAGTTTCATTTTTCTAAAATTCATTCTAGGAGAAGGAGACATGTATAAATATGTGAGGATAAAGTCTTTATTTAAAAGTCTGTCTCTATACTATGTTCCAGCATCACCAAAGCTTTTGTCCTTTCTTGGACACTGCTTGCCTCTCTACCTACCCTACTCCATTGTGAAAATTACCAGCCAGAACAAGAGGATCTCTCTCACTGGTTGCTGCGACCATGGCTCACCTCATTTTCTTTTTCATATTGTTAAAAATCTCTCATTACTTTCTCATAAATTCAGAGTTTAAAAGCACTGCCTAATTGCTGGTGATGTCAGTTCAGATGACTTGACTTCACTTCAGTTGAGAAGAGTATAGTCTGGTTCTGCTTAGTGTAGTTCGTATCAACTCCCCAAATGGTTGACTGTGAGCAGGGCTTGGCCTTCAGTTTTCTGTCAGGTTTTCCTCTCATGATCACAGTGGAAAAGCAGGCAAAACTAGCATGAAGTTCTGTAAATATATTGCCTTCATGATATGTGGTATGTTTAATGTAGGCAACGATTGACCTTGTCTTTCTTTACACTGTTCAGTTTTTGTGGAATTTTCTTTATTAAGACAGTGTTCTAGAAATTCTTTTTATAACCCTACCTCTTCCTTAAAACTATATATCTATATCTATATAAGCCCTTAAATATATTTAAATATATTAAAATAGAAACATATTCAAATATATTCATATATAATGATACATGGACACACATGTATATATCTCAGTCTCTGAACAAAGCATATTATGGTCAACATAATTTAAAAATATTTTTTATTCATCGATTTCTTTATAATCTTTCAACTCCACCCACTCCCAAATGCTCCCAAATTTTTGTCCCCATACTCTCTCCCTTACCACCCTCATTTTCATTTAGTTTTAAAAAAAATTTTATTTATTTATTTGACAGAGAGGGAGAAAGAACACAAGCAGGGGGAGCAGTAGAGGAAGAGGGAGAAGCAGGCTCCCTGCAGAGCAGGGAGTCTGACTTGACTCAGGGACTTGGGGCTTGGTCCCAGGATTCTGGGATCACAACCTGGGCAGAAGGCAGATGCTTAACCCACTGAGGTACCCAGATGCCCCTATCACTCTCATTTTCAAATTCTAATTCTTTATGTAGTGGAAACTTCCATTTCTTAATGTTATTGACAAGTTCCTGATAAACAAATGCTACTGTGAAGCTTTTTATTTCAAACTTGGTTAAATATGTGTAGTTCGATTCACCTCAACAAATGTCATTCTATTGTTTCCTTGTTAGTAAGCAAAGTACCATAAATACTGGGTTTTTAAATGTAATTTAAATTATTGAGCCTCTGTGTCTTCATCTGTAAAGACGTTTTGAAGAAAGACGCACTAGCAAGATACAGGAAATGTCAGCTCCCTTTCGTCACTGCAGAATTTTAAATTCTGTGCCTGCAAATTTTTGACTTATAAATGACAGGCTGAAACTTTTAGGGTTGGGAAGTCTTTCACAAAGAATAAGGCATTTGCTTGACAGTGTCATCACAAGTTGTAAATCAAATTCCATGCTCCTCTCCTGGTTTTTGGCAACCTGGATGGATGGCAAATTAGGATAGGAGAACTGAGGTCAACATGCAGAATAGAGAGCTACAGTCCAGGTTATGATTCCAAGTTTCTTGGCGTAGCCAAGGCCAGGTTAGATTCCCAACATGGGCCTCCTTCGTTTTCCTGACTGCTCAGAATTGTCATAAAAAGCAGTGTCTGCTTCTATTGAAAGAATCCATACAAACCTGCTGGCTGAGATTTTCTTTCTTATTGTATTCTGCAATGTTTACTCTCTATCTTTTCCTTATTGCTTTCACTGTCTAATCTAGAGATGATGAGACATTGGCAGGTGCTGCAGTGACACCTTTTAATCTTCTTCTGTCACTCTTTAAGCTGTTATTTCAAGAGTACTTCATTCATCTGTCATTCACCTTCTCATCTAAATTTCAGCTTATTTCCACATATTCGGTGCACCGTTTTCAGGGGAAAGCATGTATGAGGGATCTTTTCTGATAGCTAACATATGAAATTTCTTTTTAATTGAAACACTTTCTGTTTTTTTAAGTACTATCCACCTCTCCCTGAGCAGACCATCGGTGATCAGGAAAGCTGATAAGAGCAAAAGAATAAAGTTAAGAAAAAAAATTCTGGACCAAGTATCCACTGAAGGTCATCTATTATAATTAGTTATCATGTTTTCTTTTTAGTTTTCTTTAATCTGGAATAGTTCCTTAGTCTTTTTTTCCCCATAACCTTGACTTTTTAAAAAAATTTTATTTTATTTTTTTAGTGTTCCAAGATTCATTGTTCATGCACCACACCCAGTGCTCCATGCAATACATGCCCTCCTCAATACCCACCACCAGGCATTTGAAACAAATACGAGCCAGATATTTTATAGAATTTACCTGAAATTGGGTTTGCCTGATGTTTCCTCAATATTAGATTTAGGTTATATATGTTTTTGGGGGTGAGGGGTAATGCAGAAAAATACAATATTGTCTTTCTCACTGCGAGATATCGGCAGGCACAGGATGTGATTTGTCCCACTACTGATGATGTTACATTAATCTCTTGGTTAGGGTGATGTCTGCCAGGTTTCTTCACTGGAAAGTTACTACCTTTCTCTATGTGATTTTTAAGTATCTTGTACAGCGTACATAAAAGTATGTCAATGTCCTGCTTGTCATGAAACTTTTACCTACTGGTTTTAGTATCCAAATCGGCAAAATTTGAAGACTATTAATTAAGTAATATTATTATAATGTTAATTTCTTGATTTTGATAAGTATACCATGTTTATGTCAGATAATGTATACATCAGAACTAAACAATGAAGCATTTACAATGAAACAGATCTGTAATTACTATTTATGTGAAAACCTTTGAAGGAGGCAAAGAGGTTGTAGTGTTGGTGAATAATAAGAAGTCTGCTTATATAGCATGGTCAAGTTAAGGCCTCACTAGGGAGATGACATATAAGCCAAGTTCAGTAATGATACTGAGTAATTTAGCCAATAAAAATATTAAACTAATATCATATAAATAATATTTACTGAATTAAATGGCACATTAAAAAAATCATTTACTATAAAATGTTTATCTCAAATGCAATGATAATTTTCTTTCAGGAAATCTATTAATGTAATTTATCACATCCATATGTCCATTAAAAACAAAGATATTTAAATAAGGGATATAGCTTTTACAAATGAAGATGCAAATTATTATTTCAATCAGTATGATTATATGTAACTGGAAATTCCAAGAATGAACTAAACTCTTAACAGTAATAAAGGGGCTCAAGATAATAGAAAGACACAAGACGAATATAAGAAATATCAATGTCTACACTATTTAGAGGTAATATCCAGCTAAAAGATAAAATGGTAAGCATTTCTATACCAATAACAATGAAAAATCTTAAGTAACTAAAAATAACTCTGGTAAGAAACATGCAGGAGTTATTGAAATAAAGCATAAAATTTTATTAAGAAATGTAAATAAGATTGGGTTAAACATATCTGCCATACTAAAGCAATAGTACTTTATCCTTCAGGCCAGAACTTACAAATTTGGAATTCCTGCAGATAAAGAGTGAAGAGTACAAAGGGAAGTATTTTGTATTCTTTAACATTATACTCCAAGAATCAATAATCTGAGCACCATATTGAACTACATCTGATTGGGAGGACAAAAGAAAGGATGAGACGTATGGCCACATGGAAGGCAGCAGGGTTCCCCAGTTCCTGCTGAGTTGATTCTATGTGGGAATTTGGGCACAATTCAAATTCAATGTTGTCAAATATTAATATTTTTTTCCCAAGAGATTCCATAAATTTAAAACTTTATATGAGGTGACCTAATTTGTGAATTTTGACAATGATTTCAATTTTTAAAGAGCATTTATATACACCAATACTGTGAAGACCAAACAAAATATATCCGAAAACTGGATCTACATTGAGGAACATGAGTTTGTGGACCTCTTTTAAATAATGGGAAGAACAAATGTTTAACCAAAAAACTTCATTAATATTCTATATCTAGTTTGAGGTCCAGTCATTGATCAAAGGGTTGGAATACAATAACATGCACTTGGTTACTAAATTGTAATATAATGTGAATGCCCTATTACCTTTGATGATTCAGAAGGCACTCTAATTTTTGGTGAAGCCCCAATTTTGATAACTGAATTTAGTGTTTCTATAGAACAGAAGTTCAGTTGGTCTTATAAAGTGTCAGTTAATAGAATGTGACACATCATCTTTTTAGTCACTAATTTAAAACAATTTTGAGTACCTACTAAATGCTCCCACTATTTAAGGCACAGGAGATGGAGCATTGACAAGTATAGTAAAAATCTCTGCCCTCAGGGAGTTTTTATTTGACAGTAGATGAAGTCATCATTTCTATATACTAGATCACATTGTCATGTGCTTTAGAAATAGTAATGGTCCCCTCAAGTGTTCCTGTTTTGAAAGATAATTACATTCTGTTGGACTTTTCATTAGCTTCTTCTAATGGTGTCCTTGGCCTCAGTGCTCAATTCATTAGCTTGTGTTAATTAGAATTCCAGAAATATATTTGAAATGCCATAACCTTAATTTTATAAATGAAATTATTGGTTGCATGTTTAAACATTAGATACTACATATAATTTATGAATGGCCCCTGTGAGGTGGCCTATACCTAGATGTGATTATGGGAATTTATACTATATTTGGCAAACCATTCGTACCAACTTAACTTTACCTATATAATCCTCAAATCAAAAGGTGACTTAAGTTTTCAATAAACTTTTCTTCTTTAATAGGGCTAACATGGATTGGAAACAGTGAGATTATGTGAAATAATTGCTACTGGGGACCTAACAGGAAAAACACTGAACATAGAACAGTGATATGGGCACATCGCCTCTTTATCTATTTATAGAAACCTCTTTCAGAGTTAAATTTCTTTCGGATCAATTAAAGGGAGAAATTCTGTAAAGGTCGTTTGATATTCTTATATTGTCCTTTCAATCTTTAGGGAAGAAAAATGAGTAAAGAGTAATACTCATAGGTCTGTAAGATATATAAATAATCAAGGCATGCCACAGACATGAAACACTGTGAACAAGTAAAATGAATTTAGAACCAGTTTGGATAAATTGGGACCACAAGTTGTATAAATGGGTAAAAATCTTGATCAGATGTTCTATAGTATCACTTCTAGAATTAGGTCTGGCACAGGGACACAGGAGCTGAGGGAATTGGCCTGGAGCTAGAGTGTGGTAGCAGTAAAGAAGGAAGGAAGCAAGACAGGAAGGGCAGAGATTTGGCATGAAAATGTAATAGATGAACATACTTTCCCAAATGTCATACAGTAATGAGAGACACAAGGTCCTTGTCTCACCTCTTTCCATTCCTAGTCCTGCTTCCCAGAAACAACTATATATATGTAGCTGAATTAGTAACAGCCAATGTTTAAATTATGCCTGAATCAGCCAATATGCTGTCAGCTAACTGATTTATTGTGATATTCCATTTTCTAATTTTTTCTTCCTTAGAGTTAATATTAATATTTGCATTTTTCATTTGGATATGTTTCATTATTCTGTTATTAGTATATTTTTTTCATTTTAGGTTACGCTTTGAATTTATTTAATCATAATAACTGAAATACAGTAAAAATATAGAGAACATATTAATTAGCGTGTATATTTCTTCTTCACACATGGAAGAAACCCCTTCAATGCACAACTTCTTGTAAACTTTTTACTTCTTGTAAATTTATAATTTCTAACTTATAGTGTTTGGTTAAAAATATATTGGCAACTTACAGATTTAACTAAAGGAATAAATGGCCAATCCCCTCAAAGATAGTGTGAGTTTCCTAAAGATATCATTTATTCATTATTTTGAAAATAATTACTATTCCTAAGAATATGAAAGCACATTGTTACTTTTTAAAAATTAGGCTGAAAAAAATGAAACATGCATTTTTATTGTATCATATAAGCCTCTTAAAAAATTTAAATTCAATTAATTAACATATAATGTATTATTTGTTTCACAGGTACAGGTCTGTGATTCATCAGTCTCACATAATACCCAGGGCTCATTACATCACATGCCCTCCTTAATGTCCATCACCCAGTTATCTCATCCCTCATCCCCCTCCCCTCCAGCAACCCTCAATTTGTTTCCTATGATTAAGAGTCTCTTATGGTTTGCCTCCCTCTTTGGTTTCATCTTATTTTATTTTTTCTTCCTTTCCCCTATGAGCCTCTGTCTTGTTTCTCAAATTCCTCATATCAGTGAGATCATATGATAATTGTCTTTCTCTGATTGACTTATTCACTTAGCATAATGCCCTCTAGGTCTTATTTTCAAAATCTTTGGTTCCAGCAACACACCCCTCTGTTAAGCAGCATGGCCTCTTCCATTGTTTATGTTGCCCTTTCCCTGGTGGTTTATGTGATTGGCTCCTCATCATGCAGAACATAGCTTGAGGGTTATTTGCTGCGAGAGGACTCTCTGAGCCCTCTCTAAAAAGTGGCCCACCCTGGGACGCCTGGGTGGCTCAGTTGGTTAAGTGGCTGTCTTTGGCTCAGGTCATGATCCCAGGGTCCTGGGATCGAGTCTCACATCGGGCTCCTTGCTCGGCAGGGAGCCTGCTTCTCCCTCTGCCTGCCTCTCTGCCTACTTGTACTCTCTCTCTGACAAATAAATAAAAATAAAATCTTAAAAAAAAAAAAAAAGTGGCCCACCCCTTTTCATCTTTATCACAGTTCCTTGTTTATTTCCTTTAGGGCAACAATTAGCATTTTAATAAATTCATTAATCTATTCACTTGCTTCTTGCCCATCTCCTTCATTAGAATGTACACTTGATGAGGGCAGGGACTTCAGCTCATTCTTCATTGTATTCTTGCCGACTAACACAGTGCAGGGAATGGAAGAGCTTCCAAAGAAATATTTGTTGATGCATTAATCAGTTTGAAAAAATTAACCGAGGGGCACCTGGATGGCTCAGTAGGTTAAGCGTCTGGCTCTTGGTTTTGGCTCAGGTCGTGATCTCATGGGTCATGGGATCGAGCCCTGCCTCAGGCTCCACCCTCAGCGTGGAGTCTGCTTGAAGATTCTCTCCCTCTGCCCGCCCCCACCAACTTTTTATCTCTCTCTCTCCAATAAATAAATAAATAAATAAATCTTTACCAAAAAAGAAAAAAAAAAAGAAAAAATTAACTGAAATGACTGGTTCATAGACTCTACTGTCTAGGGCAAAATGCTGGGAGAAAGGAACTACTCTATGTCTGGTTCCTGGGTCCTACTCTGATCTCTTCTCTCAGCACTTAGCCCTGTGGGCTCCAGCTGCCCTGAGCTTGCTGCAGTTTCTTCAATAAGCCACATGCTCTCCCAACCTCCGATCTGCTAAGCACAGTGCTGTATCCTCTGATACACCTCATGATCTCTGCTCTCCTGTGCGCGACCACTCTCCACTTGGTCCCCAGGCATCCCACCAAATTTCGGCTCCTCTGTGGAATCTATGCTGACATTTCAAGACTGACTCAGGTGGTTGTTTCATTAAGTTCCTGTACTCTCTGTATTACGCCTTTAGTAGCACTTTTCATATGATCAGAATTGGCTCTTTTATTTTTCTATCGTTCACATAAAAAATAAAGTCCTAAAAGCAGAGAGACTGAGACTTGTTCACTCTTTTCTCAGCGTGCAGAAGGGATGCTTCAAAATAGGTACTCAGTTTATAAGCGTTGAATGAAAAACATGTGTAAGTGAATACTGATAGAGAATATACTACAGAGGAAATAATATCTTCAGAAAAAAATGTTTTGGAGATGGAATGTGCAAACAGCAATCTGTGGAAAGAACATTTTTTTTTTTTAAATTTTAATGAGGTGATAGGTCGTAAGAACATAGCCTGAGGAAAATGGCAATAATAATTTTGTGTAGGCATATCAGGAATGAAGGAATGCATCAATGCCCAGGCCACCGTAGGAAGAATCTCTTAGTGGGGGTGACAGAGTTCTGATTGTAATGCAGAAAGCCATACTGGCTCTCAAATAAGGAGGTTACGTTAATGAATACAGATATACCTGTACACACAGTGGTGACAACGAACATACAGCGGGAAACTGGATGCAAATCATTATTATTACTCTAGACTGTGCTGGGTATTCTATTACTGTGCTTTCTACATATCATCACCACAGGACAAAAACCCATGTTATCTCTACTTTAGAGATAAGATTGGGGGAACCAGAACTTGTTCTCATCTATGGCAGTCTTTAAAACTGGTGTTCTTTCCTTTAGCTCCATTACTTGTCGCTGTGAATAAACAAGGAAACAACTTAAGTGAATTTGAACATTGAAACAATGTGGTCACTTAATGTAACTGTCTGACTTAAAAATATTGAAATGAAACTCCTGATTTATAATCTACTTAGCTGCAGAGAATGATGTGTGGGCTGAGTCTTAATGCCACACACTCTGATAGAAAATAATATTCATGGAGTTTTAATAGCTTGAATTTTAATATGAAAGTTTGGATTTAAAAAATTGGAAAAAACTGTTCATTGATTTATAGACTGCATACTGAAAAAGTACAGAAATTACAAGGGTGCAACTTGATTAATTTTTACAAATTAAACACATGTGTGACTGTCCTAAGAATGTAGATGTTGGATATAATAGGGTAAAGTCAGGATGGCCATAGGAAGAAACAAGAAGAAGGCTTGGAAGGAAGTCATTTTTCATACTCACAGGTTCCAGAGGTGGGGGTCACCATGTAGAGCCACAGGTGTAGTCAGGTAGTAGTCAGGTGGAGGAAACAGGAGCTAAGGGAAAGTCTAGAGCAGACTCTGTATTGAGTTTTCCACAGGAAAGGCAAAGCAAGGCAGTAAACTCAATGATTTAAAATCTTTAGTGATATATGCCTATTGAGATTGTCTGTTTCTTCTTGTGTGAGTTTTGGCAGATTGCATCTTTTGAAGAACTGGTCCATTGCATCTAGGTTATAAAATTTATGGATATTGAGTTGTTCAAAGTGTTCCTTGATTATCCTTTTAATGTTGGTTCAGATTGGAGTAATGTACCCTTTTTAATTTTTGATATTTAGTAATTTGTGTTCTCCATTTCTTTGTTTTCCTGGCTAGAGGCTTATTGATTTTATTGATCTTTTCAAAGAACTAGATTTTGGTTTTGTTGTTTTTCTCTATTAATTTTCTGTTTTTAGATTTCATCAATTTCTGTTCTAATTTTATTTCTTTTCTTTGCTTCCTTTGGATTTAATTTTCTTTTCATTTTCTAGTGTTCTAAGGTGGAAGTATAGGTGATTGATTTTAGGTCTTTTTTTTTTTTTTAAGATTTTGTTTATGTGGTTGCGGGGCAGGGAGAGGGAGAAATATCACAGAGGGAGAAGCAGACTCCCCACTGAGCAAAGAGCCTGATGTGGGGCTCGATCCTAGGACCCTGAGATCATAACCTGAATTGAAGGCAGATGCTTAACTGATTAAGCCACACAGGCACCCCATTTTTTCCTTTTTAAAAATATATTCATTCAATGTTATAAATTTCCTATTTGGTACAGATTTCACTGTATCCCATAAATTTTGATAAATTATGTTTCCATTTTCATTTAGTTCAAAATATTTTAAAATTCTCTTGATTTTTTTCATTGATTCATGTATTATTTAGAAGAATGTTGTTTAATCTCCAAGTATTTTGTGATTTTCTACCTATCATTTTGTTACTGATTTCTAGTTTAGGTCCACTGTGGTCTGAGAACAGACATTGTATGATTTTTTTTTTTTTAATTTTGTTAATGTGTTCCATAATGTTTTATGGACCAAAATGTGGTCTATCTTGATGAATATTCCCTGATATTTTGAGAAGAATGTGTATTCTGCTGTTGCTATATCACATAGTTTTTAGATGTCCATTATATCCAATTGATCTATGGTATTGCTGAGTTCAAATATGTCCTTAATAATTTTATGTCTGCTGGATCTGTCCATATCTGAGAGGAGTGTTGAAGTCTGCCAACTATCATAGCGGATTCACGTGTTTCTCCTTGAAGTTTTTCAGTTATTGCCTCATGTAATTTGTCATGTATTTTGATGCTCTGTTGCTAGGCATATTCACATTAAGGATTGTTATATCATCTTAGGGAATTGACCCCTTTATCATATATAATGCTTTTTAATCCATGATAACTTTCCCTGCAGTAAAGTTGGCTCTGTCTGAAAGTCATATCGCTACTCCCAGTTTCTTTTAATTAGTGTTAGCATGGCATATCTTTCTCCAACCATTTACTTTTATCCTGTATATGTCTTTATATTTAAATTGATTTTCTTGTAGAAAACATATGGTTGGGTTTTATTTTTGTTTTTGTGTTTTCTCTTTTTTAAAATTTTAGTTCCAGTATAGTTAACATACACTGTTATGTGAGTTTCAGGTATCCAATACAGTGATGCAACAATTCCATTCAACACCCAGTGCTCATGATCCCCCACCCACCCCTCTGGTAACTGGCAGTTTGTTCTCTATAGTCAAGAGTCTGCTTCTTGGTTTGTCTCTCTTTTTTCCCCTTTGCTTGTTTGTTTTGTTTCTTAAATTCCACATGAATGAAATCATATGATATTTGTCTTTCTCTGACTGACTTATTTCTCTTAGCATTATACTCTCTAGCTCCATGCATGTCATTGCAAATGGTAAGATTTCATTCTTTTTTTATGGCTGAGTAATATTCCACTGCATGTATATACCTTATCTTCTTTAGCCATTATTCTATCAATGGGCACTTCCATAATTTGTCTATTGTAAATAATGCTGCTATGGACATAGGGGTGCGTGTATACCTTTGAATTAGTGTTTGTATTTTTTTTTGTGTGTGTGTGTGGTAAATAGGTTGGGTCTTAATTTTTGATCTACTCTGACAATCTGTTTTGGTCTTCTGTATTTTTTTAGTCTTTTGTGTTTTTAATGGAGTATGCGATTCCATTTTCTCTCTTTTCTTAGCATATCAGTTTTACTTTTTTACTTATTTTAGTGGCTTCTCTAGAGTTTATGATATCCATTTACAACCAATTCGAGTCTAATTTCATATAACACTATACTGCTACATGGGTAGTGCAAGTACTTTATAATAATAGAATAATACGGATTCCTCTTTCCTGTCTCTTGTATGATTATTGTCATTCATTTTACTTATAGGTAACTACATAGAGAGTTCACGCTGGAACAACGCCCTTTTTTTTTTGAAAACATGCTAACTCATCAGAGATTTATTTCCTCCTTTAATATCTGAAAACAACAAAACAAACAAAAAAGGTAAATCCTAATAACAGGCCAGCACTCTTGCTAGGTCTAAGCATTTAGAGGACAGGTTAGGATACTGCTTATAAAAAGGTCTCAGTCTGTCTTGAGGTTATATAGATTCCAGTGGATTTTCTGTTCATCTGTTTGTTTTTTATATTTTAAGAGGTGCCAACTCCCCTTGCAGTTGAAAATCCACATATAACTTTGGGCTTCAAAAACTTAACTACTAATAGCCTACTGTTAAATGTCTTATTGGTAACATAAACTGTCAATGAACAGATGCTTTGTATCTATATTATAACCTGTATTCTTTCTTTTTTTTTTTTTAAAGATTTTATTTGTTTATTTGACAGAGAGAGAGAGAGATCACAAGTAGGCAGAGAGGCAGGCAGAGAGAGAGGGGGAAGCAGGCTCCCAGCTGAGCAGAGAGCCCAATGCGGGGCTTGATCCCAGGACCCTGAGATCTAATGTATTCTTTCAATAAAGTAAGCTAGAGAAAGGAAAATGTTATTAAGAAAATCACAAGGAATATATTTATAGTACTGTATTTATTGAAAAAAATCTGTGTATAAGTATACCTGCACATTACAAACCTGTGTTCTTCAAGGGTCAACTATATATATGAGATAACCATACATACATACACGAACATACAAAACTGAATGACTTGTTGCTATTATTTTGAAAAAACTGTTATATGTTAGATCAATTAAAAAAAGAAAAAGTTTTAATTTTATAAAAGTTTTAGTTTTATTTTCACCTATTCCTTCTCCAATGCTCTTGCCTTTTTTTTTTTTATTATGTTACGTTAGTCACCATACAGTACATCATTAGTTTTTGATGTAGTGTTCCACGATTCATTGTTTGTCTATAACACCCACTGCTCCATGCAATACGTGCTCTCCTTAATACCCATCACCGGGCTAACTCATCCCCACATCCCCCTCCCCTCTAAAACCCTCAATTTGTTTCCCAGAGTCCATAGTCTCTCATGGTTCATCTCCTCCTCTGATTCCCCCTCTTCATTTTTCCCTTCCTTCTCCCAATCTCCTCCATGCTATTCCTTATGTTCCACAAATAAGTGAAACCATATGATACTTGACTTTCTCTGCTTGACTTATTTCACTTAGGATAATCTCCTCCAGTTCCATCCATATTGATGCAAAAGTTGGGTTTTCATTCTTTTTGATGGCTGAGTAATATTCCATTGTTTATATGGACCACATCTTCTTTATCCATTCATTTATTGAAGGGCATCTCGGCTCTTTCCACAGTTTGGCTATTGTGGATATTAATGCTATGAACATTGGGGGTGCATGTGCCCCTCCTTTTAACTACATCTGTATCTTTGGGGTAAATGCCCAGCAGTGCAATTGCTGGATCATAGGGTAGCTCTATTTTTAACTTTTTGAGGAACTTCCACACTGTTTTCCAAAGTGGCTGTACTGACTTGCATTCCCACCAGCAGTTTAAGAGGGTTCCCCTTTCTCCACAACCTCTCCAACATTTGTTTTTTCTTGCCTTGTCAATTTTTGCCATTCTAATGGTGTAAGGTGTATCTCAATGAGGTTTTGATTTGAATTTCCCTGATGGCTAATGATTATGAACGTTTTTTTCATGTGTGCTCTTGCCTTCTTACTGTAGATCAGTTTCTGATATATATTGCTTACCTTTTCTCTAAACAACTTCTTTTAACATTTCTTGCAAGGCAGGTCTACTAGCAACAAATTCATTCAATTTTTGTTTGCTGTAAAAGTCTTTATTATTCCATGTTTGAAGGATAATTTCACAGGGTACAGAATTCTAGGTTGATGGTTTTACTCTTAACACTTTAAATATTTCAATCCATTCTGTTCTTGTTACATGATTTCTGAGAAGTGAGATATGATTCTTATCTTTGCTCCTCTTTTGGTAATGTTTTTGTTTTTGTTTTTGTTTTTTGTAGGCTCCATGCCCAGCATGGAGCCCAACATGGGGCTTGTATTCATGATCCTCAGATCAGGACCTGAGCCAAGATCAAGAGTTGGAAGCTCAACTGACTGAGACCCCCTAGGCCCTCCTGGTAAGGGGTTTTCCCTTGATTTTTTTTTTCAGGATTTTTTCTTTATCTTTGATTTTCTGAAGCTTGAAAATGATATGCTTAAGTATAGTTTGTTTCTTTGTTTGTTTCCATTTATCTTACTTGGCCTTCTTTCAGCTTTATAGATCTGAGGTTTGGTATCAGACATTAATTTGGGGGAAACTCTAGTAATTATTATTTCAAATATTTGTTCTGTTCCTCTGTCTTTTTTCTCCTTTTGGTATTCCTTTTACACATATGTTACATCTTTTATCATTGTCCCATAGTTCTTACATATGCTTTTTTTTTTTTTTTTGTCATTTTTCTCTTTACTTTTTAGTTTTGAATTCTTCCAATGAGATAGCCTCAGACTCAGAGATTCTTTCCTCAGCTGTTTTCAGTCTAGTCCTAAGCCCACGAAAGACATATTTCATTTTTGCTATGGTGTTTTGAGCTCTAGCATTTCTTTTTGGTTCTTAGAATTTCCATCTTCCTGCTCATATTGCCTATCCTATTTTTTTTTAAGATTTATTTATTTATTGGGCACCTGGGTGGCTCAGTTGTTAAGCGTCTGCCTTTGGCTCAGGTCATGATCCCAGGGTCCTGGGATCGAGCCCCGCATTAGGCTCCCTGCTTGGCAGGAAGCCTTCTTCTCCCTCTCCCACTCCTCCTGCTTGTGTTCCCGCTCTCCTTGTGTCTCTCTCTGTCAAATAAATAAATAAAATCTTTAAAAAAAAAGATTTTTTTATTTATTTGACAGAGAGAGAATGAGCACATGAGTGGAAGTGGCAGAGGGAGAAGAAGAGAGAATCTCAAGCAGACTCTGTGCTGAGTGCCAAGCCCAATGTGGGCTCAATCCCAGGACCCTGAGATCAAGACCTGAGCCAAAACCAAGTGTCAGACGCTTAACCAACTTAGCCGCCCAGGTGTCCCTGCTATCTCTTCTTGTGTGTTGTCTACTTTATCCAACAGAGCCCATAACATGTTAATCATAGCTGTTTATTTTGAATTCCTGTTCTGGTAATTCCAGCATCCCTGACATTTCTGTGATTTTGATGCCTACACTGTCTCTTCAAACCGTTATTTTTTGGGTTTTTTTTTGCCTTTTACTATGTCTTACATTTTTTTCTTGATAGCCATGCATGATAGGAGGCAAAAGGAGATGCTGTAAATTGGTAATGTGGTGTTAAGGTGTCAGAGAAAGGAAAGCATAGTCCTGTAATTAGGTGTGAGTCTTTGAGTCACCTTGTCCCTCTAGACTGTGAACTTTACATGTTTCTCAGTTCCTCCTCCCCACTTAGGTATGAGAGGATGATGGAGAGGGCTGGAGCTGGGTCTTTCCCTTCACCTTGTAGAAAACTATACCCAGCTGGAGTTGGTTACTTGCCTTCTCCAGGACGGTCAGGCTCTGATTAATTAGTTTCTCCTGCCAGCAGACCTTGTTAAGAAGAGATGCTCTAAGGTATTTCAAAATGATTCCTTTTTCACTCCTTCCACCAGAGGCACAGGGGATTTTTCTCCGATATTTACTGTGAGATAGAGCTGCTGGAGGTAAAACTCAACAAAATTGTAGGGTCCCCTGATGATTGGGCACCCTGGAATTTTTCTCTCTCAGACTGTCCACTCTGAACTTGCAGGAATTTGTGAATTACAGTTTGGGTTTCCCTACCTTGCACTGGTTCCTGTGGAGGTTGCCACTTCTGGATTCCTGCTCAGGTGATTTGGGCTTCTCTGAATTCCCTGGTTGGTCTCTTTAATTTTGGTGGTAGCTGTTTACTCTGTGACCTTCTCTTATGGAACTAGGAAGAGATGTTGCTTTTTCACTTTGCTTAGCTTTTTACTTATTAGGATGGAGTGGCAATTCCCAATCTGCTTACATGCTGGGCTGAGAATTCCTCACACAACTTTGGTATTAATCTCTCATCAGCTTTTGATATCACAAATGTTTTCTCCCGTTTTATTAACTTTCATTGAACAGAAACTTTAATTAAAAAATATGGTACAGGGGCCTGGGTGGCTCAGTCAGTTAGGCATCTGCCTTGGGCTCAGGTCATGATCTCAGGGTCCTGGGATCCAGCCCTGCATCGGCTCCCTGCTCAGTGGGAAGTCTGCTTCTCCCTCTCTGCCCCTCCCCCCACTTGTGTGCTCTCTCTCTCTCTTTTTCTCAAAATAAATAAAATCTTTAAAAAAGTATGGTACAATACATATAATGTTTACTGTATTAACCATTTTTAGGTGTGCAGTTCAGTAGTATTAAGCACATTCATATTGTGAATGAGTTTCTAGAACTCTTTCACTTGAAAGGTGGAAACTCCATACCCCTAAACAACAGTTCTCAATTCTCCCCTCCCCTAGTTCCTGGAAAGCACAATTTCTACTTTTTCATTCTGTGAATTTGGTACTTCATATAGGCATAATCATACAGTATTTGTCATTTTGTGACAGGCTTATTTCATTTAATTTAATGTCCTTAAATTTTGTCCATAGAAACTTTAATTGAATTTTGCCTTACTGATTGTATATTTGAAATTTTAAGGGGGTTTCTCTTCTTTAGGTCACAAAAACTCTCCAATACTTCTGAAACTATAAAAGACACATATATGTCAATTTTTTAAAGCTATATCATTAGTTTTACATTACATGTTTAGATCTTTATTTCAATAGGAATGCAACTTCAAATGTTTATGTGATTTTACACAGGTATTCAGTTTTATTTTCCCCAAATAGTGAGTCAGTTATTCCAATACTGTATATTAAACAAGTCTTTCTTCTACCAGTATTTGTAGTCTCATGAGTATTAATTTCTTAAATGTGTCATTTGTCTGTAACTTATATTTTGTTTCACTGTTTTACCCATGTGTTGCTATACCAAAACTATATTGCCTTTTTTAAAATGACCATTCATGTTCCTTTATTGTTCCAAATAAATTTTATAGTAAGTTTATCAAGTTTCTCAAAATAATCAGAATTTTGCTTAAGATCACTTTTTTTTTTTTTTTTTTTTTTTTGAGGTGGGGAAGAGGCAGAGGGAAAGGGAGAGAGAATCCCAAACAGGCTCCATGCCCAGTGTGGAGCCCCATGTAGGGCTTGATCTTATGACCCTGAGATCATGATCAGAACTGAAATCAAGAGTTGGACACTTAACCGACTGAGCCACCTGGGCACCCCTAGGATCACTTTAAATGTATAGATTAATTTGAATCATCCTATTCAATAGCACGGGGTATCTTTCCATTAATTCAGATCATCTTCTGTGTTGATTACTAGAGTTTAAACATTTTTTCCATAGAGATTTCATCAACTCTTTTTTTTTTTTTTTAAAGATTTCATTCATTTATTTGACAGAGAAAGAGATCACAAGTAGGCAGAGAGGCAGGCAGAGAGAGAGGAGGAAGCAGGCTCCCTGCTGAGCAGAGAGCCTGATGCGGGGCTCGATCCCAGGACCCCGAGATCATGACCTGAGCCGAAGGCAGAGGCCCAACTCACTGAGCCACCCAGGCATCCCGAAGTTTCATCAACTCTTATTAGTTCCTAGATACTTTGCAGATTTTATTGCAAGAGTAATCAATTTCAAATTTTATTTTCTGGTCGAGTATTGTAAATACATAGAAAATTAATTTTTATGTGTTCCACTAACCCTTATGTGTTAAGTCTTTTGTATATATTGTGGCTAACAATCACCTAGAAGACTTTATGTCCAATTGAGCTAAATTAAGGGCTTACATTGATCAGAGTGGTTTAAGGCAAAGATTATACTGAATTCCTCTTGCATACTGCCCCGTGTGCTTTTTGCCTCATCTCTGATTTCAGCCAATAGTTCTACACAGGATTTGACCAACTTTATTCTGGTCTTTTGTTTCCTGTCTTGTAGCTTCTCTGGCTTAGGGAATGGGATGATCATGGGAGCACACATGACACTCAGAGTAAGTAATTCATACTTATTAGTGGACAATTTTGAGATGCACTATACAGTTTCATTGAACACCAGTTATCCACACTGGTTTACAACCTAATAACATGTCTTTACATTGTCTTGTCTCCCTTTTCTTTTTTATCCTCTGTATTAGGTTCCCCAGAGATACTGAACCAATCAGATTTGTATATGTATAAATTTATTATAAGGAGTAAGCTCACATGATTCTTCAGCATGAGTTGGCTCAAGACATAGAAGTCTGTGCTTCAGTTTGAGTCCAAAGGCAGGAAAAAGTCAATATCCCAGTTCAAGAGCAGTCAAGGAGGAATTCTCTCTTACCATTTTGTTTTATTTGAGCCTTCAACTAATTGGAGAAGGCCAACTCACATTTAGGGGGAGCCATCTGCTTTACTCAGTTTCCTGATTTACATATTAACCTCATCCAAAAGCACCCCCCCAAAAACCCCAAAATGTTTGAGCAGATATCTGGGCATCCCATGGCTCAGTCATAAAATTCACCATCATGCCCTCCTCTCTAGTCCTTCACTTCTGCTCCCTAGCATCACCTATGAAGTAATCCACCTGCATACCAACCCTGTCTTGTTTTCAGGAAAGGCCTGAGCCAAGACATCCATGTAGTGTTTAATATGTGGAGTAAGGCTTTGATTATGGGTGCTAATACTGGTGCAAGAGATATTTATGATTGTTGTAATTACTGTCAAAGTCACTGAACAATAATAAAATAGTGTTGTATATGCATATATATTTTCTACTCTTCTTTTGAGTTCCTTTGACATTTAGAACTGCTTTATGTGAAATATAATTCTAGCATTTTTCCAGACATTAAAGCTGGGTGCCCATTCGAACACATGGATACTCTTTTTAAAGGGAAGGATAGCACCCAAGAATGTTTCCAATTTTCTGCAGTCACCCCTTTCACAAAGTAAAGAACAGCAGAGAAGTCATTATAATGTGAGAAGAGGAAGAAAACATATCAGATTCTTGCTCTAATTTGACATGCTGAGTTTAGCTAAATTTATCCTAAGAATAGCTGCAAAATGCTGATTGCTAATAAGACCCATCATTACCATTAATGGCTCGAGCAGTCAAATTCACTTTTATTTATTGAATGAAAGAAAAACTGTTAAAATCTTTGAATAACTCAACATGGTCTAAAGACTTAAGAAAATTGTACTACTTAACATATTTACACTAGGAAAGAATTTACTTTTCCTGATTGACAATGTGTGTGTAAATATAAATATATATATATATATGTATATATATACTTGTTTTAGCTTCATATGAATTAAAAAAGACCTACTTTTCTGATACTGTATAGCCTCATTACAATAAAGCTTCATAGCAAGTGCAATTTATTATGTAGTAGAAGTATTGGAATAATGCAAAAGAGATTATATATTGCTTTTGTGTACAGTTGACCTTTCAAGCTGCCTATCAGTTGGAAAGATTTTTAGCTCTTAGCAATACTGCCTTTTTTGTAGCTGACTATTGGGAAATGTAGCTGACTATTGGGAAATGTAGCAAAATCATTGATACCAGTTAACCTCTGACATTTTTCTTTAAATCATGCAATGTTATTGTCTGTTGAGTGAAGGCAATTCATTTCTATCTCCTGGACTCTTGGTTCTATCCAGCCAATTATGCTGATACAGCGGTATTTAAAACGAAGAGAGGAAAGCTGTGCTAAGTTCTGCTAAATTTTAGGTTTGCTCTGAAAATTTCTGAAGATATTCTATACAAACCAACGATCGCTGTGCCACTAAATAGAAGTTTACTCAAAGAGGAGAGAGTGGGGCATCCAGAGGGTGGACAGCCAATTGTCTCTTGCTTTCATGTTGGTGACCCTGAGTGTAGAGGATTCTCTTCTTCTAGAAGCTTAGGAGAATGGCTATCAAGCCTCTGAAATTGAAAATTTACTCTGTAAATGCTCATAACCTGACTAGTATGATATTAGGTCCAAGTTGGTCTTTTCAGGGAGAATAGAAAAGGAAATAAATCTGTAATTGACTTTGTTTAGCCTTGTTTAAAAGGCTAAGCCAGTTTAAAGTTTAATCTAGATGTATTTAAAAGTAAAAGCAAACGGGGGCTCCTGGGTGGTAGAGTTGGTTAAGTGTCTGACTCTTGGTTTTGGGTCAGGTCCTGATCTCAGGGTCCTGGGACTGAGCCCTGTGTTGGACTCCACGCTGAGCCTGGAGTCTGTTGGAGATTTTCTCTCCCTCTCCCTCTGCCCTTCCTGCTTGTGTACTCTCTCTCTCAAATAAGGAAATAAATCTTAAAAAAAAAAAAAAAAAAGTAAAAGCAAGCAGTATGATTCCTAAAAAATACGGCATTAACTCAGATGTGCTCTCTTTTTATTTATTGCTGGTTGTCTTTTATACAGATGGTAATTATTTGACATTGTCAAGAATTTTTGTGTTTACTATATGAAAAAATTTGGTTGCTGAATAATAAAAGGGTTAGTAGGTTCCAGATTTCCAGGTTGTGGATTCAGTTACATCTGGATTAAAGTTCTGACCCTCTGATTTACCATCGGTGTGACCTTGGGTAGATTATTTAATTTACATGAGTTTTAGTTTCTGCAATAGTAGAAGGGGAATTAAAATACTTACCTCCCAAGATCACTGTGAAGATTAGAAGTGGTATATGCAAAATAGCTGGCACAAGGTAGGTTCTCAGTTATTAGTAGCCACTCTTAGGTTTATCATCCAAAGGTTAGATATTCTGGGTGTCTTGGGAGCCCTACGGCTGAGAAACAGAATGGTCTCCCTGCTGCATCTTTGTCATGGATTTCAATTTCATTATTAGCTATACTCTCTCTAGTCACGGTCATGTCTGTCCTCAGATGAGGGGCATCCCTGGATGGGCTTGCAGAGAGCAAGCAGGAAGAGTGAGCTACCTTTAAACCTAGTTCATGAGCATCATTCCAGCAAGTGTAAGATCCTTTAATGTTTGGTTTGTAGCTTAAAAGAAAGATTTGAAGATTTTTATCTGCCATCTTTGTAAATGATCTTATGTATTAGTCATTATTGAAGCTTTGCTTTTTTATTGACTTTTAGGTTATTCGTATGTTTGTTTATTCTTTGTGAAATAGTTCTTACCAGTAAAAGAATATAAAGGATGATTATGAAACAAACACTTCTGTAGCTACCATGGAGCTTAAAAAAATATAAAACAGTAACTATATATCTGAAGTTCCCAATAGTCATCCCCAATCTCATTCTTTAAGGTAACCTCAGTCTTATTTTTGGATTGATGATTATTGTGCTTTCCTAAAAATAGTTTTAACACATACAAATAGACCTATGAACAGCTTATGTTTGTAAATTCATTAAGGTTTTGTAAAAAATAATCACAAATGTGTCGTAACTTTTAGCAATTGCTTTAAAAAATTCATTGAGATAGTTGAGATAGTACTCCTTTAATTTCTTAATTTGTTGAATTAGAAGATTTTCTAATATTGAACTAAACGTCCATGTTTTGATATAAACTCAACTGGTTCATGATATGTTATCTTCTGTATGTATTGTTGGATTTGATTTCTTCATATTTTGTTTAGAATTTCTTTTTAATATTCATGGTTTAGATTGACCCACAAATTTTCTTTCTTACACAGTTCTTACCTGTTTTCAAAATCAAGGTCTTATTAGCCTCTTTGAAGGATACAGAGAATGCTTCTTCTTTTCTATTCTCTGGAATTGCTTCTATAAATTAGATTTTTTTCATTGATGTTTGCTACAATTCACCTGCAAAACCCCATTTTATTTGTGTGTGATATGTAATTGCTGATTAATTACTTTAGTAAATATAGGATTTTTCAGGTGGGTTTAACTTTTCTAGAGACATTTTTATAATATTTTCTAGGAATTTGGCCATTTAATCTAAGCTTTCACAGTCATTCTCATAGATTATTAACAATATTGATATTTAATATGCTAAGTCTTCAGTTCTCCTTACTTTCTCCTTTCTAGTATTATTAATTTGAAAATTTTATTTATCTTTTATGATGGCTAAACCAGTTTATGGATTTGTTGAAACTGTCTTTAAATCTTTGTCTTCTGTTTTTATTAATTTTGACCCATATAATTTTTTTTCCATTGTCTAGACTATTTGGGTTCATTCTGTCTTTTTTCCCTACTTTTTTAAAGTTATATATTTAGTTTATTCATTTCTAGAATTTCTCTTTCCAATTTACATATTTAAGTCTCCAAATTTCTCCCTAAATACCATCTTCTAATTTTATACATAGTAGTGTCTGCTTTTATTTCTGAGTATGTTCTAATGTCCACATTAGTTGTTTATTTTTCTAAATGTAGTAGGTGTAAAGGTTGTGTTTTTCTTGTTGGTTTCTAACTTAAGTATACTGAGGTCAGAAAATAGTCTTTAGTAGTTTTTGGAATGTTTCTGAGAATTGATTTATGACATATGGAGTTTTAGTAATGTCATATGTATGATGAAAAATATGTGATTTTTCACAGTTTTTAAATGCAGCATTCTACATATGTCATTTGAATTAGACTTGTTAATTTTAGTTTTACTATTTCTTTCCTACTTTATCTTTTGATTATTGAATAAAGAATGCAAAAATACTCCACTTTCACAATGGATTTTATAACTTTTCTTTGCATTTGTTCATAGTTTGCATAGAAGCTAGTTTTTTCACATGCATATAATTTAGAATTCTAATTTTTTGGAAGATAAAATTTTATTAATATGTAATGACTCCTTTAGTCTCTAGCAACATATGTTTTTTTCTAACATCTATTTGGTCTGATTTTAATATAGTTCTAGCTTTTGTATGACTAGTATTTGCTAGATATTATCTTCTAAATGTTTGCTTTTGATTTTAAAATATTTCATTTTTAGGTTGGCAAGTTAATTTGAGAGTTTAATCCATTTATATTGATTTGAATTACTTATTAGTTGTAGTTATATTTATTGGAGTAATAATTTATAATTTTTTAGTATGCTTTTTCCGTAGTTCTCCTTTTACTCCTTCTGACTTTTTTCCTGAAGAATTGGTAGTTTGTTTGTTTTTTTTTTTTAGTTTTGTTGATTTTTTACTTAATTCTCTTTCTCCCTTCTTCCCACCAATTCTAGTTTGGATATTACTTTATTTGTGATTTTTAGTACAAACTTCAACATGAATTTTAAAATGGCTTTATTGAGATATAATTCACACACCATACAATTCACCTTGTAAAATATACAGTGGTTTTTTAATATATTCAGAGTTGTTCAACCATCATCACAATTTTAAACGATTTTCAGTACACCAAAAAGAAATCTCACATTTATTGTCACTGCTGACTTCCCCCCAACCCTAACAACACTGAGCAACAACTGCCCTACTTTCTTTCTCTATTGATTTGTCTATTCTGAACAATTAAACACAATAAATGGAACACAATATGTTTTCTTTTAAGACTAGTCTCTTTTGGGATGCTGGGTGGCTCAGTTGGTTAAGTGTCTGCCTTCAGCTTAGGTCATGATCGCAGCATCTAGGGATCAAGTCCAGCATGGGGCTCCCTCTCTTCCCTCTCTCTCACTCACTCTCTCAAATAAAGAAATGAAATCTTTTTTTTTTTTAAGATTTTATTTATTTATTTTGACAGAGAGGAGAGAGATCACAAGTGGGCAGAGAGGCAGGCAGAGAGAGAGAGGGGAAAGTAGGCTCCCTGCTGAGCAGAGAGCCCGATGCGGGGCTTGATCCCAGGACCCTGAGATCATGACCTGAGCAGAAGGCGGAGGCTTTAACCCACTGAGCCACCCAGGAGCCCCAATAAATGAAATCTTAAAAAAAAAAAAGACTGGTCTCTTTCGTTTAGCATAATATCACAAGGTTCATCCCTGTTGTAACATTATTAGTACATCCTCCCTTTTTTGGGCCAAATAACATTCCACTGTATGATTATACCATATTCTATTTATTCATCAATTGCTTGACATTTGGGTTGTTTACATTTTTTACCTGTTATGAATAATGCTGTTATGAATATTCATATACTAGTTTTCGTGTGGACTTGTGTTTTCATTTCTTGCGTATCTATACTTGAGGGAGGAATTTTAAGATCATATGGTAATTCTATGTTTACATTTTTGAGAACTGCCACACTGTTCACTTTAGCATTTTCCTAATGGCTATTGATGTTAAACATCTTTTCGTATGCTTATTGGCCATTTGCATATCTTCTTCGGAGCAATGTCCATTCAGATCCTTTGCACAGTTTTTAAAAGATTTTATTTTTATTTATTTGAGAGGGAGGGAGAGATAGAGAGAGAGCAAACAAGAGCACAAGGGCAGGGGGAGGGAGAAGTAGACTCCCCACTGGGCAGGGAGCCTGACACTGGCTAGATCCCTGGACGATAGGATCATGACCTTAGCTGAAGGCAGCTGCCCACTCAACTGAGCCACACCGGTGCCCCTCTTTTGCCCATTTTTAAATTGGATTATATCATTACTGAGTCATAAGTTTTCTTTATGTATTCTGAATATAAACAAGTCCCTTGTGAGATATATATTTGCAAATATTTTCTCCTAATAGGTAGGTTGTCTTTTCATTTTTCTGATATTGTCTTTTGATGCACAGTTTTTATTTTGATGAAGTCTAACTTACCCATACTTTCTTTTGGAACATAAAGGAGCTATCTTTTAGCCAAAATACTAGCTGAGTTAGGTCTGGGAATTTCAGATTTTCAACAAATCTCTTTTCTTTAAGACACAGCTATTAATAGTGATAAATGCAAATAAATATCCCATATTCCCTATATCTTAGTAGTTTACAATCTACCTAGGTAGAAAAATAAGTACAATAAAATGTTGAATAAGATTTACAATTTTTTAAGCCTTTCATACTGGTCCAGAGTCCCTTGAAAGCTACTCTTTAGAATCCTTTCTGCTACCACCAGCTATAATTAATAGTTTATTTATATCTAATTCGGGACTTGCCTGAACCTTTTTCAGAAGTGTTTTTCCCAATTAAAAATGCCTCTTTTTAGCTTTTTAATTGTAAAAAGGATGGCAAATTAGATTTGCATTACTGAAAAGTTAACATTATCAGTCTTTCTTTGAGTCTAATGGTTTGGTTAAAATAAAAACAAAATTAGCTGATTTTTTTTCATTTCTTAAAGTTTCTAAATTTATTTTGGAAAGGATTCTAATGTCTATCAAGATGCTCAAATTTTGGAGTAACCTAGGGAAGTGAGTCAGAAAAGCGCCTGACCTGGAGAGATAATTATTATCTAAGCAAGCCCAGGGATATTTTTGAAGAGCTAAAAAAAAAAAAATGCATTCCTAGGATAGTTCTGTAGAGCATTAAAGTAGATATTTCCTTTCACCACGTGTGTGTGTGTGTGTGTGTGTGTGTGTGTGAAAATTAAATGATTCCCATGGCTGGGTTGGCCTTCAGGAAGATAATCAGGCATTGTTAATCCAGTGTTGACAGAACATGGGATGCTTCTCTGATCATTGTCATGTGTACCTGGTATTTGGCATTTATAGTATTGTGCAGTTCCCTTCAACGAGAGTTATTAACTATGCTAGCGTCCAGGGCATAAGGATAAATAAAACACATTTTTCTCCTCTAAGCTGAAATAGTAGAGCAGAAAAATGAGACACTTTAAAAAACCCCCAGTTTATAATTTATTTTGCTTTTTAAAAAATATTTATTTATTTGAGAGAGAGAGCAAGTACGTGTGTGCATGAGCAGGGAGGGAGCTGGGTGGAGGTGCAAAGGGAGAGGGAGGGGGAATCTCCAGCAGACTCCCTGCTGAGCACAGAGCCCTGATGATCCCACAACCTTGAGATCATGACCTGAGCTGAAATCAAGAGTTGGATTCAATTGACTGAGCCATCCAAGCCCCCCCCCCAAATTCCAGTTTAATATACTGTGATAAGTACTAGAAAACTCTCTCTTGAGTCTGCTAAGACAGTGTTAGCATAATATAAGGTAACCATGAGAGTGACATCCTCTGACCTTTGATAAACTCTATTGGTTAGAAGCAAGTCACAGGTTCTGCCTCTACTTAACAAGAGGAGATTATTCAAAGGCATGTCCTACTGTGGCTTTTATTGCAGTATTTAGTGTTCTAGGCTCTGTAGTACACACATGGGAAGAGACGTTGAGAAAACCAGTCTGTTGTACATACACCATTATGTTTCTGGGCAGGGAACTGGTCTATTGTGACTGGAGCCTAGGACCCTGGGAACAGTTCAGTAGATGAAGCTGGAGAGGCAGGTGAACTCAAGTTATAAAGAGTCTGGTATGTTATGCTAGGAGTAAGGAGAGTTCATTTCCTTTCTACAAGGGGGCCTGTAAAGCCTTCAAACAAGAAAATGATATAATCAAATCAGAATTTAAGAAAGATTTAAACAAATACAAATTTAAATATAAACTTAAATTTAACTTTAAAGAGACCGAGTTAGGCTTTTATTGCTATGTAATAACTGAAATAAATTAGTAACAAATAAATGTAATAAATGAAATCTAATAAATTTTATTGCTATGTAACACAAATTTAGTAGCTTAAAACAAAGTACATTTACTAGCACACAGTTTTGTAGGACAGAACTCTGGGTCTGCTACCTGGTTGGATTCTCTGCCTAGGGTCTCAGAAGGCCAAAATCAAGATCAAGATGTTGATGGGGCTGGATTCTTAACTGGAGGTGCTAGGGAAAAATCCACTTCCAAGCTTTGGGTTGTTGGCTGAATTCAGTTTCTTGTGGTTGTTAGGACTCTGGTCCCCATTTTCTTACTGGTTGTCAGTAAGGGGGCTGCCTCAAGACCTTTCACATCTCAGCAATAGAAAAATCTCCCTTCTGTCAAATCCCTCTCATGCTTTTAGTGTCTCTGAAATACCCTCTGCTACCAGCTGGAAAAATCCTTTTGCTTTTAAGGATTCATGTGATTAAATTAGGCCAACCTAGATAATCTCCCTATCTTCAGGTCAATGAATTAGTAACCATTATTACAGCTACAAGATCCCTTTGTTAAATTTGGAAACACGATTACCAGAGTGATATTTCATCATATTTATAGGTTCTGCACATACTAGAGAAGGGATTATATAAGGATGAGAATCACTGGGGTCATTCTTAGAATTCTGCCTACCATATAAGGACAGTAGAAAGGGATTGGAAACTGCTGGCCAGTTATGGCTGCCTCCACCCACTGGAGTCTTTTTTTTTTTTTTTTTTAATTATTCTAACTTAATTTTTTTTTAAAGATTTTATTTATTTATTTGACAGAGAGAGAGATCACAAGTAGGCAGAGAGGCAGGCGTTGGCGGGGGGGGGGAGCAGGCTCCCTGCTCAGCAGAGAGCCTGATGCGGGGCTCGATCTCAGGACCCTGAGATCATGACCTGAGCCGAAGGCAGAGGCTTTAACCCACTGAGCCACCCAGGCGCCCCCACCCACTCGAGTCTTAAGTAACAGGCTGGTTACTCAAGGTTCTTTTAGATTCATGTATCAGCATAGAATGATACCTGAAGGGGATTCTCAGGATTTCAGGAAGACAATGCAACAGAAAAAAATTTCAGCACATTTCTGAGTTTAAGCTCCATAATGAGAAATCATACATAACTTTCTACAAATGATATGTAATATATTTCTATATTACTTTCTAATTCAGTGTCAGTAAGTATTTGGTGACTACTGTCTGTGTAACTGAGGAAACAGTCTTTGATTTGGTTTTGAATTGTGAGTTGCCATTGCTCCTCTGCTCCTCCTTTCATCTATTTGTTCTGGATGGCTAGTTTCTTGTGCCTGGGCCCTTATTACCAAGTCATGGGCTTTACTTCTGCATCTGCTCAAAACACCATCTTTAAGCATCAAATCTTATGGATTTCTTTGCTGTATTCTACATGCTCTGCAAAGTTGTAGGTGCTTCTTTATATCTTAAAAACAAAAACCAAAACTGCAAAAAACTAGAAAAAAACCTTCTTTATTGCACCCGATAGTGATGGCTTAAAAAAATAACCCACCTGAAAATAGACACTATAAAGAGAAATGAGCTGGACAATGAGATAAGAGATGGAAAAATAACTTCCACAAATATATATTTTATTTCTAGAAGTCCTTTACTTTTTTTTTTTTCAATCAGCTCTTTATTCTAGATAGTCTCCTTTTGTGTGCTTGGCATTGTGATTGTTTCTCTTATTTATTTATATTGCATACATGGCCCTTTTGCAAGCCTTGAAGATCTGCCTGTTGTTTCTATCAACTCTGATTCATAGTGGCTTGGACTGCAACCTTGATTTTAATTGTGAGCTCATTCCTTCTGTGGGCCTGACTCAAGAAAGCTTTCATTTAGTCTGAATATACTTCTATTACAGATGACCACCAATCTGTACTTGTATTTGTCCTCCTCAAGGATATAGACTCAAGAGGGGACAATCAGTGTCACTATTTTACCTTACTTATCTCCCATCAGATCCCAGCTCAGTTTTCTTTGCTATTTTGAAGGGGACTCCTTTGAGAGTCCCCTCTCCTCTAGTATGTGTAGCGAAAGCTTTGGTTGCCTGAGAGGGACTTTCCAGCACTTTGTTCACCATAATGCTGCATCAGAATTAGATGTTGAATTGTTCAGACACAAGGTTAAGATTACATTTGATTTGCGATACTATTAAATATTTTTTTTTTCCTGGCTACAACAACTCAATTAATTCTTTTACTTATTTCTCACTTCATGCCCATTGATTTTTGGGTAATGAGGCAGAGATATATGATTACTAAGGGAATGTTGATCAAGCCATTGAGGTTAGTGGGGCTTCTTGAAATAAAGTTGAATGTATATTTCATTTTACTTTTAATAAGAAATAGGATAGCAGTTTAGAACAGAAACACTTCATATTTATTAGTAGCAAAGACCTTTTATTCGTGGCAAATTACATTTTTAGAAAAGTATTTCATTAGGAATAATTATTTTGACTCTGATTTTCTGTAGCAACAATGCTATATGATGAATAGTATTTCACATCTGATACTTAAAATGTCCCTTAATGATGTACTTATGTGCACCTAACATATTGAGGCTGGAATTTGATTTCCCCTCTTTTGTGATTATCTCAGCACCTTGTGCATTCTTAAAGTAATTTTATACGAATCTGTCTCCCGAACTGAAGAATCATCTCTAAGGGCATGGGCTCTATTTTATTCATCTGCATGTCCCCAGAACTTTTATATCTCTGTATCACAGTGCCTGGCATACATAGTTATGTGATAGTTGTTTGTTAAATAAAAAGCTAAAAAATATCTCATTAGGAAAATTTTTTGGAAAAAAAACAAAGCTTATTAAAAATGAAGGAATTTATTAGTAGAAGACACATTTTTTTTAAATAACAATTATCTTTATACTACTTCTTGCCTACCTTCAGTCATTATAATTCTTATTATGACTATAAGAATGAATTTTGAAGAGGACTTTTAATCATTAGGGGATAGAAATATTCTGAGGAGAATTAGAAAAAAAATGTTAAAGTTCAACTAGAGTTGTACGAATAAATAATTAATTAATAAAAACAGAAAAAAAGGAATGGTGATATAATTTTGATATTTTTTCTTAACATGAGTTTTAGTTACCTCATTAAAAAGTTGTGGCCAATGGAGGGAGAACCAAGAGCTGAACCAAATATCAGTTGTGGAACTTTAATCATATCTCAGAAATGAAGACTTTTTTTTTTTAATAATTATTAGTGACCCCGTGAAACATTTTTAAAATTCTTGGGATGATCACAGTCCTACTGTTTTCTAGTTTTATGTCAATGAAAAAGTCTCTCAAATTTTCCACTGTGAAGAAAATTTACCCAATTGCTGTCAGTCTTCTGTATTTTTGCTCCTCATTTTCAGTTACACATTCTCAAGCATGCAGTCTGAGCTTCAAAGTCCTCCTTTTGGGTTTGCAAAACATGCTTTCTGTACGAAGAATTGAATTTCAGAGAGACTCTTGGTAGAGTAGAGTGATATCCAGGGTGGAGAAAATGGTTGAAAGTGGTTTTGTTTTTGAAGAAATACCAGTTGCTAGGCAGGCACATAGCTGCTGCTATAATTAAGTCACTAGAACAATTGCAAAAATTATTAATTCTTTATCTTCTTAAGCTGTGTAAGAAAACAAAGTTCTTGGTATATTGTTCTGATGGTAGTTGGAGTTCTGTATACTTTGTACAAAATTCACCCTATCTGAAACCCTTAAGGAGTCTCCCACAAGACAGTGCTGTGGTTAATTTTATTTCCCAAGCATTAAGTACTCTGTTTGATAAATGATCAAATATGATTTCTCTTTTGTCTCTTTAAATGCTTTTGCCACTTTTCCTTATTAATTCCTTGAATCCAAGAGTTGGAAGGCATATTATCTGAATGATCATATCATCCAGATTCTCAGGAAATGCAGACTTTGCTCTATTACAGCTCTGACAATCTTTGCTTTACCCAATAATAAAAATAATGTCCACCTTTATTCTATTCTATAAAAAGGTTACCATTAATAATTAAAATCACATCTAAGTATTAACTGTAACTTGCTCTTCTCAACTCTCACCTATTTATTCTATTTATGCTTTGTATTCTGAAGCTATTTGTGAAGTTTCTCTTTGATAGCTTTATAAAATCATCTAATTTTACCCCTCATTCCGAAACATTCACATACTGTTGGTTCTACTGACACTCAATTCTCATAAAATATGTAAGCCAAGGTGGTTTGTCAGCTGTAAAGTGATCTTTGAATAGAAGTTACTGTTCATCCACATTATATTAATAAGCTATCATCCTCTTTAATCTTGAGATTTTTACTTTCTATGAGCATTTAGTCTCCCTGCTCTTTAACTTCTTAGTTATTAGAAACATATGAGCAGTTATTACTTTTGCTGTTTGTCTATAAGATCAAAGGACTTCAAAGGACTCTTGTTGGTAGGAAGTAAAAAATCTAAATAATTTAGTAAGGTATTAGTTTTCTGCACCTAAGATATATTTATGCAAATATAAGCATAGTATTAGCATATTGTGGGTCTTTTCCCCCAATTTTTTTCCAATTTATTTTTTTTACTTATTTACCACCTCAAAAAATTGAAGAAAGGAAGATCAGGGGCCAAAAAAAATCGCTATTTTTATTTCTCAAAACAACGTTAAGTAGATATTTTTTATTTCCATTTTATAGAGGAAGAATCTTATTTTCAGGGAAGGTACTAAATTTGCCCAAGTTTACAACTAATAAATGGCCTTAAAAAAAGCCTTACACATGGAAAAAGGAACAGCGATACAACTAGAAAGCCTATAAAACAATACAAAATAATACACTCAGTCCTCATATTTTAATAGATCTTGGGGAAAGAGGCAAATCTAGGATAAAGTAAAAGAAATATTCAAGAACATCTCAAGATTATGGAGCTATACTGGATAATTATTCAGGTAAAAATAAATCAATGATTATTTCCAGAAGATTCCAGAAAAGAAAAATAATGAGAAGAGGTGGAAGAATACCATCTTGAGTGTTGAGCCTTATGAAATGACATAGGTAAAATAGAAGATAATGACAGTGATACTTAATAAATAGTAATATGACACTAATAAATACTAACACTGATATAAACAAATATATATAAAGAACGTACCTAATATCTGTGTCTTGTTTTATAATTTACAAATTTCTTTCTCATACATTATTTCATTTATTGATCAAGGTAATCATCCCAAAGAAACATGAGAATTTGAAGTGGATGAAGCAATGTTAGTCAAATACTGCCTGTATCACTCTGGATATAGAGATGTGTGTCCAGAGTCATTGTGCCATGACCCATTGGGTAGGCATTCTGGTGACTGATAACAAGTGTAGGACTAGAAAATAATTCAAGATAATATTTAAAGAAATTTAATTTTTTTAAATTTTTTTATTTTTTATTTTTATTTTTTTAAAGATTTTATTTATTTATTTGACAGAGAGAGAGAGAGAGAGATCACAAGTAGGCAGAGAGAGAGAGGGGAAAGCGGGCTCCCCACCGAGCAGAGAGCCCGATGCGGGGCTCAGTCCCAGGACCCTGAGATCATGACCTGAGCCGAAGACAGAGGCTTAACCCACTGAGCCACTCAGGTGCCCCAATATTTAAAGAAATTTAAGAGAGCCTGATATATTCTTCTTATTTTTTATAATAAAAATTCGTGTATATCCTATCATAACAATAGGAAGGACCTTCATGAATTTGAAGTCAAGGAGGTTTGGTTTCTGATCTTAATTCTTTAAATGATGGAAACTATCAATTGAATTCTTCAGCCTTTCTTTATCTGTAAAATAAGAGGTTTGGATAAAATCAGCAGTTCTTGCTTGGGGGTGCACTGCCCTCAAGGTGTGTTAGGAAATGTGGGTGTTTTCCTATGGAAGGCTCTGGAGCAGTCAGTCTGGGGCATGGTGAAGTGTTGACCGTGTAAATGCCCCATAGGGCTCTTTCTGTGATTCAGGCTATTCACATCCACTTCTTCAGAAGTTATTCATCTTTACTTATTCACTTACTGAAGGAGAACACCACAGAGAAGGTTTTAGTCAGGAAAATGTCAATTTCTTTTCCTTTTCCTTTTCCCCTTTCCTTTCCTCTCCTTTCCTTTTCATTTTTTTCTAAGTTTAAGAAAAGCTAGGCAGATTCCTTTAAGGAAATACCTTAAATATTCAGATGCTTCATTCAAAGGGAAGATATTCTATAGCTACACTGTGAGACATTCCAGTGACTTGAAAGGAAGAATCTAACACAATAGGACCAAACCACTAAAATCAGTGCTGCCTGAATAATCTTAAAAGAATAATCCAAGACACCTGGCCATAGCATCAGGCTAAACCTGACTGATCAGTTTTCTGTTGTTATTTTGTTTTATCCATTTTCATTTAAGTTTACTAAACCAAACCATTCAGCCTTGACATGTAACCTTCCTTAGGAGAAACTCAAAAGTATTTTCAAGCGCCATTGACTTTTACTTGAGTTTTTCAAGCAAAACTGTTTACCAAGAGTTAAACACTTTATTTATACTCTCGGTGGATAGTTTAGCTTCAACTGAAGATGCTGGAAAATTCTCAGGAAGTGAGGCATGCCTCATAAAATCTCTATTTTAGGATTATTGCTGAAGTCACAAAGCTTCGTGGTTTTTGAGTTTGGAATGGTTCCTGTGCTTTTATCCTTTCTGAAGTACATCAAACATAAATGATAAAGAAAGGCACTCCAGCACTGCTCTGACCTGCTGGAATATCTCTGGAGAAATTTTGGTTGCCCAAGATTGTTTCTCATACTTCGGAAAAGAGAAAGTTTATTTGGGATAAGTCAAGATGAGCATCTAGCCTTGGTAGAAGTCTATGTGACCCCAAAATACCAACTTTTAGGAACCTTCCCCTTTGCTAATCCTGGCTGCAGATTTCTCTGAGCTTGATCTAGCTCAGTGGAGCAGCAGCCATTGAGTCTGTGAGGCCTGAGAAAAGAAAGTTTCATAGATTTAAAGTGATTGGTTGTGGTGGAGTGTGAAGTATTTAAAAGAAAAAGTGAAATTTAAAAAAGTCTGCGCCCTTCCACATTTTGCACAATGAGGATTTTGAGAGCAATAGATAATGTAATGATTTCATTACATGTAATGAATCATGTAATTGATTTCATTCTTAGGGAACTTGAAATGTGGGAAAAACACATTCACCTTTATTTTTAGAAGTGACTATTTCTTGCATTGGTTTGAAGAGGTTTCTTATAGATTGGATGCAAATTATATCTGCAAAATGTGATGAAAACAATGATTTGCAGCAGTGTTCTTCCTAGCTGCACCTGTGCTCAATCAGAAACAGCATAAAGGACCCCAGGAAGTACCATCTACTTTACCACCACAGTGGAGGGTAAACAGGGCAGTCCTTGGGCAAAATTATAAGGCACAGAAAGTAAGATTTTAAAAAATCCTAAACTTCTTTGTATATATTGGAAGGACCTCTTTAAAAAATAAAAACATTTTCTCCATTATCAAGACTCCTTCTCCTCCTTAAAAAATACCCAGAGATGTCCTTACACTGCCCTCCTAATTTGCCATTTTGAATTCAGTGTAAATGAGTGTGAGTTTCTCTTACTGTATAGTGTATTTGTACCTATTTCTCTAAACCTTTGTCTTCTCATTAGAATATAAGCACCATTCAGATAGGATATTTTTTAGGTTTTGTTCTACCGATGTATTCCCCAGAGCCGTGCACACAGTTGGTGCTCAAAAGTATCTGTGGAGCGGATTTGAATTTACGATTAAATTATTCAGAGGTAGAATGCCTGATTTTGTCTTTAATTTGGTTTGAGCACTTTATATGGGAGGAAGCACAGAAAAATTGAGGTGGGCCATCTTAGATGACTTTGCAACTGGATAAAGCAACATCAGCTCCATAAATTGTTAAGTTACAGGTAGAATTCTGCCACACAGCCTGTTTTTTGAGATGGGAAAGAAAAGCTGCGGGCGCCATCTGGTGGTAAATGTGCCATGCTTGCCCCAACCCCCAGCTCCCCCATCTCAGGGTCTCTCTGTACGTGGCTGAGGGCCTGTGACCCTGGCCACTAGAGAGCAGAATATTGAGATATACAACATCTGACCTGTTTTGGTGACTGGCTTTCCACCTCACTCCTGAAACCTGGAGGTGCCCTAGGTGAGAAATTCCCCACAGCCGCTCATTCTAGGCACCTCCCTTGCACACTGCTCTGCACGTTCTCCACTCCCATTTACATTTTTTTTCCTGCTCTTGCAAGGATCTTGCCTTCTGTCTGCATGTCTCTCCTTCTTTTCTTCGGCTACAAGGGCTCCAGGGCTGGGAAACAAGAATATGATCTCATTGCCAGCTATATATGAATATCCTATATCTTTCTATCGTAACCTAGGCTTCAAATCTTTCAGCACTGTCTGTTGCATATGGTGAAATTTATGGTAACTTCTGTTCCTTGAACATCAACTTTACGAGAAATACAATGAGTTTCATCCTTGAAACACACTCGCCAGATCAGCATTTTTATTAACAGTGAGGAAATTTGGACAGAGAGAAGTTGCTGGTTATAATCTAAATTCCTTAGATGTGACATGAGTATTTAGAGTTATTTCTAGTTTAGCAGTTTGCATAGTCCTTGAACTAAGTAGAAGGAACATTGTTAAGAAGAGTTTTTTAAATGCGTAAGAGAATTTGTTTGATTTCTTATAAATAGTTCACTCCGGGGACGCTTGGGTGGCTCAGTCAGTTAGGCGTCTTCCTTCGGCTCGGGTCATGATCCCAGGGTCCTGGGATTGAGTCCCGAATTGGAATCTTTGCTCAGCGGGGAGTCTGCTTCTCCTTCTGCCCACTGCTCTCTCTCTCTCTGACAAATAAATAAATAAATGAAATCTTAAAAAAAAAATAGGGTTCACTCTACAAATCAAAGAAAACAAATTGATTTTTGACCTAACATACTTAAATTGGACTAGTTAAGTTTAGAATATATATAAAAGGCCGAAGTTCTTTCTGTTTAGAAACTTGTAATTAATCATCAAGACAGGTGATTGATTTGTATCTCTTTCAGCTTCCCATTTCCATCCTTTTCCTATGTTCCTGTTCTGGGCCAGCTCATGTGTTTGGAATATTGCTCATTCAGGGAGGCAGGGTTTCCGTGTCAGCACCACACTGCCCTATTGTCACAGTCTAAACTCTGTCCCACTCATTCATTCCATTACTTCATCCCACGGGGGACTCGTTGAAGTAATGGAAACCAGAGATTCCAAACTTCTGGCCAGAGGGGTGCATCTGGCCCTCAGATGTATTTGATTTGACCCACATGTCACTTTACTTAAAAAAAAAAAAAATCAAGCCAGCATTTATATATTAGGAGAGTTCTCATAA
This sequence comes from Potos flavus, assembly GCA_028534135.1. Lineage (NCBI taxonomy): Eukaryota > Metazoa > Chordata > Mammalia > Carnivora > Procyonidae > Potos > Potos flavus. Next base: position 27,731,867 of record CM052883.1, on the reverse strand, counting down.
AAATCCTGCTTTCTAGATTCTTAAAAAAATACAACAAAACAAAAATAGGCACACTCGCAACAATTAGCTGGAAATGAGTATCTGCTGACCCGTTTCTTTAGGCACGTTCTTTCCAATCAGCCAGAGTCTCCATCACTCTGTATTGTGTTCCTGACCCTGAGACTGAAGTATTCATTTGCAGTATTGAAGAGTGAATATATGACACTGGAATGTTATTATTCTTACGATAGGTCCACTTTATTCCACTCCACCTATTACCCTATAGAAACCAAGGTGTGCACACTGTTGTAACAGTCTCTACCTCTGGAAAGTAGTTCATTGGTGTAGTCCTGTGCTGAGTACACACACACACACACACACACACACACACACACACGGAAGTGACTGACGTTCTGTCAAGATGGCTTGCGTATGTGGTGACACAATCTGCATCCCAATTTTCAATGGGCTTTGCCAGCGTTGCTGATCTTGTTCATTGAGCCGCGTGCATATGGCCCACAGATACACGTAGCACCAGCACAGTCTTCACTCAGTCATCCAGGGACATATAAAAGTCATGAATATTCAGGGTGCAAATTTTCTCACGATCATTCTTAAGGAAACATATTGTGGAGGATAATCAAAACCAAGTGAAGCAGAAATGATAGACATTTCTTTTTTAAAAAAGGATTCCTTCTAACAGTGGCAAAATTGGCTCACTCCTTATGTTTTTTTCCCCATTGAAAGCTTCTCTTAGTGAGGGGGATTGTGAGGTTTTAAATGGTGTTCATGGAAAGCAATAATCATTTTTTTATTATAAAAAATAATAGGATGAAATGGGAAGTTGGAAAATAATGATGTTAGAAGAAAAATGTAAGGAAAACAGGTGAAAAAGACAATCACTTGTTCTGAAGATGGTTATTTAGCTACTGATCAAAGGATTCCTTAAAAAATATTGAGTAACACTATACTCATGGGTCCACCTCAATTCCCTCCTGAATAAGTCACAAAAAAGAAGTGAACTTTTATGTAGTACTTTCTATGGTATACTATCTTGCTTTATCATGAAAAAAACAAAACAAAACAAAACAAAACAAAACACCTTTAAAATCCACAGGTCCACCGTTTCAATTTTAACCCTATTCTGCTGAACCTGTAGAATGCCCTGGCTTTGGCCACCTGGGAATCAGAATTATGTTGTGATCCTCTGAGAGCCCAGTTGCATGGAGTATGCTGTGGGAGGTAGAAAAGAAATAGATGTGGCCCTTGTTCTCAAGAGGCTCATGATTTAATTTGAGAGAAATTGCCTCACCCTTGCATACACATGCTCTTGAGCTATCTTTGAAGCAGGGATTAATTATTTATCTAAGATTTACTGGGAAAAAAAAAACTTATACATTTCTATATTTTGAAGATCGAACAAATCAAGGAATTATAGAATGTCAGAAGCAGGAAGGTACATTAAGAATCACTCTGGGGACGCCTGGGTGGCTCAGTTGGTTGGGCGGCTGCCTTCGGCTCAGGTCATGATCCCAGGGTCCTGGGATCGAGTCCCACATCGGGCTCCTTGCTCGGCGGGGAGCCTGCTTCTCCCTCTGCCTCTGCCTGCCTCTCTGCCTGCTTGTGATCTCTCTCCCATTCTCTCTCTGACAAATAAATAAATAAATAAAATCTTTAAAAAAAAAAAAAAAGAATCACTCTGGTCTATCCCCTTGAAGTGCCAATTGGAGCAATCATTCCTTTGAAACACCGTGAAGGAAAATTTTAGAGCTTTTATGAAACAGAAGTTAGTTAGTTACCTAGTTATTAATCAATTTTACTTGAGCAAGTTTGAAATGACCAAAATGTCTAGGCTAATCTGAATGCCAAGGACAAGCAGAGATTTTTAATCAAAGGGACTTATGTCTTTAACCTTGTCTTTTTGAGCACAAGAGAGAAAACTAGAGAATTAACCTCAGAGTAACATGAGTAGGAATTATATATGTATATTTTTCTGAAAATAGTCCATAAAATTTGACTGAAGAACTGACATAATTTAGCACCTTAAATTAGGAAGTTATAAAAGAACTTGTATTTCATTTTGTATATGAACTCAGAAAACACTGTCTTTTCCTGGAGTAAAAACTTTTAACAAGCCAGAAGTGTGATGTGCACACCAATCCTGTAATGTACTATTATTATTGTGCCGATGACGACAAGGGGTCTCGCAGAGGTTAAGCAATTCTGAAGGTTACAGAACTTCCAAGTGGCACAGCTACTATTTGAAACTCAATCTGTCTGATCACCAGAGCCAGGGTTCAGGATCCTGACCGCAGCCAGCTTGTTCCTAGCAGCTAAGCAGTAACATCTGAAAATGGGCTTGCATACCCAAATTTACAGAAGAAAAGCAGAGGACTTCTCTCCCTACTTTTGTGTGGCAGGAGACCCCATTAGTTGCCCACTTCAGGGTCCCTGGCTGCCCCGAATCCTGGCTGTGGGTTATCAGGAGAAAAAAAATGATCAGCTCACCACAGGTTTGGTTTGGTATTGCTTTGAACTTTGATGTTACTTCCCAATCCACCTGCTATTCTTTTTAGAGCCCCCAACCTGTGGCCATTGTTACGCTGTAGCTGCATTCAGTGAGACACACCTCCTTACACAAATTAGAAATATATATTATTTATAGAAGAGGAAAGACTTGGGAAATAGTATAGTCCATCATCTATCTTTTTAAATTTTTTTAATTTAAATTCAGTTCATTAACATATAGTGTATCATTAGTTTCAGAGGTAGTTCAGTTATTCATCAGTTGCATGTAACACCCAGTGCTCATTTCATCATGTGTCCTCCTTAATGCCTGTCACCCAGTGATCCCATCCCCTCGCACCCCTCCCCTCCAGCAACCTTCAGTTTGTTTCCTATAGTTAAGAATCTCTTATAGTTTTTCTCCCCCTCTGATTCCATCCTATTTTATTTCCCCCCTTCCCCTATGACCTTCTGTTTTGTTTCTTAAATTCTACGTATGAGTGAAATAATGATAATTGTCTTTCTCTGATGACTTATTTTGCTTAGCATAATACCCTCTAGTTCCATCCATATCGTTGCAAATTGTAGGATTTCATTTTTGATGGCTGAGTAATATTCCATTGTATATATATATACACCACATCTTCTTTAACGATTTATTTAACAGCTCTTTCTGTAGTTTGGCTATTGTGGACATCGCTGCTATAAACATTGGGGTGTAGGTGCCCCTTTGGGTCCATCTGTCTTTATATCACAGAATCAGAAGACTTCCAGACCAGGAGCTTCTTTTTTCTTACCAAACTATAGAGAAGGACTTTTCATATCATCCTTTCTTAGCTTCTTCCAGTGTTGGATCACCCTGTTGGTCAGACAATTTTATAGATAAGGATGAAATCTTCTTTATTGATAAAGGAAATTCTTATTTAACATTTCACTTCATAAAATTCACCAAATTTTGAGTGCCTACAATAGTTGGAAGTTTGGTATTTTGAGAAAGAAACATTCTGGTTGTCTACCTCCTCCTGCTAGTATCACCACTTATTCCTCATCATTAAGCTTAACAAGCTAATTTGGCTTCTCTTTGGAGAATTTGCTCTTGTAACATGGTCCCTCAAGAGAAGCTTCCTCACCTGTCCTTAGCGCTGAGCAGGACAAACATCCAATAAGTGCTCCTAAATGTGGGATGAATTGTCTTGAGGTTAGAGCCTTTAGAAGTGAGGCACTAAAGTTAAACTTTGGGAATATTAACATTTTTAAAGAAAGAACAAATGGAGGTGTTCTCACTATCTTTCCGGATACATGCTCCACTCTGAAAACTTAGCCTGTTCATCAGAAATCCCCTCACTCTAATTTTTTGAAGGCATAGATATTTTGTGTTTCCATGTTTCACTGCAAATGTTGTCCCTTGGGCCCATGGCTCTACTATTTCTCTACTATTCTAGTAGAGATGCATTTCTCTACTATTAGGAAAAGTTCATAGAAAGACACATCTATGAATAGTTCTAGCTTCTCCCTCATAACCTAATTCAATAACGCTTTGCAATATCATGGTTAATAATGTCAGTCCAGGCTGACTTGTTGACATGGAGAGAATAATAGGGACACAAAAATGATGTGATTTGGCGTGATGATGTGGGGAAATAACTTTAGATCCTATTGATGTGCTGTTTATAATCTAATCTAGTCTTGTCCTCTTTCTTGTTCCTATTCTTTCCCACAACTTTCACCTTTTTGCCTGAAGGGGAGAAGTGCCTCCCATCTACCTATATGTATGGGAGTGCTTTTGCGTAGAAAGTCTCTGATTTTTTTCAATGGTCAAGGCAAAAGTATGCATTCTGTTCTTTAGTTATACAATCTAAATGTAAGCATGAAGAAAATAAAAACAGTGCAGACCATGGAGAGGCAGTGCTGCTGATCTGTTGTTGTGAGCTTTTCCCAGAACAATGTGTAAAATCTGGAATTGCCTGTCATTTATTCTACTTGATATTGCATGGAGACCTTGATATTTAAACTTTACTTCACTTCCATTTAATTTGAAGATATGGCTCTATGGAAAACAGGTGAAAATGAAACTATAGTTTAGATTGTCAGGGGTAAGGGGCTAGCTGCCTCTTCTTTAAAAAATAAGATAAGTCATCCATTGATGGGTCAAAATTTATTTCCTTAAGATTTTAAACCAAATTTTATATTTGCTCATGGCAAAGTCTTTTTCTTTCTGCTCAATTAAAAAAAAAAAAAACCTACTCGAATTGCCAACTAAGTAATGTTGAGTCACTGGATTCGTTTACTACCAATCTGAAAGCTAAATTGGGGGAAAATAAAGACTCCTGCAATGAATAGCCAGGTGGTAGATCTGTCGAAGCACTGTATAATTATGGCACTCAGAAAGTAATCCTCAAATCTGTCCTCAAGTATCCGGTCTTGGGTAAAGCGGTTTGATAAGAGGTAGAGCGAGTACTACGGCTTTATGAACAAGGACTAATACCTTGCTTTTAGATGCTCCATTTGGCAATTGGGCATAAGGACATAAAGATTTGCACAATGGGAAGGCTCTTGACAAAGTAGTATGTGACAGCTCATGTGTCTTAGAAATGAGGCAATATTTAGTTTTGATTAATTGCATGAGAAGGTGAATGTTATGGGTTGAATGTTTGTGTCACCCCAGAATTCATTGGTTACAGCCCTAACCCCCCCAATGTGGTAGTATTTGGGGAGAGGGGTCTTCAGGAGATAACTTGGTTTAGATGTGGTGATGAAGGATGGAATTATAAGAAAAGGAAATAGACCAGATCTTTCTCTTTCTGCCATATGAGGATACAGCAAGCCAGGAAGAGAGTCCTCACCAGGAACTGAATCAGCTGGCAGCTTGATCTTAGAATTCCTAGCCTCCAGAACTGTGAGACAAAAATTCCTGTTGCTTAAGCCACCCAGTTGATGGATTTTGTTATGGCAGCCCAAGCTAACTAATCCAGTGAGCTACAGAAGTGAAAATATAATAAGAACATTTGAAATCACCACACTTGCATTAGTTCCTGGCTTGGTTAGAGTGTTATGTAGAAAGAAAGAAAATTTTAAGCTTTTGAAGCTGTTTAAATTGAATCTTAATAATTCTGAGGAAAAATAATTGATAGATGTTGAATCGCATATCATTACTGGCAACTGTTAAACTTTTGACTTTCAAATAAAATCACAGATAGACTAAAACCTCAAAGCAATATAGTCTAAATTAATTTTCAGATTTAATTTTTATCTTCAGAGTTTCGTGTAAGGCATTTTTATAGCATTTGGTAATTTTCCAATCACTTTGATATGGACTGTTAGAAATTGTTATTTCAACTGAAAGTAAAAAGGGGAGCATGACATTGAAGAAATAACACAAATTTTTTTTTTATTCCAAACTATAGTAATGTATTTTATGTATGTATAGTTCACACAAAGAATGGATAGTAAAATGTTTGGAATTGGAAACTCAGAAATATCTTTTAAATATAGGGACCTTACATTGCATTGGTATCTGAGAAATTCAAGATTTTCCAAAATAAGAAATTAAAACATTTCCAAATCAGTGTTGAGTATGCTCAAAGACATTTCCTTCCAATTTTTTTTATGTGAAATCTTATCAACCCTCCAAAAATTGCATCGAATTTTAGTTTAGCTCAGATAACTCTGCCTAGAGAACTATGAGTTGTGTGTGCCTGTGTTTTTTTCTTACAGTTGTGGAGCAACCAATTCGAAGGACTCCTTTTTTAAAAGCTTGGTAAATTCCCTAGGATCACCTGACTTAAGCATTTCGAATATAAGCCAGACTTCAGGTGTGAGTGGGAGGTGTGTAATTCCAAACATGTGGGGTACTTTATATAGATGCACGTATTCTGTAACCCAGCTAGCCATCTTATTATCTGAAAACTAAAAACAACAAACAAATCCCCAAACAAACAAACCAAAAACCACAAAATAAAATAACAACTCTGTACAAAGCTCAAATATGGATCTAAAGCATACAGGCTACAATAGAAGAACTGCCCTGCCCCCACCTGGAACCAAATGCTTCCTCATGGCCTGGATCCTAGTCCCTCTTTGCCTACTCGACTCCCATAATTTTGCTTTCTCTCTCTTACATCATCAGTTTCTTTAATGAAATATTTCTATTAACCTAAAAATGCCATACGTCCATCTTTGAAAAAAGTTTTTTTCCTCCTCTTTCTTTTCAGCTATTGATTCCTTTTTCTGTTCTCTAAGAAAGCTCCTGAGAGAGCTGTCTAGGCTCACCACCTCGACTTCTCTATCCTTTTTCTCACTTCATACCATTCCTGTTAGACATGCATCTCTTATCACTAGCTCCACTGAAACTTCTCTTGTCATGGTCACTACCAGTCTCCACATTGCCAAACCTTTGACCAATTCTCAGCCCTTACCTAGTTGATGTCTCAGAAACTTCTGATAGAGCTATTTTTTTCCTTCTTGAAATATTTAGGTGGCTTCTAGGACAAGATCTTTTGGGTTCCTTTTCTCTTACTGGCCACTCATTCTCAGTCTCCTGTGCTGTTCTTTCTGTTCTTCCTAATCCCTAACTGATGGAATTCCTCAGGATTATTCCTTCACCCTTTCTTCCCTAGCCATTCTTACTCCTTAGGCAATTTTATCAATTTCCATAGCCTTAGATAATATCCATAAGCTTCCAACTTCCAGATTTTTATCTCCAGACCTGACTTTTCCCCAGAGCTCAGACTCACATATTCAACTTGCTATTCCACACCTCTCTTGGGAATTTCAATTCTAATCTGCACAAAGATAACACTTTTTGAAGTGAAGAAAAGAAAATAATTCTTTCCCAGCCTGCTCCTCCTCTGTCTTCCCAAACCTAGTATTTAGCACATGATTTTTCTATTACTCAGGCCAAAAATGTTGGGCCATCTTGACTACCCTTCCTTCCCAATATATTTTCAAGACCTATTGACTCTACCTTCAAAATATATCTTGACCCCAACTTGTTTCACTTATTTATCTTTGTACATTATCCCAGATTCATTAAGATAGTTTATATTCTTAAAGTTTTAATTTTTCTTTTTAATTTAGGTCTTTAGACCTTCTGAAATTGGTGTATATAGCTGGAGGTTGGATTCTATTTTTTTTTTCCCTCTTTCTCTTTTTAGTTAACAAGTGTTCTGGTGCTTTCAATCTGCCTCTGGGGCACTAGTCCATGACCTGTTTTAGAATGATATTTCACTTTTGTTCCATGATGATATTGTGAACATCAGGAATCCAGTCAGAGAGCCAGCTATTGGCTTCTCTAGTTTCTGGTTGGGAGGCTGTGTCTGTGTCACCCTACCTCCTGAGGTTCAGAACTTCCAGTAAAATAATTGCTTTAGGATAACAAAAGATCAGCCTCTCTTCATGAAGGAGAGTTTTATGTGAGTCCTAGTTTTAAGTAGTTAGCATGAATCTTGTCCCCTGTCCTATATAGAAATCTTTTAGTCCTATCATCCCCCAGAAAATGAGCTCTTTACTAGCACCTACTTCCCATCCAGGAGTCCATGAAGCTTGGATTTAAGGTCCGCTGTTTTTGCTTTATGTTTGATCCACTGATAGGTTAGACATTCAGAGCCTAATTTTGCCTCATTCTTTTTGTCTGTTAATATTTTATCTATCTGTGTTTCAAGTAGGAGAGTTGGGTCAAGGCAGAAACTCAGAGCTATGTGGATTGGAAGTCAAGGATTGACCTTTGGTGATAACCTTTGACAGCAATGCTTCAATCCAAACAAGTAGTTCCAAAGATGGCATTTAAGTCTCCAAGGTAGACTGATGGAGAAGGTATTTTGAGCCAGGAGTAGCTTTACATATCCTTCATATCACGTCACATAGGCATCTGCCAGTATCATCAAGAGAGCTTAGGAGCAGTTGCCTGACTTGAGAGAGGGAAGCAGAAGATATTTTCTTCTACAATTGAATGTCCTTGAAAATATTATTAATGACCAAAAACAACCTCAGGATGAGTGGCTTCAGATGGAGTACCAGCACATTATTGCTTTAGCACAGTAGCAGAGTTTTGAACCACTCCCCTCAATTATTTCTAAAATATCAATTAAAATGTATGGAACTATAATTGTGTGTCAGTAACCCAATGTACTAGATGTTTTCATACATTACATATTTGTATCCTCATTTATAAATGGAATCTCAAAGGGTTATATTACTTATCCAGGTATGGAGTAGTCTGGATGTGAATTCCAGATTCCAATCTATTTCATATTGCTACGCCTTTTTTTTTTTTTTTTTTAAGATTTATCTATTTCTTTATGAGAAAGAGAGAGAGAGAGAGAGAGAGAGAGAGAAAAGATGGAAAGAGAGAAGTGAGCAAGGACCCCAATGCAGGGCTTGTCACAGGGCTCAATCCCAGGACCCTCATGACTTGAGCCAAAGGCAGATGCTTAATGGACTGAGCCACCCAGACCCCCTTCATGTTGTTATACTTTTATAGGTGAGGTAAGAAGCAGTGGACCCAAGAAAAGATGACTAATGAAACTGATATTAATCTCTTTTTCATTTGATTTAGTTCTCACTTATAAATCTTGGCTGCCACCATTCCAACGTTCCTCATGCACTCATTTATTTAATAGTCTGTGTGTCTGCAGTGTGCTAGACATGGTTCTACAAAGACAAATAAGCTATAGTAATTTACTGTAACTTACTAGAAATACTCATTCTTCCTATTTATCATCCCTAATAACTAAAATATTTTTTATCTGGTGATAAAAATGTGTACATATTTTCATCCTTGAATCATTTATAAAATACATCCACTGTTTTTTTTATATATTTGGCTAATGACTTAATGAACAGATAAAAACCTCTTTCAGACATATACTTTTCAATGGAATTATTTCTCTAAGAAAATAACTTTTTATGTGACATTGAAGGCCCACATTAAGATTATTTTTATGATCTGGTCAGAGTAAAATTCTGCACTTGCCTTTGCAAATAAGGCATTATAATATTCAAAATTCTCTACAGCAATATACATAGCACAATCCTGAATACTAAAATAAATAGCATAGCTCCTGTGCACCCAAATTGGTGACATTTCCTCCCTACTACGTGTGAGTGCCTTTAAGGCATGGAGTATGTCTCACCTGTCATTTTTTTCACTAGCAACTTGGCACCTAGTAGATGCTCAAAACTTATTTGTACAATACATTATTTATTGATTGGATATTCAGTAGTTGGTTGAATGGCTGGACTGTGAGGAAGAATAGATGCTTGAATTGATGGCTGTATTTACATGCAATACTCTGTAAGATATTTGATACTTCACCATATGTCTTTAGGGAAAAAAAAACCTGATAATTTTTGGGGAACATGTACTTCACATTTAGCTTTTATTACCAGGTTTCAGAAGCATGGGGCTACACATAAATGCCATGACAACTTCCTCTTTTGTATCTCACTGCCAGACAATTTGTTATTACAAATTTGAAAGGATCATCCATATTCTATATTTTTTCGGTATTTATCTGCCTAATCCGTTGCTTAGAAACATAGATTGTCAATTAGAGCTTGAAATTATTTCATTACAGTGGTACTTGTGATAATGAGCTATTCTGCCATAGAGTAAGTTGTTTTTAATTGTTGGATGAATTTAAGAACTAAAGAGATGCCATATAGCTTTCTACTTTATGAAGATTTTTTCATTATATTTGTATATATCACTTAAGCCTCACAATAACCCCAAAGAAGCTTTTTTTTTTTTACATTTACATATGGGAAAATGAAACTCAGGGAAGTGAAATGACTTCTTTACTATCATTTATTTCACAGTCACGCCAGATACTCTGCTGGGTAGGAAGAGACAATCATTGCCTTAAAAGAACTTACAGTCCTTGGGGGGTGGGAGGACAAATAAAGAGATAATTACACTGCAGTGAATGGAATTGTTCTTAATGTGTGTGCAGGGTGCTGTGAATACATGTGGGACATGTATTTCTACCAGTTGTGCAGAAGTCTGTGGAACTTCAACCAAGTGGATGGTTCCAACCACAAGGCTCATTCTCCCTTAGCCAGCCTTTTTCTCCTTTATCTTTGATTATACCTGGTGGAAGTTGGTTCACAAAAATTAATATGACATGTGAGAAATTAAACTTCAAATGAAGAAAAGAGCTGGGTCTTGGCAACGTTACATTTTGGTATTTTAGGGACTTCTACAGAAGGGTTACCAAATGAAGTGGGGGAGTAGGCAAGGAGGGACAAGAAAGCAGGATCCCTTAGCAACAATACTAGTAAACAATTGACTTCAAACTCTAGGCCACATCATCTTAGTCACCTGCTCAGGGAAACCCATCTAGTCTTCTAGCACACACACATAAGATTTTGTGATAAAGAAGAGGTGAGGTGCATACTTAATATTTCCTTAAAACTAAGCAGTTGATTCTGAAGATTTTTTTTCTACTTCTTAATTCACAGCAACTCCTGGTTGAACTAGAGAGGCCTTTGCTTTCCAGGATGTCTTGACTGGGAATAGAACATTCATGATAATGAAATTCTAGACAACAGAAAATGGATGTACTGTGGAGTTCTTTGGTAATGAGATTTGAAAATAGAATTTTAACTGGACACTAATATTAGAATATCCCTGCATAATATCTGACCTTTGTGGCTTGGAGCACCAGAGCTTCCTTCCCTTGCATATTTCCATTTCTAATATCCTGAAGTCATTTCCTGTGTGTCAATTTCATCACTGCCCCACTGTTTAACTGTTTTGCCCATACACTCCCTCCAATGTGTGTTCTTTCAACATCAACTTAGGACTGCAGAATTGAAGTCAATTTCAGGGTAATTTAAATTCCAGTGACCAAATGATCAAATTTTCTGGTTTCCTGGTTGCTAGCCTTTCTTTCCTCATATCTTTCCCCCTCCCTCTTTTTAAGGAGCTAAAAGTTTCTTGCTATATAAATATTCTCAGCCCCACTCTGTTTATCTTGTGCCTAATTCCCCATGTAGGGATGCTGTAGTGATTGTTGCATTATCTCCCCTTAAGTCATGGCTGAAGTTTTTGTCCTGTCTTAAGAATATGGATTTTTAGCAAAATTGACAAATATCATATAAGTTTTCCAACTTCCATCAAATATTTACTATTTTATTTGTGAGTCTATGGATTGTTTCTGCATGACATAAAAGTTCATCTTCATCAAAGTTATAATTTCTTAATCAATTTGTTAAAATCTGTATAACATACAAAAGAATTTGGTTTCCAGGGGACCTGGCTTAAAGCTGAAGATTTTTTTAGTATAATATATATTTTAAAAATATCTTCATTGAGGTATAGCTTACATATTGTAAAACATACACATTTTAACAATAGAGTCAAGGGGTTTTGGTAAATATATAAAGTCATGCAATTACTACCACAGTCAAAATTTAGAACATATTCATCACCCCCCAAAGTAGTCCCTTTTCCCTTTGTGATCAAAGTTCACGCCTGATGCACAAACCCTGGAACTTCTGATCTACTTTTTTTTCACTATAATTTTTTCTTTTCTATAATGTCACACGATTGGAGTCATATAGCTTTGTCACCCTTCCAGCATGATTTCCAAGGTTTCATTTCTCTAGTATCTCCATTTTACAGATAAGTTCCTTGGAGAAAAGTAGTATAAGTACTACAGGAAATTTTGCTGAAGATACTGTTCTTATATAAGTCAATAGACGTTTATGTAAGGATCTGTATATATAAATATATGGAACATATATAGACCTGGAAATAGGGACAATATTGACCCACACATGTATTTGATTTATTCTTGGAATGGTCTTGACAACTCATTTCAACAAAAGCTGGTGGTGCAAAGCATTGTTCTAGTCTTGTATAGAATTAAAAGTAATAAAACACAATATTCGTTCTATAAAAATTTGGGTATAAATGTGATTCTGGAGGACAAATAGTGTGGGTATAATGAGGTAATACAAATGAAGTGTGTTGGGTACTTAAAAGAGGTGGAGGAATTTGTTTGAGGTATTAGCACAGGTTTCATTAAAATGATGGTCTCTGGGTAGATGGCCTTGGTGGGCGAATAGAAGTTTGATGGGTAAAGATGGTGAAGATTGAAATGTGGGCAGAGAGAACTACATGAGAAAAGCTGGGGAGGAATTAAAAGAGCAGAGTACACTGTGGGGACAAGCTTGGCTCAATAAATATTTGTTGAGTGAATGAAAACTCAATATCCTATTTATAAAGTAAGTGCTAATAAAGCACAATTTAAATGGGTCTGTTATTAATCCATGTTGGAAGAGTGTGTTGAAATACAATTTTAAGAAACCTCACTTCACTGCCTGCATATGCAAATTCTTGCTTGAATCAGAAGGGCCTCCCTGACCCATGCCTCCCAACTGGCCTGATAGCCTCTTGTTTATCCTTCAAGGTTGAGTTTCGTTTCTATCTTCCCAGGAAGCCTCCCCAGAGTCAGCTGTTCCATCTCTGTGCCTGCCTTTATCATAGTACTTATATTGAAAACACTGAATTATGTGTTGCTCTCCACCACTTAACTGGGAGTAACAGAAATTTTGTTTCACTTGTCTGTGCATGAGTGGTTCTTGGATCTATCTAGTAGGGGCTCAACACAGTCTACCTGCAGGACTGAGAAGTGCTCAACTGAGCATTGAGTTGATCTCTTTCTCTCCTGCCTTTATGCTATTCCTTCTTTCAGTCTCTATGTAGAATTCTTCGTTTTTAACTGGCAACTCTGTGCTTTTCCATGTCCTCTTCAGCCCATGATGGCCTTAGCCTATGTCTCCACATCAGTTCAAGCTCAAAGGCCTCCTTTGTCAGAGTGCATCCCTAATACCCCCACCAGGGAGCCTTCTGCCTACTCTGAACTTATGTGATAATTTTCTATACCACTTTCATGATCCTTTTCTGTTTTCTAGACCTGACCTAGAGGTGAAACCTGCTTTTCGTATACTTCCTATTCCCAAACGGCTATGGGATGCCCTCAGAACAGACACGTATTACAGTTGCATTCAATGATTTTTTTTTTAATTGAGCACTATTTGTCAGACCCTACGTTGGCTGCTAGCTATTCAATAAATAAATATTTACTAAACAAATGGTTCACTCATCACTTGCTTTGGGGAGGGGAAACTGCAGAGCAACAAGTATAAATGAAAATGTAATTTGGAAGCAGAAAAATAAAAAGGAACAAATCAGAAATATATCCTCTAGCAAATTATAGAATTTCACAAAACCATTTGAAACTTTTGTTTATGAAAATCTCCATGAAAATCTAGCAAGCCTGAAAGCAGTTTGCAAAAATGATACCCTGGAAGAAATAAATGTTTTCTCGGCATGGAAGGAGTTTTAGAGAGTTTTGTAGTTCCTTTATGGTTATGAACATGGCTTTTGAGTAATTACATAGTGACTAATTTTATATTAAAGCTAACCACTTAACTTTAAGTATATTTGATTGTTTAGAACAAGTATAGACTAGGAAGCTTTGAATAGAAAGCTAAATAGAAAGGGTTATAAAAAATAAGAAAAAAAAATGAAATCTACTTGAAGTTCTTTCCTTTCTTATCTAAACAAATAATCAGCTTTTATGATTTCGGTGGCATTCATTCTTCTTTCTTTCCTTACAAGAGCATTCACTCTGGTCACAATTTTCTGTTTTCTCTCTTGATCGCCTTAGAGACTCAAGCTAACACACCAGCTCTTACTCTCACTAACTCTTCCTTTTTCTCTTTCCCTGCAAAGCTGAATGTGGTCGAGGACCTTATTGTAGCACATCTGAATGGTTTCTGCTTCCACAGTAAGGGGCTTTCATGTTAAATTTAATCAGGATTTTAAAAAATGAACTATAAGTATTTCATTTTAAAATTATCAAATGTTAACTGGATGTTTTGAGAAATAACATCATCTCATTTGCCCCAGTGTGTCCGCCACTCTGAAGCATGCAGGCTACCCACTGTTTAGGTTAGGGCACCTGAGCTGAAGCTAATCCCAGGATGAATAAACAAGGCTCTGGAGAAAATGATCAGTTGGGGGCCAGTTCAGTTCGGTGCAGCAGTAATGATGCTTTTATCTATAGCTGTTGAAGGAATGGTGATATTTGGCTGGCAGAGTCTTCGTTTACTGACTTAACTTCCTCCTCTTTTCTAGGAGACACTGCAAAAGCTCAGACTGTATAATGCTTCCCAAGACACAGTGAGTAGATTCATTACTATTTTCTCATTAACTTGTTTAATATTTTTTGTCCCTTCAGTCAATGCCTACTTCCTCTGCTTTCCTCACTGAGGTGTCTTTCTTCTAACATTCCTCTCAAAAATGGAAGCAGTTTCTTATGTCAAATATCTACTATTTTCTTTTTTTTCTTTTTTTTGGTTGCTCGTGTTTGCTCCACTCTCTAAGCTCATTTTTAAAAGGCAGAGAACGTGGGAAATGTTCTTTGAGCTCTTCAATATTGACAAAGTCAGCCCTTCATAAATAGTTTTGTCTTATGTACATTTGGAAAACTTCTGCCTGGGCATAGGAGCCCACTGCATGCCCCAGGAAAATTCCAGAAAGAGCTTGCCTTGTGCTGTGGGTGTGCTTCCTGGAATGCAGGTGCCCAAACGGGAATGATCAGTGAATGTTCGTTGAGTGAATAAATAAGTGAATAAAAAATGAGAATGAGAGCTAGCCCTACTGAACACACAGGACGGCCATTCATGTTTTACAACAGAATCTAGGATTGTAAATACTATTATCATCTGGCAGGCTTGTCCTGATTATGTTAATATTGTTTTAGCAGCACTGCTTTAAAGACAGAGCTTGCTCTGAGTATGTGGTCAGCTGGGAATATGATTCTTAGTGAAAGGCTATTCTGTGATTTTTGGTTCTCCTCTACGGTCTTCCTTTAAAACAATTCTCTTTTATGTGGTCTATTATTGGAAACTTCTTTATTTTTTTTCATAAGTAGGTTAGAAATATACTGTAAATAAAGATACAGGAAGACTAAAGAAACACTGCCCTTTTTCATAGCGAAATGATTACTATAGTCAAGCTGATTAATATACCATCTCCTGACTTTAGTTACCATTGTTTTTGGTGTTATGAGAGTATCTGAAATCTATTAGCAGATTTTCAATATTTAATGAGTATTATTAACTGTAGTCCTCATGCTATTTATTGAATCGCTACACTTACTCATCCTGCACAGCTGCAGCTTTGACCAACATCTCCCCAATTCCCTCACCCCTTCTCTCTCCGATAACCATGGTTCTACTCTCTGCTTCTATGTAGTCAACTTTTTTAGATTCCAGATACAAGTGCGATTAGGTAGGTTTTTTTTTTTCCTTTCTGTGTCTGGCTTGTTTCCCTTAGCATACTGTAGTAATTATTTCGCTGTGTGTGTGTGCTCATCAAGTTGTAAGACTTAAATATATGCAATTTTCATTTTAAAGAGCTATATTTTATGATTCTATTTATATAAAAAATTAGAAAAGGTAAAACTATAGTGACAGAAAGCAGATTGCTGGTCACCAGGGCCAGGAAGTGAAGGAAGGGATTGACTACAAAGACTATGAATGAACTTTTGGGGTGATGGCAATGTTTGATACGATGATTGTGGTGGGTACACCATGCATATTTAAGGCTGTACCCCTAAAATTAGTGAATTTTATTATGTGTTATCTTACCCCAACATAGCTGATTAAAGAAGTGAAAGAACAAATAAATAAATACTTCTTTGTCGTTTGGAAGGAAATAAGAAAAACACTGCCTTTGGAGTTTGGCACTGGAGGAGAATCTCATGGTACGGCTGCACTCTGAGGCTCTCACCATCCCCTTGGGATTATTTGCTATCCTCGTTACAGTCTCCAGGGGCACAGTTTGTCCTTCAACTTTCTGGTTTCAATTTAGAGAAAGGGCCTTGCTCTTGTTTTACTATAGCTTAACCGAGACATGATAGAATATTTCTTAATATTGATTATGAAAAAAATCAGGAATAAAAAGGAAAACAATCCTAGAATGACACTATAAATCTTCTAGATAACAACATGTTGCATCTTCTCTACATTAGAGATTGGCAAGCTTTTTCTGTAAAGGACTAGGTAGTGAATACGTTAGGTTTGTGGGCCCTCCTGTCTCTTTTGCAACTGCTCAACTTTGCAGTTGGGGTGAAAGCAGCTATAGACAATGTATCAATAAATGGATTGTGTTTCAACAAAGCATTAGGAAATCAAGCAGAGCCAAGTTTTGCCTGCAGGCTGTAAGTTTGCTGACCCCAGCTCTAGATTGTTAGACCTGGTCCATTCCCACAGACAAAATAAGCTCTTGACAAGTTCTCCACCTCACTAACTCCATCCCCTGAGAGTTCCCCTTTGGCCTTTGCATTCCTCAACTTCCAGATGAACAAGAGAGGCTAAGGACAATGATCTCTTGATTGATTGATTGATTTATCTGAGATTCTGTCTCTTCCATGGTTCAATGACATCAAACTTCAGGGGCTACTTGCTCTTTACAGTCTGAAGTGGGCCCTACCTTTGTAAATCTAAAAAAAAATTTATAATCTTGTGGAAAAAATGATGCAAGAATTGCAACATCATTGTAAGATGCAAACACATCTACTTATGAACCAGAGACTCATTTCCTCATGAAATTTTTAGAAACATAACACAATTATTCTTGTTACTATTAGATCTGTTGTTTATTCAAGACAGAGCATGCACATGTGGGTGTATATTTGCTTTGGGTTTCTCAGTGAATCTTGCATAATGTAGGAATAGTTTACTGCTGAAGTCAGAAGCATGTATGGTATAGAGGGCTGAAAGGGGCTGGATTAAAGTTTGGGGAGCGGGGGTTTCTACGTCACCTCCATATGTATTCCACCTACATTTCCCACATTGGCTGTTGGACTTTTCTCCACAAAGTTAGTCCTAAAAAGATGACTTCTTTAGTAGAACAAACCAGGCAGCCAATTTGCCTCTGCTATCACTCTGAGCTGTCGCTCCAAGTCAAAATCTTGAGACCATTTGGGATGAAATTCTCTGATTCCTCTCTGTGCTTTTTGAAGTTTAAACTGACTTGACAGTGGTAGTGTCCTGACAGCTTACAGGATGGTGCCTGCAGCTGGTGCTTGTACCCATCTTATTCCAGACAAGCAGTCCTTGGGTTAGCTCACTGGAGGTTGTGTGCCCACCTCATGTTTTAGCTCTGCACGTCAGATGTGGTCTCATGGATCTGTCCTGTCATCTCCTCGTTCTGCACGTCTGATGCTCCCATGTGTCCCTCTGACATATCTCCATCATTGTGATTATTATTATTTGGGGGGAGGGCATTTTCTTACTCTCCAGCGCTATAAGATGGCTTCAGGCTCATCTTGTATATTTACTGTCCCAGTCCCCAAAAGAGTTATTTCCTTTCCATTCCGAGGAGCACTGGTTCCTTGTATTGGAGAATGCGGATGCATTTCACAAGCTCTGGATGCAAGGTGTGACAGATAGTTTTCACCTAGGATTAAAAATGGGGCGGGGGTCCCTCTTGAGACCTTCTGTTGAGCACTGTCTTTCCAATATCTTTGTTTAGGGTGGAGGTTCGTGGTGAGAGGAAGGTATGTACTCATAAGTTTTAAGGAGTATCTCTGAGAGGCACTGCTGGTGTTGGGGAAAGGCCTTGCCATTTGAAATTTCTCATTGCTGTCTATAAATGAAAAAGAAGGAAGGAAGGAACTCTGCAATCTCTGCCATCTGCTCCTTCCACTGACCTCTGAGTTTAGTAGGTCACAGGTGTGGCAATGGATGATGAGAGCTGTTTCAAGAGATCACTTGGATTCAGAGTCTTTAAACTGAGATGCTGAGTGCAGCCTGCCAGGGTTTTATATACAAATATCTGTCATGGGCATTTTGTACTCGAGAAGGCGTAGACTGGGGCTGATGATTGGATTCAGTTTTTTGATTTGGTGCTTACTGTTGTGATTCCTTACAGGAAAAAGGGGTGTAATAATATTATGGAAAAGGACTTGATGACTTACTGTGTGGGATAAATGGAAGAAGGAAGAATGAAAAACAGAAGTTTTCTGGCTAAATGTGGTTAGTGATACTTCAATAAAAATGGGGACCGTAGGCATCAATGCACGTGTCTACAAGAAGGTTGGAAATGTGCATTTGAAACTCAGAAGAGATCTGGGTGAATGGATTCAGGAGGCATTTTTTACAGGCATCATAATGAATTATTTTCTTCTAGGGGTCTGACATGTGCCTTGAAAATTTTAGTATGTGTGCTGGAAATAGTAATATATGGATGGATTTTACTTCAAAAGGGATACATGAGTTGAATAACAAGATACCTTAAAGAATAAAACTCAATTTATTCACTCATGTCCTTTTAGAATATGAGTGCTAAAATCAAGATGTAAATTGCAGCAACAAAAAAAAGATTGGTTCAATGAACTGCCAGACTACAAAGTTATGAGCATGTGCTCTATGCTCATGTGAGAATTGCTGTTATTATAGGAGCTGTTAGTAAATTGCATATTTTAAAAAGTACAAATTAGTTTTTCCTGATAAATGTGAAAGTTATTTCAGGGTCATATTTGTGTTTCACTTATAAATTATTTTTCTTGAGAGATATAACTCTTATTTGGGGGTTTTATTTTTGTTTCATTTAACAGGTAGTAGTAGTTAACAGTTATAAAGTGTTTATAACTGTTAACTATTAGTGCTTCTGGTAAGTGGAATGGATTAACTGCTGTGATTATAACTCTGGTGATTGTTCATGCCAGTTGAACTCACTGTGAACTGGAGGGGACTAAGAAAAGCCTTTTTGGCATCATATGTACAAATTGTTGGAGGGCACTTTTGACATAAATCTATAAAGGAAATAAGTAAAAAGTTAAATTAGAAATTATACTTCTTTTATTTTTTTTTATTTTTTTTATTTTTTTATTTTTTAGATTTTATTTATTTATTTGACAGAGAGAGAGATGACAAGTAGGCAGAGAGGCAGGCAGAGAGAGAGGGGGAAGCAGGCTCCCGGCTGAGCAGAGAGCCCAATGAGGGGCTCGATCCCAGGACCCTGAGATCATGACCTGAGCCGAAGGCAGAGGCTTTAACCCACTGAGCCACTCAGGCGCCCCAGAAATTATACTTCTTTTAAAGGAGATTTAAAAATAAGTCCTATATTCTTGGGGAAGAAACTTTAAGATGGCTTTTATTTTTCTATAAGGTGTCCCTGAACAGGATCAGGATGTGGTCTGTAGTTCACTAAGCCTGCTATACCCACAATGCAGGGAAACTGGTTGGTCTCTACTCTTTCTATGTCCATCAACACCATTTCCTGACTATTGGTGATGGCACAGAGATGTGACCAATGTATGGCTATTGCTGTCCTCTCCTGGACAGATGGCGGACATAGCCTAATGATCATCGTAACTCTGGTGTTTCCTATAACTGAATTCTTCTATGTACAATGATTCAGACGACTTGAATTGAAACATATAATATAACCTATTAGCTATCTTTATACAAGAAGAAACATAAACTCATAAGCATACCAGTAGATTTAGAAACCACAGTTGGATTTATCAAAATAAGAATATTCAAGAACCGGGTAGGTTCCCAGTGCAAGCATTTGCTGATTGTGCCCTTGATTCAATCATTATAATTTATCTCTCTGCTATTAAGTACTCCTCTTTAAGTATCGGCTCATCAGAATCGAAAGTTCATTGGGGTTTTGCCAAAATCGTTTTAATTAGCTTAGTATCATCACTATTTTAGGCAGTGTCCTATTCAAATCAGTTTTTGTCATGCTGCCTTCTGGTGCAGTGAGTTGGCCAAATCTTAAGCCCTAGGACAAAATCATCCAGAATCTTTCAGTACATTATTTATATTTTGCACATCAAAAAAGTCTTCTACGCAAAGAAGAGAGAGACAAAAGGCAGTTTGGTAGTGTTCTCCACCCCATGGATTCAACATACCCATATCATACCCTCGTACCCAAATCAACAATATTCTCTGGCTCTTGACTGGGACAGGCCTGAGGCACAGTGCCAAAGGGATCTAGAAGATTCTGTCTTCCCAAATGTGAGTTAATATTAATCTGAGGTCCAGTGGCTGTCGCCTGGGTTTTAGTCTTTAGTCTTGGTCATATCATCAACCAGTTTTTACATGCCTGAATTTATTTGTAAAATAAAAGAATGTTATAAAAATGTATCTTAAATATATAATTTTACTTGTGAGTTCCTTCTAGCTTCCCTTTGCTGTTTTCTTCTTTAAATAGAACATAAGCTTTGAACTACACAGAAATGCCTAGGCTTTAAACTGAGGGATGATATGAAGCCTCTCCATGCCCTTCTTTCATGTTCATTGCAATATAACTGATATCATTTTTATTTTTTTCCACCTTTAAGCAGTACAGAGAAACTTGAATACCCATAGGTAAAGAAAAGACGAACATGAGAAAGCAAGTTTTCTAAAGACTAAGAAAACTTTGAACAGTGAACAAAAACATTTATAGAAGAATAAATATACATGGGCAGACATGTGGGAATGTGTTGAAGCTCAGTGGTAATACCAATTCATAAAATAATTTTTCAAGCACCAAAGTGACATGTATTTAAAAAAATAATAGCATGCTTAATGCTATGAGATAGGGGTGAGATTTTATATTGCCAGTCAGTGTAATTTATTAGAATCCATATGGAAAATAATTTAGTAATATGTAACAAGGGTCTCTTGGGCCCATTGTTTTCCACATTTAGAATTTATATTGAGTCCATTCAGAAAGTTGAATGAATATTTCTGTAAAAGTGTGTTATTAGTAAGAGTGAAATACTGAAAGCAACATAAATAGGCAGCAACAGAGAGTTAAAGAAATTGTTCATTGGGATGCCAAATGGTCATTTGAAATGGCATTAAAGAATAGTTAATGTTAACTGAACAAAATAGTTATGTAGTATATCATGATTTTAATTTTATATATAGATGATATATATAAGTGGAAGACAGTACGTCAACATCAATTGCTGTTAAGTGATTTCCTCTGAGGGGTGGATGTAGAAATGTTTTCACATTTCTCTTTTAACTTCATTCTTTGTTCTTTAGTGTAGAAATGAAAATGTATTTCTTCAATAAGAATACTAAAATACACTGAAAAGTAATATTTAGGATTTTTAAATACAATTTTTAAATTTAAATTAAAATAAATTTAAAATAAATTTTAAATTTATAATATGTCAAATTATGATGTGCCTAATAATTTCACTAAACATATTCTGTCAGATAATTTCCCAATTTAAAACTGCACTGACACAGAATGTGGTTTGTTACTACCAATTATAATGAGTTAAGAAAAGATATTCTGGGGAAAGGAGGAAATTTAAAATGTAAACAAAAAATTGCTATTTCTACTCAGAAAATAAATGAAAAGATCACAAAAAGATGCTCTGTGTATTTTCCCAGCTAAGGTTTTCTCTCTGGGAGTGAATGAATCATTTTGTTAGCAGGCCTTAATTCTCTAAATCACTTGGGATGACCTTTCATTGTCCTTTGGTGAAATACTGGTCCAGTGATCTGAAAGAGATAAAGTAGTACCCTGTGTGCCTGACATACTCACTTACGAAGGTTTGATATTCCCTTATATAGTTTTTTAGGAGGAGCAGGAATATTGTTTTGGTCCTGTCAACTTTTCATTACTGCATGCTATTTTTTAAAAAAATTTTATTTATTTGAGAGAGAGAGAGAGCATGAGCGAGAGGGGCAGGTGGGGGGAAGAAGGTTCCCAGCTGAGTAGGGAGCCAGATGTGGGGCTTGATCCCAGTACCCTGGGATCATGACCTGAGCCAAAGGCAGATGCTTAAATGACTGAGTCACCCAGGCACCCCTGCAAGAGTTTTATTTATTTAAGTAATCTCTCCCCGCAACATGGGGCTTGAACTCATTACCGTGAGATTAAGAGTTGCACACTCTTCCAACTGAGCCAGCCAGGTGACCCAGCTTTTCCTTGTTTTTAAAAACTAAATATTTAAATAAGTTTTATATTTTTTAAACTAATATTTTCAATCAAAGCTGCTTCAATATTGTAAAATTTCAGTCAAATTCTTAAAGCAAAATTTTGTCACTTTATGTTGATTTCCAATTAAGCTTGTACTTGAGTATAAATGTTGTTTTTAAGAACATTACAAGTTAATTGAGGGTTTTCACTCCACACCCCTTTCAATCATATGGAGTTGCTGCTTCTGGTTTTACAGTGACTCATTTTAACTCACAACTAAATAAGACCAAGAACACTGTAGATCTAAACTATTGCAACCTAATCTTGAGATTATTAAAAATACATGAACCAGATGGCAACCCTCCAGGGTACATCATCGGATGCAGATATCAGATTAGAAGTTTTCTTTCATAAGCAGGCTGTTTAATACCACACTTTATTTAGACCTCCATTAAAAAACTGTGAATTGCATATGAAATTGTCTAGAGGCCAATTACTTAAGGGCCTGACCCAAAGTATAGGAAATAAAAAATGTATTAGCGAATCTGTAACAAACGGAAGTGTTCATTAAATTAATATTAGTACAAAAACAATACCTAGTGCCACCCACGAACTATGCATTGGCTTATGAAGACATCATTTCACTTCAGTGGAAGGCTTTTAATCACAATGCATTTTGAGCACTTGTATTTTGATGTGAATGTTTCAGCCTAACAAGCTTATTAAGGAACTCATGTAACAAATCCATAAGGTAGCTAGAGGATATTTCAAGAGATTTGGGCTCTGTTTAAGTAGTTTTGTGGGATTGAGGGGGAAGAGGGATCCAAGGCTACCAACTGAGTCTCCGCAAAAATCAACACAGATCATAGCAGAGCGGCATGAAAACTTGCCTCCTGACTTAATTCTTTTCTAACACACTAAATTATCCCAACTAAAATTGGCGTTCCTCTTTGTGAATGAGCAGCAGTCATGTTAGTCAGGGCGTCTTGGATTCAATCGGAAGATTATTTGTTCCACCTCATGTTTGTTCGTCTGCTTCCCAATGTGGATTTGTTGTTATTCAACAGAACTGTGACTGAAACCACTTGTCTTCTGTCTGTTGCTGCTCCCAGAGCACAATGAGAACACGTAGCCTTCCTTTCACTCGCTGCCCAGACACTTGAAAAAAAATCAATTTGAACTGCATCAGTGATGTCAGGTTTATATACATTTAAGAGAAGCAAAGCTTGCTCGAATTTCTCTAATTTTTACACTTGGCTAGGAAATACCTTTTCAGTTAGTAATTGAGTTGTTTCTTTAATATTTTATAAAATGAACGTTTATTGTAAAAAGTTGAAAAAGTCCATGTCACACCGTTGTTAACCCTTTGATAAATTTCATTTCATCCTTTAAATATGTATATGTACTTATTGGCCTGGTCTATTCAGTGATTAAAAAACATGTATTAATCATGGAACATATTGTACATTTTAAAAAAGACTCAATAATGTGTATATGTGTGTGTATGCACACTACCCTCAAGTGACTTACAGTTTGGTGCAGAGATAAAGTGCAGAAAATACTGTTTGAGGGGTGCCTGGCTGGTCCAGTCCATTGAGCATGTGACTCAACCTTTCCGTAATGAGTTTGAGCCCCACACTGGGCGTAGAAATTACTTAAAAATTCCTTTAAATTCTCCATCAGGCATGTTACTTATATCTGTTCTGCTTAGAACCCTGGTCATGGTCTTATCCTCTTCTTTCATTTGGGACAAATTCCTCCGTCTTCTCATTTTGTCTAAGTCTCTGTGGCTATTTCTATGTGTTAAGAAAGTCATCTATGTCTCTAGCTCTTGAGGGCAATGGCTTTATGAAGAAGAGGTCCTTTAGTGCCCTACAGTGTAATGTCTACTATTCCTGAGAGCTTGGCACTTCCTGGAGTGTCTCCAATGTGTGCTGCATGTGCTTTGTTGTGTCCTGGCCACTTTATCCTTCAGGCCAATTGTGTCCAGAGGTTCTCTTTGCCTGGTATGGGCAGTGTTTGGTCCTTGGCCTGAATGTAGTGCCTTTTAAGTAAGTGTGCTCTGGTTTGCTTATGAAATGAGACCTGTCACTGCTGCTACTGGAACGAAAGCCTAGCAAAACTCCCAGGTCAGGAGATGTGGTATTGGCAGAGGTTTGGGCTGGTCTTCTGGCGGGGGGAGGGCCTGCTATGCTGGGACTAGGGCAAGCGTGACTGAGAAGAGTGGTTCTGGGACGCAGGTGGCCAGGGCTTGGTGTAAGCAAGTTAAGCAGCCAGTATCCTGCTGTGCTGCTTCCCACAGGTGGCTCTGTGCTTATCCTGAGGCGCAGGGGAAGCAAGTGGCACCTGCCAGTTCCTTTTTCCTGCAGGGGTCTCTGTGTGAATGCTGCCTCTCTGGACACACGCTGAGATGAGCAACTAACCTCCAGACTTTGTGCCCCAAGTGCTCTTCAGATTGCTGTTTCCATGCTGTCTGTTGGGGACTCTTCACCCTGCCCTTTTCTCTAAGAGTATCTGCAATGTTCTAGAAGCTCTCCCAGAGCCAGACATGTTGACCTATAAAACTCCAAGGTTTAAGCCTTGCTGGTTGCAAAAACTCATGAAATTCAGGCCCTCTTGCTTTCCAACCCAATTGCTGTGGGGATTCATTTCCCCCTGAACTCTCCCCTGTGTGTTTGTCTCTCACACTTCTCTGTGACTGTGGCTCTGTCTCCACCACAGTAGCCATGATCCATTTCTCTCCCAAGCAACGTCTCCACACTTCTTAACTTCTTCAGTGTGGCCTCTTTTCTATCTTTACTTGCTGAGTTTGTTCTACCAGCCTTCAGATTAGTTTCTAGGGTATTTAGGATGATATAATTATCTAGTTGTATTTGTGGGATAAGGTGAGCTTGGAGTTCTTCTCTGCTACTATCTTCTCCTCCTTGCTCTGCAGAATTTTAACGTTGGCTTTTTATGAGCTGTAGAAAAATTTATTTATTTATTTAGTTTTGGTGGAATGATTTTGTGATATGAAAGTTCTGTGCTATCCAGATACCCCTTTTTCATGGTTTTAATATTTACAGTTATCTCTTTAATGGATATGGAATTTATTCTGATGTTTTTTATGATGTGAGTAGAATTTAGATTTTTTTTTCTGAATAGTAAAGTTTCCTAATATCTTTTGTTGAATGGTTTATATCATCTTTTTTTTAATCCCAAATTTTTAAATAGTTTTTGGACAATTTAAAAACTTTTGCTATATACTAAGTTGTACTTTTTGGGATATTTTGATGTAGCCTGATCTGGATAGAGAAAAATAAAAATACTGACATTTAAAGAAGCTAAGTAAATTTATACTTTATCAATTGCTTTTTCTTTTCCTATGTTTATTTGCTTGCCATTTATATTTATCAAGAAATATAATATTTGGCTAATTTATTATTAAGAAAATTTTGTAAGAAATTTATCAAAGAAAAACAAAATGCTCCTAATATAAATTGTTTTTAAAAGTTTTTTTTTTCTCTCAGATATAAAGACACCTGATGGTGTATTTTCACACTTTCATTTTTTATCTTTATAACTGACATGTATTGCCAATGTCATTTGTAAAGGCTTTGAGTGCGTGTACACCCACTCTTTCCGACCATTTGAGGAATTGCCCCAGTGATTAATTCATGGATTGGAAAAAATTCTGTATTTTGGATATCAGAAATGGTGCTGCCAATAAAACACTATCCTTTAAAAAATGCAACAATTAAGCAGGAAGCATCTTAAAATACTGCAATATATAATATACTCAGAATTGCTGCTTTTGCTTATCAGTGGCAATTCTGGGCCATTTCTGTGCAATCTCTTTATCTTTTTAGAACCCAGAATTTAATGAGGAGGAGAGCAATTGCCTATCAAGTTAAGGTTTTTTTGTTGAATTTTTTTTTTTTTTTTTTTTTTTTTTTTGCATCGACCTCTGATAAGCAAAGTCAAATTAAGTAGTTTACTTGGAATAACTTGGAGTCATGAGAGTAGGTGTTTTGGAAAGCAATTGAAGTCAAAAGATCAAAAAAACCCAGATGGACAGAAAGCCTAAAGGTGGCCAGGGCAGCATCCTCTCATCCTTGTCTTCAGTGTATCTAATAAAATATATTTCAATGATTATAAATGAGACACAAAAATACTGCTGTGCAAAATTTTCCATTTTTTATTCTAAAAGTTTAAAAGTCTAAAAAGGAGAGCTTTAGAGAGTGATAGAAACATAGAGATCTTCCCATCCCTGAAGCTGAATTTGGAGAAATATATCATCCAAAACATGCTGACTAAAGTAATTCAGTCTATTTTATTTTATTTTATTATTTTTTTAACTGAAGTACAGTTGGCACAAAATGTTACGTAAGTTTCAGGTGTACAACACAGTGATTTGACAACGCTATACATTATGCTTATGCTTGCCATAAGTGTAGCTGCCATCTGTCCCCATACAATGCTATTACAATACTATTGACTATATTCCCTATGCTGTATCTTTTATTCCCATGACTTATTCATTCCACAACTGGAAGCCTTTATTTCCCACTCTCCTTCACCCATTTTGTCCATCCCCTTACCCCCTCCCCTCTAACAACTATCAGTTTGTTCTCTATATTTATGAGTCTATTTCTGCTTTTTGTTTGTTCATTTGTTTTTTTGTTGTTGTTTTGTTTTGTTTTTTAGATTATTTGACTTATTTTAGAATGTTCTGGAATCTGTGAACTATAAGCTTTTCCTCTTGTCAGGTTGAGATTTTTCAGATCCAACTAATATTCTCCATTGGGTACATCAGTAAGTCAAGAGAGGAAACTTGTGAGCAAAGATATTTGATCTCTTAAGCTCTTTATGTCCACAACAACAATAACCATGATGACAAACAACAGCAACAGTAAAGACATTCTTTGCACTTATGTAGCATGTACTATTCTGAACACATTAGATATGTTAATCTTTATCACTGTCCTTTGTAGTTACAATTAGCATATGAGAGACTGAGGCCCAGTGAGGTTAAGTAACTTGTCCAGTGTAACTTAGGTAATAGGTAGAGTATAATTTAAACAAAAGCCTGAAATATATGAATATCAACAGAAGAAACAATATGAAAAAAAAAATAGATTTTGAATCTGTTTGTTAGAACCCAGTCGGCCAATTTTAAGTCTCCTGGTTTTGGTTTTTAACCACTGAACAGGTATTCTTGGACGTAGGGTTGGGGGAGAGAAATGATGATCATGATTATTGAGAAATCTCAAGGCTCTGAATATTTCTGGGTAAATACTGCTCACTCAATGAGTAGGAAGCCCATGATTACATCTGGGAAAGTAAATTGTAATGCATTAAATTAAACAACAACTTTTGATATTCAGTGGTTTTTAAATACCTAATTTTCATTTTTTTGGATTGAAGAAATAACTTATGTTACTGTCAGTTTCCTTATGACTTCAAACAAATAAATGAACTTTCTTTTGTAATGATGCTTAAATGAAGAGACAATATACTTTTCTAGTTGTTGACATTTTGTTATTACCACTGTTCACGTACTGCATTTTAGAAAACACTTTTTTCTTTTTGATACTTAGGAGAAATTGCATTTGCCCACATTCCCACATTGTGACCAAAAAAAGAAGAAACAAATATAAAAATTTTATCTCAGCTCAAGTTTGGAGAAAGTAATTTCTTAAAGACAAACAGAAAGATTTTTTTCACTGGTTAATAATATTACACAGGGCAGGCCAATTCTGTAAAAGTTTTGGCAATATAGTAATAATGTGGTTTTTACTACTTTTCTAGCACAAAATCCTATAGATTGTTTAACCAAACATAAATAATTCTCTTCAATGGAGCATAATTTTTCTTTTTCTGTCTGTCTCTGTCACTCTGTCTCTGCAAGGATTCTCTTGTTCTTCAGAAATTCAACCAGAATAGTTTTCAGGTGGTAAGAGCTAAAGTCTATACTCCTAAGGACAGCAATAATGTATCCTTAATATTCTGAACAAATAGGCCATTTGCCATATGTTGTCAATTCCATGGCAGCAAATAAAATGATATGGTAATTGTTATTGTAACATTCTTGGATTTTGTTATAAGTATCATGATAGGTTATTATTAAGGTAAAGTATTAAATGGTTGCATAAGGGATGCATCAATCAAAATAGAGAATATACCTTTTTATTCTATACATTTCTATATTTAAATTTTGAAAAGATTTTATTTATTTATTTATTTTAGAGAGGTAGCGGGGAGGAGTAGAGAGAGAGGGACAAGCAGATACCTCATTGAGCATAGAGCCCAACATGGGGCTTGATCCCACGACCCTGAGATTATGATCTGAGCTGAAATCAAGAGTTGGATGCTCAACTGATGAGCCATCTAGGTGCCCCAATATATTATGTTTAATACAAGTTCACTAAAAAAATTCAAAAATACTTATATATAAAGTAAAATGCAGTATTATTTTGTTTCAACGGCACCTCCAGTCACTCCCTTCCCTATATGTAACCACTGTTAAAATTTAGCATGTGTCCTCTACAGCTTTTCCATAGCATATAGATATAAGTAAAGAGGAAAATACGGATATAGCTATATAGTTCTAGGATTTTAAAAGATGTGAGGTCATGCCATATCTATTTTTCTGTAAATTGTTTTTTTTTTTACTTAAAATATGTTTTGATGATATTTGCAAATCTATACATTTTAAGTGCTAGTTTTTCTTTTTAAAGATTGCCATTTTTATTTAAACCATCCCCTACTACAGTGGACATCTGTGTACACACAGTCTCTGTGAGGAATTGGTATACAGAGAAGCACAAATTCAAATAGAAGCATCAGCCAAATCAATGCTATAGAGCTCTGAAGAAGCTTTGAACCTACTCCCTGTGGAGATGTATTCTAGTTTCATACTTCAGCAATCCATATTCCTTTCTTTTCACATCCTCTGAAATCATAACTTGTCTTCTTTCCTGTTTTCTTCCAGATACATTCCATAACATATTTGGTCAGTTGTCCTAGGTTGCAGTGATTTTTATGATGTCCTTCATTCTGTTAGATGACTTTCACAAATCCCAAGTCATCTGTTAGTCTTTACCTTCTGAAGCTGTCTTTCATTTCCAGAAGGCAACTCGAATCATGATAAACCTTGTACTTTTCATGCTTAGTCTGATGCATTTCCTTCTTTTCTCTTTGAAGGAGGTTCAACATTATCACTTGCATACTTTTGATATCCAGTAGTGTTGATACTATTTGCCAGAACACGAAGTAAATGGCAGAAAAAGAGGTCACAGCTGAGTAAACAACACTTGTTGCAGAATATACTTGACACTGGGTAAAATGATAGAGCAGTCTTAGCTGCGATGTTTATAATTTTGGCTGGGATTCTCAGTAGAAAATGCTTCACCAGTTCTCAGTGACTGAGAACTCAAGTCATCGGAAGAACACAAATATATATTCATTGACACATACACATTGTTTATTGCAAAGGATTACAATACACATATCATATACAGATATTTATATGTATTATATATCAATAAAATACTGCAAAGATAAAATTAGCATAAATTAGTGTTGCGTGGGCATGGTCATTGTATTATATGTGCATATGGATCTGTGCGTGCACATGTAGATATGTTTGTAGCATAGATTTCTGAGTGAAAATGCTGTGTAAGAGGTGATGAGGGACTTACCCGATTGGTATTAGAAATAGAAACTAATATTTTTAGTGCTTAGTTCACTACCTTTGCATAACATACAAACAACCTTCCAATCAAATATTTTAATTCTTCAGGGGACATATAAGAAGTGTATGATGTAAATCTGACCTTCAAGGATATTATCATCATGTGTAAACATTTTACATTTTTAAAAACTTAGATAAAAAGTATGATTTTAGATGGCATTGAGTATGAAATTATAATAAAAGTTTAGGGATGTGAAAAATTGACGGGGCTTTTGGATCAAAGAAGACTTTTGTTTGAAGATATTAAAATTATAATCTAGCTTTTTATAGACCTACTCTCTTAAAAAGACTACTGGAAAATATAGACAAAATTAAAGAAAAATGTCTGTCAGAAAATATCAGAGGGCTATCCAGTCAGCAAGGACTCAAGATGACAAGAGCACAAATGAAGAAAAGGGCAAAGCAAAATGAACATTCGGTACCACTTTTCCTTTCAAAGCATTTGCCCATTCTAATGGGGATTGTTGACCTTCTTAGAAGCTGAGAAAAACTTCTGTCAGTCTTGGGGTCTATAGGGTCAGACACTAGAGTCCAAGAAGGAGGGGCCTAGTACACACCCAAGTCTTCCACTTGGTATTAGTGAAGGACCATACCCTTGGAATCAGAGAAACCTTTTGTAAAGAACAAGCTTCACAAAGCCTGAAGCTTTGCTATGAAGCATCTCAATATCAGATGGATTATGCCTTATCATAACAGCCTGCCAGGAAGCCCATCCAGAGACTCAACTTGGCTCCACAGTCTTTCATATGAAGTTTCTGACTTTCAGTCACAAATTACTACACATGGGAAGGAAGGAGATTACATAATTAAAAACTATGGAAAACAGACATAGATCCACAGGAGATCCAGACATTAAAGTCAATGAACAAGGACTTTAAGATAACTGTGCACCCCAGTTACTGCAGTTACCTGGTTCACTAGGGCATGGATTCAAACTTACACAGCCAGATACACTAGTTCCTGTCACCTGCTGGTAGTCTCTTTCAGGCCACTTGAGTTTACTTTTTTTTGCTTTAGGTGACATTTTCTCTATGTGAATTTCCACTTAAAATGGCACTTCTTTCTATTGCTTGCATGTTTGTAACTTGTACCTGAAAATACCTTTCTGAAAACCGAAAGTTCATCCCCAGTTCTTCATTTAGCAACCATACAACCGTAGAAAAGTAGAAACGGGGGATCCTGGATACTTTTCAACTTTGTTTCTTGGTAATAACTTTGTCATATTTGGATAGTGATTCTCAGTCCCATAATATAGCTGGGAATTAGAGCAGGTGATATTTCTCCTACAGACTATGGTGTTGGACACCTTCACTGCTCTTCTGAACCCACCTTTGGTTGAGGATTTAAGGGTCCTGCTAGTGAATGGTTGAACTTGTCTCTTCAAACAGAGCATCATGCTATTTTCACTTATATTAAGTGTTATAGACAACTAAGACTTATTTTTAAATGTCCATGATCTGCACAGAATTCCATATGTAGATGTCTGTTGGCAGTAGGAAGGGGGGATCTAAAGTCATTTTTGTAAGGGAAACCATGTACTTCATCTATATTTTTACTGTGTAACAGGACTTCCCCTCTTTATCTGGTATCATTAATTCTCCACCCCCATTCCTATTCCCTCATTGATCTAGTGAAGTGGTCAATAAAACTATCTTGTCTTCATGGCCAAAGGGATGGGCTTATGGTCAAGGGATGGCAAAGCTGGGTGGTTAGAATTCCCTTTTATAGATACATCATCCCCTCCCCTACACACATACCAAACGAAGCAGGAAAAGGTAACAGAAATTTTCTTTTTTAATTAAGGGTTGATAACTGGAATTGTTTTTGGCCATATTTTGCTTCCTGTTCATCTTATGGACAGAGAGAGACAGAGAGGCCATTTGGTCATTGACCTCTGACTCTAGGTTTGACTGAGACCAGTTCTAGTTCTGAATCCCCAGTCATGTGAACCAGCACATAATTTTTCTTCATAAGGCAGGTTTGAATTGTGTTTCTGAAACTTGAACTTGAGAAAGTCTTGCATAACCCAAATATGAGAATGGATAGAAATTATTCAAAATGAAGAACTATTTAAAAAAAAGAACCTTTTATGATGTATGCAACAATGAAAAAGCTCATCAAATCTGAAGTAGCTTTAACACAGCTGAAGTAGAATTGGATTCTAAGGTCTTTACCATGATCCTGCTAACTTCATATATATGATGCTTAGAAAATATTATACATATTCTTTATAACCATAATTTTAAAAATCCTTTTTTTCTTCTCCCTTTTAAGTAATAAGAATTCAGAATAAAAATAGAGCTCAAGAAAAAGTCATTCTTTCAGCATAACTTAAAGTTCTGTATCAATGAATTACTTTATGTTAAAATGGTTTATAATTTTGAAAATTATTATGTAATAGGGATTATTTTAAATTTTTTGAAGCATTAACATATTTACTTGTACCCTTTTATATATTAGTTCTTTAAATATTAAAAATATCTAAGGGAAATAAAGCTACATTAGAAATATTGGATAACTAACTCTTGACTGAAACGAGTTAATCTAAAACTGTGAAAGAGTTGTTCATTTATCAAGATCAGGAGGTAATATGTTAATTTGTTTAGAACATAGGAGGGCCATCCCTATACACAGTAAAACATATTTGGAGGATTATTAGAAATTAACCAAGTTTGATGAAAATGTTTTCAAAATTAATTAAATATAATCTGTTATACTGAATAGTTTGAACCTTCCTTCTATTTACTTCTCAAATAGTAAATATCTTTTGGTTGACCACAGATATTGTAATTAGCAGTTTCTGTGTAATAGGTTGATTCTCTCTGTTCCTTTCTAGATATATCATTTGCCTCAATTCTAAAGGCTACCAGACTGGTGTGTTTTTGAAGTGTTCACTTTCATAATTTTCTATATCATTCCTCACTGTCAAAGTCCCTTCTATTTCTGTCTACATGCTAGCCTTTAGTAATCTTTTAGTACCATCTTTTTTTTTTTTTTTAAAGATTTTATTTATTTTTTTGAGAGAGAGTGAGTGAGCGAGAGAGAGCATGAACTGGAGGAGAGGGAGAGGGAAAAGGAGAAGCAGACTCCGCAGCTGAGCAGGGAGCCTGACACAGGGCTCTATCCCAGGACCCTAGGATCATGACCTGAGCCGAAGGCAGATGCTTACCTGACTGAGCCATTTAGGCGTTCCCTTTTAGTACCTTCTTGTTCTCATCTTTCTCATCATTATTCTGTACATCTCACATGAACTTGGTAACATCTATCTTGGCCACCCAATAGTTTCTTTAGCTGATTTCCTGATTCTGGAACGTGAGGCTGGTAGATAAGAATTCCTGAATAAATGAAAGGGCCATGCACTTCCCTTTTAATGATGAAAAAATTGCTGCCTATTTTCACATGGCTAAAACTGGCAGTAGGGGCCTCTGATAATGTTGAAAAAAGTAATCATATCAGTAGAAAAGAGAATATTTTGACACATTATAGAAATAGAAGATATCCTCAATAATTTTTCTTTGAATAAAGGAAGATTTTTATAGAGTTCCTTTATTTCTTTCTTTGTTTCAATTTGAAAGGTCCTAAAACTAAGCACTTGTTTATTGTATTTGTAAAAGGTTAAAAACACAAGCATTTCCTCCAAATGGAGTCATCAATAATTCAGTAACAAAGTACAGAAGTTTATAGAATATATAAATTTGTCAAGCCAAAGGATAACACAATCTAGAAACTCACCAGGGAAAAACTAAAATGACAAATTTGGTTTATCACCACCTTGCAAATGTGCAGTGTTTGTGAACACTTGATTTCATTCTTCTAAAATATAAATAGTGTTTTAGTTAGCTGAAGACATTGACATATGGAAGGTGTTAGGGAATTTATGCCAGTTGAATAATTATTTAATAAGTTATTGAACAAGTTATTATTGGACACTGACTGTATCCACAGCACATTCCAGGTGGTGTGGGGGAAGTAGTAGTCAAGTTACATCACGTTGTTGCTATGCCCATGGGCCATCCTGCCAGTAAGTTACAACTGTTTCCTGTCAAAGAAAAAGGTACCACACTTTAAAATGGTGGTTATGTATTTTTTTCGATTTCTAAATGGAGTACTAGAGATAGTAGGAAGAAGCAGGACAGTGGTATAGCAATGTAGACAAAGACTTTCTCTAAGATGTATCTGATGAAAAGAAGTCTTAATAGAAGAAAGAAGTTGAGTTTTGGGTGATCAGAGAGGGGCCAGAGGATTTTTAGATTTGCCTTTGGCTTAAAATAGCAAAATGTCTATAACATTAGAGAGATAGAGCAAGCTTATGAGCAGAAACAAAAGAAATTATTCACTTTTGGCTCTCTTTTTTGTTGTTGGTTGTGTTTGATTAACCTCTCATGCGAAGGTGTATATTTGTAGTCAGAAGGGGATTTCTCTGCAAGAACAGCTTGTTCTGATCCACACGTGTTCAAAGGGTCAAATATTCTCAGAGGTTCTTCTGGGCAAGAAAGAATATGAGGAAAGGAAGATTGAATATAAGAAAGTAATATTTGGTGTATTTTCATCAGTGCCAAGTAGATAAAATATCCTTAAATAGCTTTAACACAAAATATATGAAGATGTTGGATACTATGTAACCTACATTCTTTAAATGCAAAACTGAGCCCAGAAGAAATACATGAGATTTACTGGGGCCAATGATAAAGAGGAACTTGAAAATGAAAATGAAAATAGAAAAAAAAATTTCTGAATAGAGGCTGTTCTGCTGAATTTGGGGGGAGCATTATAAATCTTAGCAATCAAGAGACCTGAGTCATAATGGCTGCATGAAGGGGGGTAGGTAAGACTTGGGGCTCCTAAAAGGGGAAGTTCAAATTAAAACACTCGAAGTTGTTTTAATTTGTTAAAACACTCGAAGATTTCTTAAGGGACTACGGCCTTATATAATATGTCTGCCCCTGGCTAATAAGATGATAGGCAAGCTGGCTTATCTTGGCTTTTTCTTTGGAGGGATTTTAAAAAAATCTGCTGTGATAATCTGTCACAGTAGTTCTGTTGTCACAAGATTTGGACTTGGATTTATGTACTCATGTGATCTTAGCAAAAAATAAATATTAATATTTAAAAATGGGTCTTGATTGGCAATACTCTGGTAATACCTACCAAAAGCAAATATAAAATCTCTCTAGGGAATTCACTCTAACTTAGGTCCTTCAAATTTCTCACTGATGAAATTTCATCAAACATGAGTTTACAATCTAAAATTAAATATACAAAGGGAAACAATCGTTAATTAGCTGTAGGCATTGGAGACAACAAATAGCATATTTAGAACACAGTGAACTTAAAGTAATGGGTTTTTCTGGATATCAATTATAAAATAAGTAATTTTGAAATAATAAAAATGACCACAGATATAATATAATAAAAATATATAAAAAATAAAAAACATGAAACATAAGATACCATCAGAAGACCTGCAGATTTGCAAAACGGTAGTAGTCTTTAGAAATTTGATGCAATTACCAAGCATGATGAAATAGTCATATATAGAACACCGCATCCAACAATTAGAGAATATACACATTTTTTTTCTCATGTACACATGAAACATTGGCAAAAATTAACCACATTCCGGATTTATAGAACAAGTTTCAACACAATTCAAATAATTTATATCAGACAAGCAACATTCTTTAACTACAAGGCAATTAAGTTAGAAATGAATATAAGAAAGACTAAAGGCTAATGGAAGGTGAAACCTAAATGGGGAGAGTCAGGAAGACCTGGCTAGTGGCATGAGGCGGTTTGCTTTCCCACACAGACTTGCTTCACATCACTACTGTTCAGTTTATGACTTTTCACATAAGAGCTTTTGGAAAGTTATGGAAATTTTTGAATGACTTCTTTTTTGTTATAATGACATTTTCACCCAAAATGATACTAAAGAAATATACTATAAGAAGGGCTGTTTCTGCATTATAACTTCAAAAACACAATCATCAGTTTATTTCTTATAATAGTTTCTCACTAGAGAAATATTATATAAGAGAAATTTAAATTGTGTACCATATTTTGGATGACTCCAAAACATTTCAAGTATGTTTATTTAGCAACAGTGTATAGACTATCAATGATCCCAGTAGTGAAGAATAATAAATAATAAAAAAATGAAACAGAGTGGGATTTCCCTTGTTGTATGTTACCTTACACTCCCTCCTTTCCGTACTAGTTTATTAATTAATATAATTTTGGATGATCCTCTCAAGTCTTCTGGAAATACAGTCACATCAGTTGCAAATGTATTTTTGTCTTTTTCTTTCTTACATGCACTTTATTTATTTAAAGATTTTATTTATTTATTTTAGAGAGAGAGAACACAAGCAAGGAGTAGGGGTAGCGGGAGAAGCAGGCTCCCTGCTGAGCAGAGAGCCTGATCATGACCTGGGATCATGACCTGAACTGAAGGCAGAGGCTTTAACCCAATGAGCCACCCAGGCGTCCCACCTGCATGCACTTTATTTTTGCTTCATGTCTTACTGTACTGATCATTGCTTCCAAACAATATTAAATAATAGTGATACTAAGTGTTGTTACTTGACTCATGGTTTTAATGACCATGTTTCTAGTGAAACAATTTTAGTAATTGTTGTTTGAATATGTTCTCAGTTTAGTCATCAGTTGTCTTTTTGTGTGCGTGTATGTGTGTCTGTAATTTCCTTAATTTTGAACTGTTGCAAACATACAGAACAGTTAGGTGAATAACATATATTCCTACTATCCAGCTAAATAAAATCTTAACATGTTGCCATATTCATTTCAAAACATTTTTAAGCAAAAGACTACTGCCACATTTGAAGCCCCGTCTACCCTGCCCCACAACACTACTTGGTACTACTATGCTCAAAGTGATGTTTGTTTCTGTAAATCCCTTTAGATGCTTACAAAATATGCATGCATCCATACATTATTAATAGCATTGTTATTCATTTTTTTAAACTTGATTCTGCCTGTCATTTTGCAGCTTGCTTTTTTTCATCCATACTATGGCATATAGATAGATGGATCATGTATATATGATATTTCATTCTAGCTTATTTATTTTAACTGGTATCTATATTTATAAAATATTTTTATACTTATAAAATATTTAACTCCTTGTTGATGGACCTCTCACCTGTTTCCTCTCTTTTTGCTGTTATAATCAATGCTGATGTGAAGATATATGGTAGGTATATGTGATAGTTTCCCTAGAGTGTGTCTGGAATACTGGAGTGAAGTGTGAGCATCTTTACCTGCATTTGATATTGCTAAATTTCTCTTCAAAGTGGCTATGCAATTCACATCCCACCAGCAGAATATGAGAGTTCCTCCTTCCATGCCCTTGAAAATTCTAGGTATCGTCCCATGTACACATTTTTGTCTATTTAATGGGGGGGCGGGAATGGTGCTTTCATTTACATTGACTAGATTACTAGTGAGTTGAGCATCTTTTCAGATATTTATTGGCCATCCAGATTTCTTTATTCTGTGAATTCATATTCTCTCCCCACATGTCTTCTTCTTACTGACATATAGGCATTATTTATCAACTTTAGGTATGACTCCTCAGATATAAACATTAAATTTGTATTTTCCTAATCTGTGGCTTGCCTTTTTCCTTTGATGATAGTGTTGAACAAAAGTTTTAAAGTTTAATGGAGTTGAATTGAACTATTATTTCCAGTTTGTGTTTTTAGTGTCTGGCTTAGGAAATCCTTCCTTACTATTTTCTTCATAAGGATGTTTTTCTATATTTTCTTCTAAAAGTGCTTTAAGCATTAGGCTTTTTATAGCCTGGAATTAACTTCTGTGTAGAATATGATTTAGGAATCCATACTTTTCCATACAGATAACTAATTACTCTAGTGATTACCATTTATTGACTAGTCTACATTTCTCTCAATATGTATAGCCACTTCTGATATATATCAAGTTTCCATATTTGAGTGGGTTGCTTTTGAGCTCTTTAGTTTGTTTTGTTGTTCCATTGTCTGTCCCTGTGCCGTTGGTACCATACCGTCTTAACTTCTGATATCTTGATATCAGATATCTTGAGTGTAATGTTTCCACTTGGCTCTTTTTCAAATTTTTGTAGATACTCTTTACTTAGTGGTCTCTATGAAGAACATGAACTTAAGGTGAATTACCTCAAACCCTATGGAAAGACAATGTTGGGATCATCAGTTGTCTTTTGATTTTTGCTTCATTTTTAGTCAGCATTGGCAATTTGTTTTTAGTAAATCATTCACTATGTAGTGACAATTTTAAAACATTTTATTTTGTAATGTTTTCTCTTCCATTATGCGATTAGTTCATAGATTTTGTTTTTGTTCTTGACTGATTTGCTTATAGTTTCAGCATTTTATTAAATTTTCAAAAGACTAGCTTTTAGATTTATTAATTCCACTGTGTGTGTATTTTTGTTGTAATTTTTAGAAACTCTTTCCCCTAGTTTCCATTAGGATTGATTCTTTGTATCTTTATAAAATTTGAAGTTGGAAGCTGAGTTCATATTGTTCTTCTCCCTCACCCCTCAATAATAAATACCTTTAACTCAGGGCATTTATATTCGAACATACCATTGTCCTCATACTTGGTTTTTGATATATTGTGTTCTTATTATTTTTCGTTTTTTATTATGTTCAATTAGCCAACATATAGTGCATCATTAGTTTTGATGTAGTGTCCAACAATTTATTAGTTATGTATAACACCCAGTGCTCATCATAACATGTGCCCTCCTTAATGCCCATCTCCCGGTTACCCCATCCCCCTACCACCCTCCCTTCTGTAATCCTCAGTTTGTTTCCCCAGAGTCCAGAGTCTGTCATGATTTGTCTCTCTCTCTTATTTTTATTGATTAAAAAAATAATTGGTTCTCTTTTTTCTTACTGTATTTTCACTTGACCCAGAGTCATTTAGGAGAGTGCTCTTTAATTTAAAAGATGTATTTTCATAGTTTAAATCAATATAATTCGTTTATGTTTTTTGGTGAACTATAATCAGGCAATATGTCCAGTAAAATTTCTGCCTTTTGAACTTACTACATTTTCCTCATGACCTAAAATATCTGTCAATTCTGGCATAATGTAGTATCCTGCATTTTCAAATCTAGTTTCTACTGTGTGACCATGGCATAACCAAAGCCAGTCAATATGATTTGAATAACATTTCTTAATCAATTGTATACTATTCAGTTTATGTTAGGAGACCTTGTGCCATGGAGAAACTAATTCTGTTAGGTATTTAATGATGGTGAATATAGCTAGTGAATGTAGTTGGTGAGGCTGGTTTTTGGCTGTATCAGAAAAATGCTACAATTTTTTTTTAGGCACAGAGCAATCTTATTTTTAGCCAACCATTTGTTAGACAATTAGGGTTAGTAAAGATGGGCTCATTTTATGATCAGAAAGGAGATGAAGGTATTAAGGTAGGATTGAACTACTCTGCCCAAGAAGATGAGGTGAATTTGGTATTTTTTCACATTAAACTAAAGGAAAAGATATGGTTTAATGTCCAAGAAAAATTTTGTAAGGAAGGAAGACAGCAAAAGTTATGAGACAAGGTTCAACAATTTAGAATTACCAAACAACTTAGCAGTTACATTCCTGCACATATACAAAAAAGAATTAGAAACAGGTTTTCAAAGAAAAATGTGTATATGCATATATTTCATAGCAGCACTGTTCACAATAGGCCAAAATGGAAACAACCCAAATGTCCATCAGTGGATGTATGGGTAAACAGGATATGATCTAGCCATACAATGAAATATTATTCAGTCATGAAAAGGAATGAAGTACTGATACATGATATAACATAGATGAACCTTGAAAATGTTCTAAGTAAAAGAAGGCCACATATGTATAATTCCATGTATATGGAATATCTGTAATAGGCAAGTCCATAGAGAAGAAAGCAGATTTGTGGTTGCCAGGGGCTGTGGGGGAGGAAAATGGGGAGTGATTGCTTAATAGGTATGTTTTTCTATTTGGAGTGATGAAAAAATTCTAGAAGTACGTATGATGGTGGTTGTGCAACATTGTGAATATACTTGATACCACTGAATTGTATACTTTAAAATAGCCAATTTTGCATTGTGTTACACTGAAGTGTATACTTTAAAATGGAATACTTTGCATTATGTCTATTTTACCACAATACATAAATTTAAAAGAAAAAGTTGCTGAGTTGAAAATGATTTCAGTACTGACACTGGTTTATCTTGAAAAACTTTTTCTCCCTGTAATTTAATTCAAACAGGCCCAGTTAAAAAAAATAAAATTACCCATTTATTATTTTTAAAAAGTTATGGCGGAGGAAGATAGGGCCTTCCATGGGCTATCAGAGAGAGGACTAGGCTGAGAAAATCCTCCTAATGAGGACTATTTCTGGAAGGAAAAGCAAGAAATCAATAATAGTGATTGCCATTGGGGAAAGAAACTAGAGGGCTAGTTGGGAGGAATTGCTTTCTCTCTACACTCTTTTGCACTTTTCGCAATGAGAATATATTCCCTATTAAAAACTGATTGAAAAATTTTAGTGGTTGCGATAGAAGAGACACTTTAAAAAATAGAAGTCTAATGTTTACTTTTCAGTATCACTTTCTGTGAAATAACCTCTTTACTTTATTCTCTAAGCTACAATAAAGCCTATTACACACCAGTACCTATAAGGATGTTTGTTTTTTATTTTATTTTTTTAATCAGAGAAAGGAATGTGAGCTACTCTGGGCTCAGGTGGTTAAATAGAAGGGTATAACCATAGAAGTGGAATAAGACCGAGAATAATAATTCATGAGAAGCAGAGAATTGAAGTATGAGAAAAATATTGAGGTTAGATTTTTTCCCATATATAGGATGGGGGCTCAAGCTCTTTTAATAGAAATAATCATCAAATATTAATATTCACTTAATTTGATTTTGATTAGTAGTAATAGAAGAGAAGAAGCTGCATGAGTTGTGGATATCCAAACTGGAATTTAAGTTACTTATATTATAAAGTAGTAAAACTGACTTCTGTGTATAGTTTGAAAAAATCTATAAAGAAAATAGCAAGGGATGAATTTCAGTTGTATTTGAACAGTGGTAGTGTTATTGGAATAACTTTCCAAGATGAGTAATTACAAATGAAAGATTATTAGTTCTGCAATAAAATAACTGATTGAACCAAGAAAATGATTCCTGGGTATATTTCAAGCTTTCAGTGTATAGAATAGCTCTTTGTTTAATAATGAGTTATGTATCTATTCTTGCCAACTGCATAGTAAACAAAGTTGATGTTTCTATTTATATACTTCATGTATTTTCCCAGTGTCAGACACAGAGTACATCTTGAAAAATAAATTTTTATTAAAGGGTACAACTTTTTTATTAGATGCCAGACAGCAGGAGAGAAGGAGCATGTCCTTGTAGGCAACTGCTTAATCTCTTGACCATAAGATTGAATGGGTCGGATGGTATGAGAATTTATCCATATTTCTAAATGAAAGGGAAAGAGAGTTCTGAATTCCTGAAGTGAGAAACCATTGACTTACTGATGCTCACATTAATATGGATATTTTTCTTAATAACTTGAAAATTATTTTAATGGGTATCAAAGTATCATTTCTAACCATAAAAGACTCTAAAGTGAACATATATTTATTTAACATTTTTGGGAACTTACATGGACCAGATGCTAATGGGGAGATACAAAGATGAAAAAGATATCATCCATACCTTCGAAGTGTTCACAAAGGAGTGACAGAAACAAACATATAAACAAATTTTTTAAAAAAATTAAAAAAAAATCTGGGGCACCTGGGTGGCTCAGTTGTTAAGCGTCTGCCTTCGACTCAGGTCATGATCCCAGGGTTCTGGGATCAAGCCCCGCATCAGGCTCCCTGCTCAGAGCCTGCTTCTCCCTCTCCCACTCCCCCTGCTTGTGTTCCCTCTCTTGCTGTGTCTCTCTCTGTCAAATAAATAAATAAAATCTTTAAAAAAAAGATTTAAAAAAAATCTATTTGAGAGAGAGAGCAGAGCGAGTAAGAGAGCAAGAGTTGGGGAGGAGGGGCAGAGGGAGAAGGAGAAGTAGGCTCCTCACCGAGCAGGGAGCCTGATATAGGACTTGATCCCAGCACCCTGGGATCATGAGCTGGGCAGAAGGCAGACACTTAACCAAATGAGCCACCCGGTGCCCCAAACATACAAACAAATCTTTATCAAAATAATGGATAAATTCAATAATACACAATATATGTACAGTGGAAACATGAAAATAATATCTAGAATAACTATAATAATGACCGAATAACTATAATAACTGTTACTTATGAATTATAACTGTATTGCATCATAAATAGAATTTTCATATGCATACTTTTTCCCAATAAGGCCAATCCAGTGAAAATTTTAGACACCATTTTTCTTCCAGTAATGCACTGTCCACATGTATTATATGTATAACTAGGCTCATAAAATTATTATTGATTAAGTTTTTTGTAGAAATGTATAATGGATTATTATGTAAACTATTTAGAAATAGATGTTTTTATAATATATTTTTGACATTTTG
Organism: Potos flavus; assembly: GCA_028534135.1. Lineage (NCBI taxonomy): Eukaryota > Metazoa > Chordata > Mammalia > Carnivora > Procyonidae > Potos > Potos flavus. Next base: position 27,689,112 of record CM052883.1, on the reverse strand, counting down.
GATGTGTTAGAAATTATAGAGTTAGCTAAAAACTGCTTGCTAATATAGACCCTTGTGTGTAGTTTAAGATTCTGCATTTTCCTGTGATGGTTCATTTCAAATTTTACCATTTATTTATTACCTGTGTTGCCTTGGATACCATATCAGTCATGAAGCTTCTATACTAAGCTGAAAAGTGTTTTACTTTAGGATTGTCATTTTGCAGAAGGTTTTTTTTTCCCTTCTTCCTTTGTTCTTTAGTTTGAAATAAAACACAATGAGTTATAGACTATTTGCAAAGGAACCCTAGGATTTCTTAGCTTTTAGTGATTATAATAGTTGCCTAGAATCTGTAATCAGTGGGGTTAAATCACACTTTCGGTCTTTGAAGTGTTAGACCATAAATGCTTTCTATTTTGTTGAAACATTTATGACCTGCTTTCATTTTCTAATACTTTTTTTCCTCTATGCAATTTGAGATGTTTTAGTATAATTTTGTTTCCGGATTGAGTTCTGTTAATCTTTTTCTGAAGAATGTAAGAAACTGTAGTGCCTAATTAAGAGGTCCTTTGCTACTTCCTTACCTGAAATTTAACTGTCATAAAAATTAACAAAATATATTTTATATATAAAGGAAAGTAACTTGTAACATGTCATACTTCAGTGTTCATCTTTCATCAAAAAATATTTCATATTCTAATATAAAATACTGTCACAGTTGTTTGGCAGGTAGCTACATGTATAGATATAGATACACATGATATAGATATAGATATGGATGATATCAATATAGATAGATGTGTATTCTATTAGGAATTTAATTCTCAGTTTACCCATGTAATATAGTATTAAAGGAGGTAGGAACCATCGCAGAAAGCAAAGATATATGACCTCTTTTTCCCATCCTAGAGTATTTTGAATGTTTGCTTCTTAAACATTTAATTTTTTTTTTTTTTTTTTTTTTTTTTGGAGATTGTGTGTGCAAGGAGGGGCAGAAGGAGAGGGAGAAAATCTTAAGCAGAGTGCGCTGAGTGAGGAGCCCAACTGGGACTCCATCTCATGACCCTGAGATCATCTCCTGAGTTGAAATCAAAGCGTTGGTCACTTAACTGGCTGAGCCACCCAGGGGCCCCACTTCTTAAACATTTAGTGAAGAAAACAAGAGACATATAAGTATTCCTTCAGTTAGCTCCATCAAAGGCATTAATGAGCAGTAATTGTTGATTATGAAATATTGATGTTTTTAAAAAAATTCTCTAAGGAGCAAAGTCCTTGGGTCATTTGAAAAGTAACAATAACAGCATGACCTCTGATATTTTCCACTCAGACTTTCAAATCCTAGTTCTTTGTGACATTCCTACTAGTGTGACTCGAGGACCAGCAGCATCAGCCTAACCTGGGAGTTTACAAGGAACCTAGAATCTCAGGCCACACTCCATACCTACTGGATTATAATCTACACTTTAACAAGGTTTCTAGGTACACTGCAAACACATTAAAGTTTGAAAAGCATTGTTTAGTTGGTAGTTTTTAGTAAGGCATCATCCCTGAAAAGGAAAAAGAAAATGAACAAAGGCTAGTCTCTTATTATTACATTTTTTATTATCCTTTTATATTTGTTTTATGTAAAAAACAGTAGTTTTAAAAAGTCTTAGAAAATGAAACCAAGACATTTGTGGGAGATGCTTTAGAGACTTTGTTTCATAATTCTGGTATTTAGGTCATCTGGGTATTGATATCTCTTGATTGTCTTTTTCCTTGAGAACTGGTCATATTTTCCAGGATCTTTGTATGTTTAGTAAATTTGCATTGCATCCTGAACATTTGAAAATTATGCTGTGACTCTAGGTTCTGCTAAAATTCCTCCATAGAATGTGTGTGTGTGTGTGTGTGTGTGTGTGTGTGTGTGTGTGTGTGTGTTATATTGTATCTTCTTAAACAATCGGCTTGGGTTCAGAACACATTCTGTCAAGCTTTCTATGGGCAGTGTTTCCAATATAAATTTAGTTCTTACAGCGTTTGCTGTGCTGTTTGGGTCTGTATAGCATCTCAGGGTGTAAGCATTGCTTTATATTATAGATCAGTATTCAAAGACTTTGGTCTGCTGCTTTACATCTGTTCCATGTGCAGCTTGAGGATAAGCCAGGATTGACAGTTGATTGGGAATCCCCTGCACCAGCTCCCTCCACTATAGATCTTCCCATGCTCTCCAGTTCCAAGGGGCACCATTTCACCATCCTGTGGCTATAAAACTAGAGTTTCACTCAGAATTTTAGTTTCCTGTACGTTCATGCAGTTTTGTATGGCTTTACCTTCAGGGAAAAATGGCAAGGAAAAGAACAAGTAGGAGGAACTTCCCCCGTACTCTTTGGAACATGGGGCCTGTTGGTTCCCTCTGGCCACAAGGATGTTTTTGTTCTTGGGGTTTAAGGTGTCCATGTTGCTTTAGAAGCAGTACAGCTTTGTTAATGGGACAGGCTTCAGTCAGGGCTGAGGGGAATGAATAAAAAACAAACAATCAAAAACCATGTGAGGGGATTACCCCTTCACTCTCTGAGTCACAGAGGTCCTCTTTTTCAAAGGGAAATCTCTTTCAGAATTTTCGGTCTTTACCTGTTGTGCACTTCTGCCCTCCAAGAGATAAAGGGGGAAAAGAGAGACAGACAGACTGACCTTGCCTTGTACTGGTGGTTGTTCTTCAAGTTTTGACTTGCCTTCTGAATTCTACTGCTTTCTTTTCTTTTTTTAAGATTTTAATTTTTTTTAATTTTATTTATTTATTTGAGAGAGAGAGAGCAAATCCAAGGGTGGGAGGGTAGGGGCATAGGGAGAGGGAGAAACAGGCTTCCTGCTGAGCGAGGCTTGATCCCCGGACCCCAAGATCATGACCTGAGCCGAAGGCAGACACTTAACCAACTAAGCCACCCAGGTGCCCCTATTGTTTTTCAAAACCTCCCTGTAGTTGCTTTTTCTATACTGTCCAAAGCTTTTAGTTGAAGTGGTTGGAAGAGATTTGCTTTAGTGGGCTTATTCCATTTAGACTGAAACCAAAAGTCCATGGGAAACTTCAGAATTTCTGATTAATTCCTTTAATGGGTATGAGTATATTTATTTATTTATTTTTTTGTTTCTGTAACTTTGTGGGCAGTTATTCCAGTGTTTTCAGGCTTCAGAAATTTTTGTCAAGATGTCAGCTGTGAGACTTTTTATTGCTGTTTTGAATAAAATGTGTCTTTTTTCTCCCCATTGGCTGCTATTAAGATTTTGTCTTTTAATTTCTTTTTCCAGCAGTTCAACTATGATGTTGTATTATGTATTTTTCTTTGCTATCACTCTGGATTTCATATTTCTCACATCTGTGGCCCTTCATTTTTATTTTTGGAAAATTCTCAGAAATTAACTCTTCAAATTTGGCTTCTGGTCTACTCTCTCTCCCCTGTCTCCTTTCTGGGCGTCAACTTCACCTATGTTAGGCCTAGTCACCTTATCTTATATGTCTCTTAAGTTCTTTTTCCTTCTAGTTTTGTCTCTGTATTTTCTTTGAGTTTCAGAATGCGTTTTTTAAATGGACCTATCTTCCAGCTTACCGCCAGTCTTCTCTTCAGCCATGGTTAATCAGCTGGCAAATTCAGCTATTGAGTTCTTATTTTCAGCTGGTTTTATTTTTATGTTCAAGAATTTTCATTTGATTATTTTAAGAATTATAGTTCTTTGGTAAATTTTCTATGTCCTCATTTACTTTCTTGCATATATTTATTGCATTTAATATCTAATATCTAATAATTCCAATAACTGAAAAACTTCTTAGACCCTTTCTATTAACCTTTCTTGCTCTTCATCCAGTAACTTGGTATTCTGGTAATTTTTTATTAAATACCAGTCAAATGTGTAAAAATTGTTAAGGCTTTGGATAATGCTATCTATTTCTATAGGTCATTTCTTTTAGATTTTGCTATAGGAGGAGAGGATCACCATAGTCTCTTGGATTGAATTACTTCAACTTGACTTTCAATATTTTTGAGACTTGGTATATCTATGATTTATAAAAACTCTAAGTTACTGTTCTTTATGAGTTCCAACTTAAAGTTGAGGTATTTACTTAGTCTATTTTACCTTATTAGGTTCTGTCAGTGTTATTTCCCCCCCAATCCATGACACTGCCTATAGCTCAATTCCTGCTTTTGAAACGAGGAGAAAAATAATGTTGGGATGTTATTATGTCAATGAACGTCTCTTTTCTCTTTACCAGGAAGTTATCCTGCCTGCCATTGTAGCTCTTCCTAATGTTTTAGGTAGATGGTTTTTTATATTTTATCCATATGCGTGCGTATGTGTGTGATCATTCTATCACAAATTGGTCTATCTCTGCCAGAAATAGAAATCCTGTAAAGGATTATATTTTGATAATTTCATACTAATATTTTGCTCTATAATAAGCACATTACTGTGGACATATTTATTTGTATAGATGCATGATTGTCCATGGATATGTGCATATTTGTGTTATTGATATATTTTATGTTCTAATGCCAAAATGGGTTATATTCTCTTCAACTTTCTGTATACACTTTACTCTCTGTGAACTTAATAAACCACTCACCATAGAAATACTTATCCCTTTAGCAGCTCTTCTTAGTATCCACAGAATCACATTTTTCCACATGAGCTTGGTAATAGGCATAAAGGCACAAAGTTTTCAAGACCCAGTGGAGCAATGTTATGAGACTGTCCACATGAGAACTATTATTCATCAGAGTTACTCTGATTTTCCCTAATTACTATATCCAATATTTATTTTCTTTAGTGACTCTATTAGTTTTATAGATCCTGATTCTTAGACATCTCTAAGTCACTTTTGTGATTGTTCTGTAATCAATATCAGCTTATTTCCATATCATTTCATATTTTTACTTAACCAAAATACGTTGACTGAAAAAGACATGTCGGGCCATCCATTCTGCACCTCTCAGCTCTGTATCATACTGACAGAGGTAGCGAACATTCTGATCATTCTGATATTCAATTTTATTTGTGACAATCTTGTGATTCAACCAATCACAGAATTCATGTGAGACCAAAGCCAGGCACAGATTGTGCCCAGGAAAATACTGCACACATGGCCATCATTGCAGCTAGTCAGATATTTTTAAATTAAGGATTTAATTAAAATGTTTTCCTCTAAATATTTTGATGTCAGGAAAGTTGGGGCACCAACTTTCACCTACGTTTTATTTTTTCCCAATTTATTAAAGTGTAATTGCCAAATAAAAATTGTATATATTTAGATTGCATGATATGATTTTTTAAGGTGTAAAATGTGATGATTTATATATATATATATATGTATATATACATTCTATATATATATAGTGAAAGAGAATGATTACCACAACCAAGTTAATTAACACAATGATCATCTCACATAATTACCTTTTTTTGTGTGGTGAGATCACTTAAGATCTACTGTTTTAATAATCCCTATCACAGTTCTAAAGGTGTTTTTCACAGAAATAGAAGAAATAAAAGTCCTGGAATACCAAATGACCTCAAATAGCCAAAAAAGTCTGTTTTAGAATGAAGAAATAGTGTTGATGTTTAAATAGACATGTTACAATTTCAGCAAATTCTCCCAAGTTTCTGTGGATGTTGGATAAAATTAAATTGAATAAATGAACATAATGTTGGTATAGTTTTTTAATATTATGCATCATCCTGAAGAAATGCATTAAGTATTTTGAATGTATGCCAAATATGTAAATGAGTAACCACTAAACTTATTTGAATATATTTGTCATAGTCATTTTTTTTATAAGAGTAGCCTTTATGGTTATTTTCTCCAATGGTTATTTTTGATTTTGTGTCTCCTACTCACAGCTGTACCATTATCAGTTGGAATCAGTACATAAATTAATATATATCCATGCTTGTGATGACAGAGTAAATCTGTCATCCAAGTTTTATGTTAGGCAAATGTCATTGTCTCACTGTTGAGAATGACACATAATGGATCTATGAGCTTTATTCCTTTTGAAGGTTATCATTTGGAGAAAATATGTTTAGTGACATTTATCGAGGCAATAGAAACTTCAAAATGAAGCACAATGTTTGTGCCAACCAGACTGGTTTGGAGGTTAAAGAATCACTGGACAGAGGAAGGAAAACTTTGGTAGAAGAAGGGTATCCTGGGAAAACAATGGGAGAAACTTTGGAGGACAGAATTATGTACCGATGATTGGTGCTCTGGCCAGACCCATCATTAAGTTGGGTCTAAGCCCTGGGGAGAGACAGAACATGCATAAATGCTGAAAGAATGGTTGGAATTTATAATCCTTGTAGAAATTGGAAGTGCAAGGTGGCATTTTGTGATAAAATGTGATACCTAAGGTGTTGTGACTAGAAGAGAGTTCTAGAATGAATTCTCAAAGTAGCAGGCAGCTTCAGTGTCATGAGATGCAGTCATCCACATCAAAAGGCAGCAGTCTAGGTGAAAAGTAGTACAACACTGAAGAGTGCCTTTACCTAACCTCAAGGACAATACCAAGGAAATGAACCTGGAGCAAGAAGTGAGGGAAAATAGTTGACCACTTGTGGCCTAGAACCACAGACTTGACCTCATTTCCTTGTAGATTGTTACTAGTTAGATACATTTCAGCGGCAAGTGCAAAACTATATTTGAGTTAGCTCAAGGAAGAGTACAGGCTTTACTGGCTCACAGAAATGCAGAAAGGCAGGTGTGTTTGACTTCAAGGCAACTCTCGAAGAGACCGCTGTATCCAATTACTGAAAAAGTTGCTTTTTTTCCTACCCCTCCCCATTCTTATCCCTACTCTCATTTATTTAGTTACATTTAAAAAAATAATCTGTTAATGTTTTTTAAATAAAATAATACATATATGTCTTTGTCCTCAGTAGTTTCACCTTTGGGAAATCTATTTTATAAAAATAAATAAATAAATAGATAATAAAGAACACACACATATAATGTGAGTGCATTAAAAAATTCGAGTGTGTGGGAGTGTCTGGGTGGCTCAGTTGGTTAAGTATCCAACTCTTGCTTTCAGCTCAGGTCATGATCTCGGGGTCCTGAGATCAAACTCTACATTGGGCTTTGCGCTCAGCAGGGAGTCTGCTTCTCTCCCTCTCCCTCTGCCACCCCCCAACTTGTACTCTTTCTCTCAATAAAATAAATAAATAAAATCTTTAAAAAATGCGTATGTGTGTATATGTATATTTACATATGCCTAAAAAAAGCCCTAGAAGGATATATACATGAAACTATTGATGGCAGCTACTCTGGGAAAGCAATGTTTTGGTGTAGGCAGGAAGAGAGGAACATTCCTTTTTTATGTTCTGTGGTTCTGCTTTGCTTAATTGTATTGCAACAAAATAATTTTTCTACTTCTTGTGTAATTTTAAACTCTAAGAAAAAGACCTTACAGAAAACATAATGAAGATGGTTTAAGAAGGAAGTAGAATTTGGGGCTCCTGGGTAGCTCAGTTGTTAAGCGTCTGCCTTCGGCTTGGGTAATGGTCTCAGGGTCCTGAGATCGGGCTCCCAGCTCTGCGGGGAGCCTGCTTCTCCCTCTCCCACTCCCCCTGCTTGTGTTCCCTCCCTTGCTGTCTCTCTCTCTCTGTCGCATAAATAAAGAAAATCTTAAAAAAAAAAAAAAAGAAGGAAGTAGAATTCATAATTCAAAAATTTCATTGCATGAACATTTCTAGGTCAAGTTTTTACCAAACATATACTATAAAAAGTGTGGATGAGTACCAAGTAGCCTCACTGGTTGTCATGGTGACTTTATCTAATTTGTTTCATATTCTCTGTTCAGTAATCACTGATGCTACAGGAGACTTGCCTGTAGCTTGTTTGGGTTTTGGGAAGAGATTGAAAGACAAATTCATGGAAAGACAAATGCATACAGAAATAAAATATGACTGCTTCTCTCTCCATGTTTTTTCTTCTTCCTTTTAGCCACTGTTGAGAAAGATTAACTTGGTCTATAGTGACAGAGAAATCCATGGCTTCCCAAATGCCTACTTTAGCACATTGTTTTAAAATTATAAGAATGAATGGAAAGTACATGGCTCTGGGAATTAGATGACCTGGTTTTTAGTCCTAATTCTTAAACTTACAAAGTGTCTATCATTTTATCATTTACCTAGAACTCTACAGTTTACAAACTGTTTTTGAGTAAACTATTCTATTTAATCCTCATAACAACTCTGAGAGATGCATGGTACTATCACCCCCATTTTAAAGATAAGAGATCTAATTCTAGAAAGGTTAAATTACTTGCCCAAGGTGAAAACAGTTTATAATTGGAATTGCAAGAGAAATGATACAAACCTAGTTTTCCAGACTTCAAGCCCAAAGCTTGCTTTAAGATACCATTGCCTAGCAAGCCATGCCTTTTACAAACAAAACTTAAGGCAAAATAATATGGTGTGATAAAAAGTAATAGGATGAATATGTAAGATATTGATATGCATAAAAATAAGATAAAGATCCAAGTAGAATTCAAGACAAAGACATCAAATGGGACAGAGGGTAGTAAGACATTTAAAGCAGCTGTCTGGATTAAAAAAAATATCAATTTATGAATACATAAAAGTTCTTTATTAGGAATAGAATGCTGCTTTCATAACTTGAGAATATCTAAAATTATAGCTATTATTATATTTAAAATGAGACATTGAAAACATTCTAATTAAACTCACACAGAAGATGAAGGTTTCTAGTATGACTGTTGTTGCCTAAAATTGTCCTGGATGACCTTGATTAGTTATTTTTCAACTCAACATTCAGTTATCATTGTGCATATGATAATTTGGAGAGCTTTTCCAAATCAGTGCTAGGGTCCAAACTCAGGAATCCTGATTAAATTGTTCTAAAGAACTGGCATACGTGAGCACCCAAGATGTAGAGTGAAGAGGAAACCAGACAGATGAACGTTGTGGAACTTTTTTCTCACTTTTTTTGTGGGGAAAGATACTGGCTAAATATAAGGTAAAATCTTAGTCATAATTTCATGGAAATATATCTCATTTGTGGGATATATATCAATTTAAAACATTTTAGCCATCACATTTTATTTTTACTACAATCTTAAGAGGTTAATTATGTTCCAATTTTATAGATACTTACACAATGGCCTCTTCTCCAAACCTATTTAAAAATTGTTTTGCAACATTTTATGGATGTAAGTCTTAGCTGAGAGGATGAAAAACATTCATATACACCAATAATGCTACCCGCTAGTGTTGGAGAATAGCAACCAAAAAAAAAAATACAGATAAAAGCAAAAAAAGGTCAAGAATTAGTTATAATTAGTTATGAAAAATTAGAAATTACAGATTACAAAGATGATCTGAAGTTTTGTGTTGCCTACTGTATATACAGTTTCATTATTTCCTTATCTTACAGATTTAAATTTAATATTACCATTACTCATTACCTAGAAACCACAGAGACATTGCCAAACATTGGATACACAACAAATGATAAGACCTCATGAAAAGAAGAGGAAATATGGCTGCAGAACTAAGAAATATGAAAGACTTAGAGAAAAAGGAAAGCTATAAGGCACTGGATATGTCAAAGATGATCTCCCTGCAAGAACTATAAGTGGCCACAATAGAAGAAAAATTTCAAAGTGGATTTTAGTAAAGAAACTTGGCAATTTCAATTTGTCAATTAAGACTGCAAACAAAGCACCAGAATACTGATTTTCCTTCTTTTTTTCCTTCCTTCCTTCCTTCCTTCCTTTCTTTTCTTTCTTTCTTTCTTTCTTTCTTTCTTTCTTTCTTTCTTTCTTTCTTTCTTTCTTTCTTTCTTTCTTTCTTTCTTTTCTTTCTTTCTTTCTTTCTTTCTCTTTTCTCCTTCCTTCCTTCTTTCCTTCCTTCCTTCCTTCCTTCCTTCCTTTCCTTCTTTCTCTCTCTCTCTTTCTCTCTTCCCCTCCCTCCCTCCCTTCCTCCTTTCCCCTCCCTTCTTCCCCTCCCTCCCTCCTTTCCCTCCTTTCCCTTTTCCCCTTTTCCTCCCTTCCTTCCTTCCTTCCTTCTCTTTTATCAACACCATGACCCTCTAAATTCTAAGGAGAAATATTGTAGTATGTATGCAGAAAAGACCAAGTCTAGCAAGAAATTGCCAGTCTTGTTCCTGGATCCATTGGAGATTCATATAACTAAATTTTTACAAGAACATGGGACCACTGAAAACTCATTTCACTCTGATTCCAGACTACAACTCTGTTACAACCTTTACGCATCTTTATAAAGAAAATATTTAAAGGGTTCAGATGAAGTTGTAGAATTGATGTCAGTTATAGGCTTTGGAAATTTCAAGTGGTGTTGACAGGAAGGAGAAACCTCCATCTCTGTATGTTAAAATTTTATGAGATCTTGTAAAATAAGGGACAAGGTGAAATTATCTTAGAAATGTGCAAACAATAATGTCCTTCTTGGTACTGAGCATGATTTATTGTTTGAATAGAGATGCCTCAATTTCTAATACAGTGGATGCCAGCAATGAAGAGAATTGATGAGATTCAAGCAGAAACATTGGAATATGAGGTTTGGGGAATAATGAGTAACCTGGCTCTGAAGATGGCAATTTCTAGGTTCTGAGGTTGAAGATTGTTATAAAGCCTTTATGACAGATACATTTTTACATTTTTCCTTCTTGCCATATAGTGATATTTTATTGAAATAGCAGTATATATTAGAGTGAATTAATATTTTTGTGTTGCCTACTGTATATTAATATAAAAAGAAATATAAAATATTTGTTCCTAGTGTATACTACAACATGAATCAGAAATCTTACGAATTCATTATTTCCTATGTGTTTTGTACCATTTTTACCAAACTATTTGTTTATATGCATGTCCTGAGGTTTTCTGCATAGAAATTAAAATTGTGACTAAAATTCATTACCTCCCTTTTTTTACAGGACCACAAGTATGAATTTTTATTTATAAGAAAATGCTGTTTTGCTTTTACTATGTACCAATATTTACTGACATCTGTATATTTGTTTTTATATAAGTCGATTCTCATTATTCATCATGTTATGTTCTGTAAAATCAGCTCCAACACTGAATGAATGAATAATCAACCATGAGTTCTAGGGGAAATATAGGTTTAGGTGCCTGCAAGCTTCTTTTCACATTTTCATCAACTCATCAATACTTAACTGTGTTTTTGTTTTATGTATGTTTCTGTGTAAGGATGCTTTATTTAATATATATTGGGGGGTTTCCTAGCTTTATTGGGATAAAATTGACAAATAACATTGTGTAAGTTTAAGGTGTACAATGTGATAATTTGATATTTATATATGTTGTGAAATGATTACCACAACAAAGTTGGTTAACACATCCATCTGCTCATGATAGTTATCTTTCCTGTGTCTGTGTGTGTGTGTTTTGTGTGTGAGTATGTGTTGGAACACTTAAGATCCACTCTCTTGGCAAATTTCAAGTCTATAATACAGTATTGTTAACTATAGTCACTATGCTGTACTTTACGTCCCCAGAACTTTTTCATCTTATAATTGAAAGTTTGTACCCTTTGACTAACCTCTCCCCACTTTACCTACCACCCAATAGATTGGTAACCTCAATTGACTCTATTTCCATGAGTTTGACTTTTTTTGATTCCACAAATAAGTGTGATCATGTAGTATTTGTCTTCCTCTGTCTGACTTATTTCACTTAGCAAAATGGCTTCAAGTTTTATTCATATTTTTGAAAATGGCAGGATTTCCTTTTTTCTGTATCCATTCTTCTGTTGTTGAACATTTAGGTTGTCTCCATATTTTGGCTATTGTGAATAATGCTGATGAATATGAGGGTAAAGATATCTCTTTGACATAATGATTTTATTTCCTTTAGCTATATACCCAGAGGTTAGATTCTGAATCAAATAGTAGTTTTATTTTGAATTTTTTGAGGAAACTCTATACTGTTTTCCATACGGCTTTACCCATTTACGTTTCCACCAGCAGTGCACAAAGGTTCCCTTTTCCCACATTCTTTAGTATATATTGTTGATTTACTAACATTGAACTTGTGACCAATAACATTATACCTCATGTCTGAATGAAGCATACCTAACATAGATATTTTCTCCATGAGGCATATCACAGCCTTCTTGCATTTAGGAACACTAGATAATACTTCAGCATCACATTTGGAAGCCATTTTAAACAGCAAAGTCATCCAAAAACAGCACAAAAATGCTAAAACATGACACTAAGAAAACCAAGAAAGAATGTTGAAGTATGAGAGCTGATACAAAAAGATAGGTCTTCACTTTGTTCAACCTCAGCTGGGAACATGCATGTGAGGTGACTGAATTTTTTGCTGCTCTATGCATGCCCAATAATGAACCATGGATTCTGATTTTGAGGTTACAAATAAATTTTACATGGAGGTGTGTTCACAAATATGGAATCTGTGAATAAAGAAGATCAACTGTAGGTCATTTAGTACTTACAAAAAATAGTGGAATATTACTGCATATCCAGAACTCATCAACCAATAAATCCACTCTTTGTTCTTTTTCATTGAGGTGAAATTCACATAGCATAAAATTTGTCAAGTTTAATTCAGGAGAATTTAGTACATTCCCAGTCTTGTGAAACCATTACCTCTGCCTAGTTCCAAAACATTTTCAATATAATAAAGCCCCGCACCCATTAAGCAGTCATACTCCATTCTTTTTCTCCCCAACCTTTTGCAACTACTACTCTGCCTTATGTCTCTATAGATAACCCATTCTGATATTTCATATAAATGGAATGATGCAATATATGACCTTTGTGTCTGACTTCTTTCATTTAGCATAGAATTTTCAAGGTTCATCTGTGTTGTAGCATGTATCAGTGCTTTATTACTTTTTTATGGCTGAATAATATTCTACTGTAACATCCATTCTTAGCTACTAATATATTATGATGAAAAATACTTTTTTTTCCAAAAAAATTACTATATGTTTATCAATCTCTTGGATGGAGGGGATTCCATAAAAAAATTTGAGATATTTTTAATTTAATTGACAGGACATAAAAGACAAGACATCAGATAAAAGACTCAAAGTAAAGGGGTGCATGGGTGGCTCAGTGGGTTAAAGCCTCTGCCTTCGGCTCAGGTCATGATCTCTGGGTCCTGGGATCGAGCCCCACATCGGGCTCTCTGCTCAGCAGGGAGCCTGCTTCCCCCTCTCTCTCTGCCTGCCTCTCTGCCTACTTGTGATCTCTCTCTGTCAAATAAATAAATAAAATCTTAAAAAAAAAAAAGACTCAAAGTAGGAAAATCCTTTTGAAGAATATGTTTTCAGACTAGGGAAAAAAATTGCTCTTGTTTGCATATTCCCCCGGAAGCCTGTCAATTTTCTTTCCTATTAGGTGTTTCTAGTTACTTAATACTTGGTTATTTTCAGTTTTGTTCTTTGGCTGTTCAGATGGTCCTTTCTAGGGTTTACATAGTGTGTCTTCTTGTCTCACTATCTTAAGTAGGTTTAAGTGGTGTGAGTTTTGGTCTCTACTTGAAGCTCTACAGGCTGGAATTCTGAAAACAAAGATCACAAAGAAGAAATAAGGATGTGTTTTTAAAAATTAAGGCCATAGAATAAAATTGTCTGGTTAAGATTTCTTTTTTTTGGTAAGATTTTATTTATTTGAGAGAGAGAGAGAACAGAAATGGGGGGAGGGGCAGATGGAGAGGAAGAAGCAGACTCCCCACTGAGCAAGGAGCCTGATGCAGGGCTTGATGTGGGGCTAGATCCCAGGACCCTGAGATCATGAACTGAGCTGAAGGCAGACACTTAACCAACTGAGCCACCAGGCACCTCTGGTTAAGATTTCTTAAAGGCAACCAATAAAACCTAAATCAAACAAGGCCAAAGTTCTTAAAAATTCATAATATCAAAGTGGAGATTCATATGTAGAAGTGCCTTGCTTTTACTCAAATCCATAAATTTTAATGCTGCTATAAAGTAGATATTTCTTATTAAAAGTTCATTAGGTTGTGGTAAATTTACAGTGATATTTTGAGAGTAGAAGCCAATCAGGAATGATCATTTAAACACTTGACATAAACATAATCTGTGAAATCGAATTGCTCTACCAGACACAAAGGGAACAGGTTAATATTAATATATCATGTGTGGCTATGTTATAAGGAAGTGGTGGTCCTCATTCCTGGATCACACGAAGGAAGTATCAGTGAGTCTACTAATAGGTGTTTGACTTTTTGACTTGTGCAATCAGTGGTCTGTCCAGGGTGAAAGTGATTAGTAAGGAAGTAGGGAAAGGAGTCTAAAACTTTATGCTTATTTTATTCCCTATATTGAGAGTAGAATAAATGCTTTCCTCCCTCCTTTTGAATCAGTAGCTCCAGATATACATTTATTCTGATTATTCCCAAAGATAAACACTTAATAAAATATGCCGTGTTTCAAAATTTCCCGTAAGTGGTTGGTTTCTGTTCACCCAACATTGATAAACACCGTTAGGAGATTTTCCAGTAATAATTCTCAGTGATATAAATCAAATATAAAAAATTACCTATGCCTTCCTTATGTCCAGAGAAACTGAAGGTAATGTTTTTGTGCTGCAAAAGCCCAAACCTGTGCACACAAACAACCATTCCCAACAGCTGACTTTAACTGCAGTATGCTACATGTCAGCAGCATTTGGAAAATGCCTTTTATCAAAGACAACTCATACAAAGACATCTTGAAAGTGACAAAAATAATCAAATTTCAAAAGCTGAGAATGTGAGAACTACTAATGGGCACTAATGTTGACTTTTTTCCATTTATCATTCTGGCAATGATTTGAGATAATTATTTAGCATGAGGGGTGGAAAAGAGATTTGGAGGAGAGGGGAATTGAAACTAGGTACTGGGAGATTTTTAAATATCTGTGTGTGTGGGTGTGTACACGCAGGTGCTCCTTGGTAGAACTGGGAAAGAGGCTAGTTTTATGAAATCTGGAACTAATTTGCTCCACTATTTAAAAATGTAGTTATGTTATATTGAGTGAAAGTGGTTTATGGTCCATATTATTATAATTTCCTTTTTATGATATCCTGGAGAACTGTCATTGACTCTATCCTTAGACCATCAACTGAAGAGGGGATAATCAGCATGCCACATGAACCCATTCCATCATTGGACAGTTCTAAATGACCGACAGACAGTCCTTAGATTCTTCCATATTTAGTCTTCCTTTTGATTTTTGGAGCAATATGAAAAATAATCTCCTGCTTGATATCCTTATACATTTGAAATAATTATTTGACCTCCCTGTGGGCCTCTCTTCTGCCCAATAGAGCTCCTGGTTCCTTCAGTTGTTTCTCTTAATCAAAGATGTCCATATCTATCATCAACCTGATAGAATTTCTCAGAACATACTTTATTTTGTATGTTTGTATGCCTTATAAAATGATGCTCAGAAGTGAAAATAATGCTCTAATATGATATGAGCAGTTCAGAGCAGTGAGAGTCTTCTCTATCTTCCATGATTTAGACTCTATAATTCTATTCCTGTAGCCCAAAATTAAAACAACATTCCAGTAGCCATTACACTATTGGCTTACGTGAAGCTTATGGTCAAAAAGTGTTAGTTGAAAGTACTGGGAAACCAGATCTTTCCCTTCTCTCCGTATCCACTTAAAAGTTTATCTTGTTTTGCATCCTTTTGGATGGCTACTATCAAAATAATAGAAAATAATAGGTGTTGGTGAGGATGCAGAGAAACTGGAACCCCTATGCACTGTTGCTGGGAATGTAAAATGGTGCATAATGGTGCAGCCATTATGGAAAACGGTAGGAAGTTACTTCAAAAAGTTAAAAATAGAATTACCATATAACCCAGCAATCTCACTTCTGGGTACCTACCCAAAATAACTCAAAGCAGGATCTCAAAAAAGATATTTGCACACTATTGCAGTATTATGCACAATAGCCAAGGAGTGGAAGCAACTCAAAGGTCTGTAAACAGAGGAATGGAAAAAGAAAATGTGGTATATGCATACAATGGAATCTTTTTTTTAGCCTTAAAAAAGAAGCATTCTGACACACGCTGCAACAATGGAAGAACCTTGAAGACATTATGCTTAATCAAATATGTGTGTGCTTAGGGGGATAAAGTAAAGGAATATGTGTTACTAGACCTTCTTCAGACAATCTAGGCCAGTGGTATAGCCTACACATCATCTCCTTAGTTCCTAGATGCTGTGCTTCAAATCTACCTTCTGGGACAATGTTGCATTACAAAGTGTTCTCTGGATATTTTATCTTTCTACAAAATAGAATGAACCACTGCCTTCAATAGGATGACATGTTTGATAGAGCAGAGAGCATTTCAAAGGGTTAGAAAAGGTATGAGGATACCATTAAGGACTGAAAAATTGTAACAGAGACTGGGAAATCCAGAGTGCTTAGACACAATCAGTCTATTTCACAATCACTGGGGGTCAGAAAGATGTATCCATGCAAGTGTTGAGGACAGGGCATGCATTTGGTCCTAGACTTTTTTGATGGGTTAATTGACCGCAAATAATTTTATCTAGCATTTGTATTTACAAACAACTTTCAAGTCCTTTTTGTTAACAGAGATTTACAACAAATGTGCAGGGTGTTGAACATCATCCCTGTACTTTAACCTTGAATGAGCAAATTCACAGCGTCTTCCCTATATATTTTAAAATTCCAAGTTAATGAACTAGTATTGAAACCAAAGAAAAATTTTTTTTATTATGCTAAGTTAGCCACTTAACTTAGTTTTTGATGTAGTGTAGAAAAGGTCCTCCAGATGGTTGTATATGTTCTGAATCAGTGTCCAATATATGTGTGGTTTTACCCATAGCCAGAATTCATGGGTTCTTTGTTTTCTTCTTCTCTTATTCCCTTACCATGTAATATAAGATGTATTGGCTTCATATCACAGTATTTAGAATTGTTAATTTTATATCTTAAGGACTTTGCTTCTGGGGAACATGTTAGTACATTTTTGGTTGTATACTGGAGAGTCGTCATGTTGGGTAGAATCATGATCATATTATTATCTTTATTTGAAGTCTTTGATTTGATTGATCTTTATTTGAAGATTAAGATTAAGAAGATGCAGATGGGTGCCAAGTTGACAGAGGATGTATTAGCGATGGTTAATTTTATGTGTCAACTTGACTGATGCATGAGGTGCCCAGATATTTGGTTAAACGTTATTCTGGATGTGTCAGTGAGGGTGTTTCTGAATAAGATTATTTGAATAGGCAAACTGAGTAAAGCAGATAGCCCTTTCCAATGTGAGTGGGCCTCATCCATTTCACTGAGGGCCTAAATAGAACAAAAAGACTGAGTAAGGGAGAAATAGCTCTCCTTTCCACCTGTCTTTGAACTGGGACATTAGTCTTCTGCCTTCAGACTCTGACTCAGACTAGAGCTCTACCATTGGGTCTTCTGGGGCTCCAACTTACCAACTTTAGATCTTGGGACTTCTCGACCTCCATCACCACATGAGCCAATTCCTATTGCTTCTATTTCTCTGGAGAACCCTAAGATACTTCCTTTTTCTTTCCCTTCATTTCTTTCCTCCCTCCCTTCCTGCCTTCCTTCCTTCCTTCCTTCCTTCCTTCATTCTTTCTGCTATTTGTATACTTTTGTTCATAGTACATCATAATTTTTCCTTTTTGTTTGTTTTAATTTTCTCCATATCTGATTCTCATTTCAGTGTAATCCCTACCACGAGTACATGTTAATGTTTTTGATATAGGCTCTTAAATATGCCTTTATCTTACAAACTCATTAGTAGTTATTGTATATGTGCCTTTTTAATACTTATTTTTATTTTTTTATTGTAGTAAAAACACATAACACAAAATTTACCATCTTAATCATTTTTTTTTTTAAAGATTCTATTTATTTATTTGACAGAGACACAGTGAGAGAGGGAACACAAGCGGGGGAGTGGGAGAGGGAGAATCAGGCTTCCCGCCGAGCAGGGAGCCCGATGTGGGGCTCAATCCCAGGACCCCGGGATCACGACCTGAGCCAAAGGCAGACGCTTAATGACTGAGCCACCCAGGCGCCCCCCATCTTAATCATTTTTAATTCATTTCAATGTATGCACACTGTTGTGACACAAATCTCTAGAACTTTTACATCTTGCAAGTCTGAACCTCTACATCCCTTAACAACAACTCCCCTTTTCTCCCTAGCCCCTGATAATTACCATTTTATTTTCTGTTTTTGTGTTTGACTACTTTGGATTTTGTATATGTGTTTTGAATTAAGATAAATTATATTGCACTCTAGAGATTGTTCTATTCCTTTATTCGTTTAACACTGTTGGTAAAATCTAGCCAAATCATTCTGTGTCTCTGTATCATTGCTTCTAAGTGATGTATTTTATATTTATAGTTCACTTAGTATTTCAGAATTGTACCCAATCAACTTTTTTTTTTCCTGCAGTGAGATATACCTTGGTCTCAAACTCTCTGTTACCCCAACAATTACCCAATAAACATCCTCAGACATGTCCGGTTATGGATACCCAGGAATGTGGTCATGCTTAGGACATTTGATACTTAATTTTATCAGATTGATCTCTGAAATGACTATACCCAGATTTTATTTCATTCAGTAGTGCATAAATGTTCTTTTCTCTCCAAATCCTCACCAAAAATTTGGTGTTATCCAACTTTCTAATTTTGTCTATTTGTATAGTTGTAAAGAGATATTTCTTTCTGCTTTTAATGAATATCTTGGACTACCATTGAATTTGAACATTATTAGATATTTAGACTTTTAGCTTTCTATGAAGTGATTATTTTTGGACCTTGCTCACTTTTAAAAATGAATTTACTGTCTTTTTCTTGTTCCATCAGAATTATTTGTATAAGTTAGAGATGAGTTCATGGTTGATCTTAGACCTTGAACATATCTTCTTTCTGGCTACTATTTTTCACTCTGTCCATGGGATTCTTCATTAGACAGGAAACCTTACTTTTTATTTATACAATATATATTGCCTTTGGCTTTCTATATTGTACTTTTGGCATCCTTGTTTTTAATCAATCTTTCCAATTTTAAATTCAAAATGATATTCTCTTATATTTTTCTTCAATTACATTTGCATTTATGCCTTCACATTAGGTCTCTATACCATTTGTATTCCATCTTTGTATAGAGTATGCAATAGGGATACAACCTTGTTTTTCTTCATACAATGAGCAAGTTTTCCTAACACAAGCTACCAGATTATCATCATTTCATCTCATTGTGTTGAAATGCCATCCCTACTATATTTCAATTCCTCCTGGGCCTAGTTCTGGACTTCATCTTCCATTCCATTCTTTTTTTCTGTTTGCCTATTGCTGTGGCAGAATCACACTTACGAGAAATGCTATGGTTCTGATGCTCATGAGTGAACTGGGGGAAGGAGCCAACAGCCAATGCTTATTCACTGTCTTGTCAGGATGCATCATGCGTTCTCCTTCATATCACTTTAAGGCCCTAGACAGACACTATACGCAAGGGGAAAGCCAAAAATAAAAGATATTATGAGGAGAGAGTGTCAATTCTTAGTGACTTATAATATTCTAGCCTTCAGATTCATAAATGGAGTTGACTTTCTTTTGATGACAAAGGATACTTTTCTTGAGGTAGATATTCAAATTAGTTAGTAAATTAACCTTTTCTTAAATATATACAGCTTGCTTACAATGCCTCTCAGGTCTACAACATCATTTTTATTCCTACCATTACGGCACTAGTTCTCACCCCTAGTATCCATAATTTGATCGTATAATAGTCACTTAAATTTTACTTTAATCCTGCCTCTTGGCTCAGTTCTACCCTATAACATGTTATCAGATTGATTTGTAACAAATCTTGAATAGTATGGGATATTTCCACTGGATCTCCATAGACTACTCTGTACAGCCCCAATTCCTAGGCCAGCATTCAAAGGCCCTATGGTCCTAATCAATTCTCTCAAGCTCATTTCTCACTGCCTGTGTATATCTAATAGTCTTCAGTTAAACTATACTCTGCTGTTTTCTAAGTTCGCTCTGTGGCTTCTCACCTCTTGGTTTTAAATATTACAGAATTTTAGAACTTAAAGAAAACTTGGAGATGCTCTAGTTCAACCCTCATTATACAGAAGTGGAGACCGAGGACTGTGTGATTATTATGCACTCACACTTTCATCCCAGACTCGAAGTCCATGCTATTTCCACTACACTGCTTTTGCCTTGCTCATGCCCTTTCTTCTATCTCTAACATTTTCCTCAACAACCTCTTCCTCCCCAGTCTGTCTGTCAAAATTCTGCCTTTCCTGAAGGGATTGTGTTACTTCTCCATCAAAAGTTTCCCTGATCTTAGTCAAAGTGAACTCTTCCTTCTTTGGTTTAATATGAAACTCTGTACCTCTCTTTATGAACTTATACTCAGCCCTGTACTATGGTATGTGTGTCGTGTTATCTCCCTTCTAAAATCTGTGTGTTCTTCAATAAGAAGCTATGTCATCCTTTTGGTGCTTAGCACATTGAAATCATTCGAATAATATTTGAGTGAACACACAAAAGTGACTGAATAATGAGTCACTCAAAAGTGATTGACAGACTATCTGCCCAAAGTATATGTGTGCTGGGGTGAAGGAGAGACGCCTGGAATAATTTATCTTTTTTTCTTTAGCCCAAACTAAACATCTTAGCAAGTTTGCCGTGAATTTCCACTTCTGTTATTTGACAGCTAACCTTGCATCATCATAAAATGAGAGTGGCAACATCTCATTGTCTTTTTTCCAAATGTTAAACTAATCATGCAGCTATTAGAGGAATCATCAGAAAGAATCCAATGAGAATCAAAAAGCTGAAGAGTCATTTGATATTTTTTTATTTTCTTGCTTTTCCCTGAATCCGTGTGTGTAGATGGGTGATGTCAAGGTGTGTTGATGTGAGTGTCAGGAGTTAGAGAGCCAAGAGAGAGAACTGAATATGGAAAAAATATATGATTATTAGGTTTATTAACAAAAAAACTGACTGTATGATAGTGGATGTTAGAAGATTCTTGCTAGAACAGAAAGCAAAAGTAGTTAAAAGACATGTATAAAATTCTAAGTAAAACTGCAAAAAGTGAAGAAATAATCTCTGTGATGTGCTGGCTGGAGGTCCAGCAAAATGCTTAAGGCTGGTACTGAAGCAGTAATAGGTAGCACTATTTTTTCTAAGGGAAGAACAATTATATTTGGCTCTATTCTAGGCTGCAGTCTTTCTGGGATAAAGATACCAGATAAATTGGTTATTAAGGAATGATACATTTAGTAATTCAAGAATTTTAACTTGTTAGAATTTGGAGAATGGGCAAAATGTGAATCGCTATCTCCTTGATTAATAGGAGGTTGGCACAATGTAAATCAGGACAGAAAACACGATAGCAGGCTTAGTTTCTTTGAATTTTTCTTTTTTCTTATTGGTTGAAATACCATGGACGTAATAAAGGATTTGTTGATGTTTAAGAAGAAAATAACATATTTCAGTGAATCAGTATAACTTCCAAGTACTATCTTGATCAGAACTCAGTAGATTTAATGGCAGTGCCACTGTTGTAGTTTGTTCTACTGTTAAATCTTTGAAAAAGAAAAAAATAATCAATACCAATAGATTTCTAGATACATTTTCTTTTCTCTTCTTTTCTTTTTTTTTTTTTTAAGATTTTGTTTATTTATTTGACACAGAGAGAGAGCACAAGTAGGCAGAGCAGCAGGCAGAGGGAGACGGAGAAGCAGGCTCTCCGCTGAGCAGGGAGCCCGACGCAGGGCTCAATCCCAGGATGCTGGGGTCACCACCAAGCTGAAGGCAGACACTTAACTGACTGAGCCACCCAGGCGCCCCTCTAGATACATTTTCTACTCAAAATCAAATACTGTTGTTATATCTACTTAGTAGAGAAAATGTAACCTAAAACAACAACAACAACAACAAAACTTGGGCTCACATTTTCTAAAAGAAACTAATTAAAATCACATTCAAAGCAGAAAAATACAATGGCTAAGAATTTACTTTACGGAATTATTTAGATCTTGGATCAACTCCTTATTCATTATCTACTCTGCTTGAAGTCAAGGAGGGCTCTTAATCATTCTAAGACTGTTTACTCATCTCTAAAACAGACATTGTATGGGGTTCTTATAAGGACTGAATGTAATATATAATGCAAAGCATTCAGTATGATGTCTGGAACATGCTAAATTCTTGATAAATGGTATCTGCTGTTAGCAGTGGTACCATTCAATCATCATTGTTGTCATCCACAGCATTACAATAGCCAAAGTTTAGGACAGACAAAAATTAAGGTGATTCATATCGATGTCCTGTCTAGACATACAATTGTTTCCAGCAATCACTGGGATTATGCATGGATGATCCATCCATTTTAATGTCCAAATCATACAAAATTGTGCAAAATTAAATTGCTTCTAAAAATATAATCAAATTATAGCTGTAAATAATAAAATATCCAGCAGCTACTTTTAGAAATGCAAATCTGATTTTGTTTACTCTCCTGCTTAAAGCCCTCCCATGACTTCCACTGTACTTTGAATAAATTCAGACACTTTAAAATACCCTTAAAGGCTCTACAAGATCTAGCTTCTGCCTCACTTCCTTCCCTTTTCCCCTCTCCCCTCACTCATTCTATTTACTAGTACACGTGCCTTTTGTTTTAGGAGATCAATAAATATTTTATGAATTAATAAATAAATGTGTAAATGGATCTAATATGCTGAGATCTGGTCAGTTCAATTTACCCTAATTTGTACCTTAACCTTAAAGACCTTACTTCTTCAATTAAGTAAAAACAAATCAAAGTCATTATTTATAGGTAGTATTTATTTTTCTTTTTTATGCTGTTGACCCTTGAACAACATGGGTTTGACTGCACAAGTCCACTTATATATAGATTTTTTACAGTACAGTATTGTAAATGTATTTTCTTTTCCTTATGATTGTCTTAACATTTTTAAAGCTTATTTTATTGTAGTAATAAAGATACGATATATATATAACATACAAAATATGTGTTAATTGATTATTTGTTATCTGTAAGGCTTCTGGTCAGCAGTGGGCTATTAGAAGTTAAGTTTCTAGGGAGTCAAAAATTGTACGTGGATTTTTTTTACTGTGTAGGTTGGGGCCTCTAACCTCCACATTGTTCAAGGACCAACTGTATTTTCAACTTACAAATTTATTTTAATATGCAAATTAATTATAAGTTTACTCTGTAGGAAAAAACCTATTTTGTACATACTTCTGCATGCTTTTAGCTCAAATACCAAATATCTAAAAAGTTGATCATGATGCCTTTTCTAAGGTTAAAGTTGTTATGTATGCAGGCCTGGGGACAAGTTCTAACAGCATTTTTTATAAAACTAATCTCACAATAGTTTGATAATTCAAGACACAGAGCCTATTTGTATTTTTCTCTTCTGATATACTAGAGATTTACACTGGATATAGTTTGGAGCATAGCAGCAGAACATGTATTTCCATAAATCAATCCACTTGAGGGATTTTAAAGGTTGCTTTTCTACCTTTTCTATATTGTTGGTTTCAGAGGGTCAAAAGATTCAGAGTTCAAAACGGTTATCTCCTGGGAGCTAGAGATTTGTCACCATGGCAACAAGCACACTAAATCAGTAAACAAGGACAGAAGAAAAGATTGTCTCTTATTGTTCCCAAGCAAGAAAGGTATCAACAAAACTCAACTCTTTCAAAGCAGATATATAATTCTATTGTAAAGGTAACTAATAGTTGTGAGTTTTGTAATTTCTGGCATTTTATTTTCTTGACCTAAAAATTGAAACGGTTAGATGATAGAATATTAGTTTTGAGGAAGATGATTACTTAACTGCTCTAAATTGCAATGTCATCTATTAATATCAATTTCTAACCTTAATATACAAATTACTCAAGGTCAGATTAAGTATGAGTGAAGGTTAATTACTTTTCATCATCTATGTCAGTTGAAGCATAAGAAATAGAAGAGACATTTAAATTAACAAATAAAAAGGTCAGAAGAGTATCTTAAAAAACGTTTTTACATTTGAGTAGTCAGTAAACAAATCTCAGAAGTATGGTCACGTGGATGGAGAATCTTTACTCCTGGAAACTAGAAGCAAAGCAGCTAGTTGTGAATTTTGCCTCTCTCTTCATTAAGCCCCCTGCTGTTGATGTTGGGATTGGGTTGCCTCACAAGGCACAGAGGAAAGCTGTGCCATCCATACAGAGCTGAGACATGTGACAGCGTTGAGGTTTGAATAACTGCTGACATCAGAGCTCTGAGGAACATTTATCAGATTGTATTGTAATGTACCATTTACATTTTGCTACCTCAGTCTAGATTGTGAGGTCCATGTAGGAGGAGAACAGATAGTATCATCTTTTTAATAGTAAATGCCTATTCGTAGTGCCTAGTATTTAGAAGTATTTAGAAGTTGCCATCCATTGTTCTGCAATGGATGAAAAAATGACTGCAAAAAATAAATTCTATCCTGGATTCGGCTTTCTGTCCACTTCCGCCCAGTCTTCTATCTTTGATGATAACATTACGTAAGGATATGCATTTGTCTTTGATGCGTCTAACTAGTTTAGAATGGCTTATAAAACAAAAACAAAAACAAAACCTTTGTTTTCTTAACACTTTTTTTTCTAAATCTGACATGCATAAATTAAGCTAATAATTATTTTAGGTGACAGTTGCCAAAGAAAAATAGCACCTGTTGGAGTTAAACAGGCAAGAAAGACTTAAGACTATTGCAATAAAGGAGAAGACTATTGCAATAAGGGAGAGAGTTTGTTTCAACTCCCTTGAAACAAAAGACAGGAGAGTTAAGCACTTTTGTTAGCTAGTGAAAAAGCATGGAAGAATGTTAGGTGGCTGGTTGGTCAGTGTGATCAGGACATCTATGTTTGCTAATTTGCACTTATTGAAGTTGGGCTCTCTACTGTACCAAAGAAATTATGATATGGGAGTTTTATGTTTCCTGATAATTGCATTTCAAAGGGATACCTTCTGAGGCCTTGGGAAGGGCACTCCTAGGTCGTAAAACTGGCAGCAAGGTTTATATCTTAAAGGGGCAGAGAAGGAATTTATAATTGCATGCTTTTAAAGTAAATGCTTTAAGGAAAGGGAGGTCAAGGGCTTATTGTCAGGAAGAAAACTGTCTAAAGTTTTGTCAAGCTCAGTGGAACGTTTAGCCCATCTTGGTCATACTCCACATTATAACTTAGTGGGAAATAGTTTAACCACATATCAAAATTTTTATCTTATTCATCTTGATTTTACTATTTTTTAAATTTCAAAGGATTTTCAAAAATAACAGTACACCAAAATTTGTTATATATACTTGAATTCACTTCATCTTTACAACTTTTATTTTAATCTATTTTTTTCTTTTTGTTAAAGAAGTTCATCTTGCTTCTGAAGGCCAAAACTAGATTATAATTGCTTTTAATTATACCTTTTCCAGCTTTGGTGTACTTTTTTATGAGAAACAAGAGGCAGAATGATACTCAGAATCCAAAGTGTAGTTGCAGCAAAATTCCATTCATAGATTTGAATAATGTATTATGTATTAATTCAACAATTCTATGTTGAGAAGTGTTTATATTTGAGGCATTGCCTAAAGTGCCACAGGAAGAAAGAAGTGGATTCTGTTACTCCTGAGAATCTTTCCATTTGACAGAGGGTATAGGAAATGTTCTCTGGTATCCATGTAGTAAGTGTAATAAAAGAGGTAGGAAATCACTGTGTATGTATATTTGCCTGAGAGAGAGAGAGATCACTTTTGAGATGATTTCATAAAGAAGATGATATTTCAATGGGATCTGAAAAGAACAACATATTTATTTGTGGAAGACACTTGTTCCAGATAAAACAAATGTTTGAAGCTGAGATTTAGAGGAAGGAAAGTAAGTGTGTTTGATATTTGCTGAGTTTGCAAGTAGAAAGATGAATTTATTTAAACCCTTAGTTATGTTTCTTAAGCTATAAAAAGTTGGGATGTTATATCACTGAAAGTTTATTCTATTACTTCATCAGCTGTATAGACTGAATCCCAGGATGATTGGAAACCCGACTTTGTTTTTTCCTTCAAGGTCCCAGTTGAACTCACCTCAGACTGACAATGACTTTCTCTTTTCTTCTCCATTCTATATGTCTCCTATCATGATTCTACTGGTCTTTGATTTATTCTGCCAGATCAATGGTTATTTTTCCTCTCAACTTTTTACCATGCTTGTATTGGTTCAACTCAGGAGCAATCTACTAAGATTGGCAATCTCTTATTGCCAATATACTTCTAGAACTCCAGATCATTATAAGATAAATGAATCCCTCTTTGCGTTTCTGCCCCCACTTTGATTTTCTAAGTTTAGTTTAGACCAGAATTCCAGAAAAGAGTGGTGATATGCTCCACCTCAAGATAAGGATGCCTGTATAGGAGAGTCAAGGGTTGGAGAAGGAAGAACACTGTATGGCATTAGTGCAATATCCAACTGAGAATGGAGGTTAACACCAGCTAGTGGAGATTTTTTCCAAAATGACAACAACCAAATTTGTGGTGTCCATGCTTCCAAAACTTTGCCAACTTTCCCCACCAAGAGATAGATTCTATTTCTTTTTGTACTTGGATGGGCTTGAAACTGCTTCAGCCAGTGGAAAACTGTGCAAATGATGCTGTTTGATTTCTGAGGCTAGGTCATAAAAAGAATAGAGCTTCTGCTTGGCTCTTTTACTTGGGACTTTTGCCCCTGGAATTCATCCACTAAGCTGTGATGAAGCCCAAACTAGCCCATGCAAAGAGACCACATTAAAGGGTCAACCTAAGAAGAATAGCACCAGTTGCTAAAACTGTGAGTGACTGAGCTTTCAGTTGAATCTAGTTCTCAACTTGGAATTCTTTTAGATGAGGCCCTCAAAATTGTGGAGCATAGACAAGACATTCCTGTTGCCATGTCCGGATTCCTAACCCAGTTATTTATTGACACTAAGTTTTGGGGTAATTTCTTATGTATACAAACTAGGTCTATGAATGACAGATGGAGTCTGAACTTTATTTGAACTATTGAAAGTTTTTGGTGAAAGAAACACATAATCTGATAACAAGATGGCAGAGGCATTGAAGGGGAAGGGGGGGAAAGAGACCATATTAATAAAGTTCTAGGGTTGAATCATGGCAGCAGAAGAAATGAGAAGAGGTGGATGTGAATAGCACTGTGACAAACACACTATATTTGAGTGCTGCTTGGACATAACAAAAAAGATTCGTGGAAAGGGAAAAGTCAAATAGAGTTGAAAAATTTGACAGTTTTTAGGAGTTGATATATTTTGAGGAAAATACCTTATTTGAGAATACTGAGTTCAGTGTGTCAGTGCAACATCCAAGAAGGATTCAGCAGCTGCTAGAGGTACATAGTTGGGCATAATATTTATTGAACCAATAAATGAAAATTATAGGAATATATGATGAGTGTATTGAAAGGAAAGTCAATGGATAAAGATGAGGGGCATTGGCAATTAAAGGACAAGAGCAGGAAAAGGAATGGGATGAAAAGCTGGAGGTAAAAACAAACAAAAAAAGAACATCCCCCCAAAATGTAGAAAGAACCAGTAGAAGATAGTATTTCATAATGTCAAGATGGTAGATTTTTTTCCCCACAAAAAAATGGCTTGTCGATTATTCTTAGGATGAAATCGAGGATTTATGAAACAATTGGATTTTATGAATAGTGTAGACTGTATTGAGAGTGGCCTCACATGGGAATGAGGCAAAAACCAATTGCTCAAAGATTAGGGGGAATTGGGGCATCTTTGAGGCAACAATGGAGGAGACAGAAGAGTTCAATGCATGGAGTTGGGAAAGAATCATACAAAGATCCTATCTTATGTACAAGGATTAGTCTTAAATGGAAAGGGGCCACTTTTATGTGTCTTCATAGTCTCTAAAAATTAAGGAAGATATTTATGTAACTTAGCCTAAACACTTTAAAACTTCTGACTGGTGCCAGTTATATTTGATTTATGCTTTTGCCTATGTTCATGAGAATCTCTCTTCCTTGCCCTCCTCCTAACTCCACTTCCATCCCCATCTCCATCACCTTCATCTCTAGGTAGATTTGGAGCTGGTTTAGTTTCCACTATGCATTCAGGCTCTATCTAAAACTCCTTTTATTCAAAAACAACTTAGATTAACTAACATTACAGATGTGACATTAGTTGTCTCCTGGGAAAGCCCTGGATCTGGGTGGTGATTAGGAAATCCCATCATGAATGTCATGGTGAAATTTAAGAGAATACCTAATCCCTCTCTATATTATGGTTATTGGGATACTGTCCCAAAGCAGGAAAATGGAGATTTTCAGAAGATCATGTCATTTTTTTTTTATTCTTTTAATCAACTCATCAAAATAAAGTTTTAGATACATGAATATACACATTTCTTTATTAGATAAGCAAACCAAAAATATTATGAAAGTAGAGATTATATAGAATCTTTTCCTTTGCTCTAAAAATATCTATAAATGGAATCTGTTTATGTAGTATATTGATAAAAAAGCTTATGGTAACAAAAATTAGGAATGAAAAATCCCAGGAGGCTGGAGATTTAGAGTTCACATACCATCTGCAGTTATTACCCTTGTGGTAATTGTGTACACAAAGATACAGATTGGATTTCAAAAGTTCATAGGAAGTATTTATGGAGCCAAGAACAATTCTCTTGTTGCAATTCCTGACTTACACAAAAACACTTCAGAATAGCAGACAAGAGTACTTGTATTTTCTAATCATTTAAAGGCCACTTTGTGAGTCCAAATCCACATGGTTCAGTGCTTCTGGTTATTAACATTTTGTACTGTCATTTGCCCATATTTGTTAAACAGTTTTTAATTGCTATTTTGCTTTCCTCCTTAAACAGTCGTTGTAAGTGAAAAAGAAATCCTGCAGAACATTTTTTTTTTTATTTTGTGTTGAAAATTTAAAATGAAAATTGTGATTGTGTTCCGAGCAACCATTTGAATTACTTTGCCTTCTGGTGACACTGGCTTTTTCAAAGTGCCAACTATAACTTGACTCTTCATTATTAAACCATCATCATTATACCTATTGCCCCAGAGTAGGAGGCTGAATATATGATTTTATTTGTTTCTTTAATAAAAATTTTTAAAAGATGGAGAGCTTGATTTAAGAGTTACTTAACATTGTTTTAATAAATATTTATGGAGATTTTAAAAACTCAAATTTTAAAAATGACTTAAAAAAAAGACAAGTGTTAATGGAAATGTGGGAAAATTAGGACACTTGCCCACTGTTGGTAGGAATGTAAATGGTGAAGTCACTATGGAAAACAGTATGGAAGTTCCTCAAAAGATTAAAAATAGGATTATCATGTGATCCAGCAATCTCACTTCTGGGTATTTATCCAAAAGATTTGAAATCAGGATCCTGAAGATACACTAGCCCTTTCATGTTCATCGCAGTATTATTTATAATAGCCACAATGTGAAACAACCTAAATGTCCCTCAACAGATGGATGGATAAAGAAAAGGTGATATATTCAATAGAATTTCATTCAGCTTTCAAAAAAGAAGAAAATTCTTCAATATGCAATAACGTGGATGAACCTTGAACACAGTATGCTAAGCGAAATAAGCTAGTCACAGAAAGACAAACACTGCAGTATTCATGAGGTATCTAATACAGTCAAATTCACAGAATCAAAGAGTGACATGGTGGTTGCCAGAGGCTGCAAGGGGTGTGTGGGGGGGAGCTACTAATCCATGGGCATAAAGTTTCAGTTAAACAAGATGAATTTATTCTAGAGGTCTGCTATACAACATTGTACCTAGAGTCAACAGTACTGTGTGATACACTTAAAAATTTGTTGAGAGGGTAAATCTCATGTTAGTTGTTCTTACCATAATAAAATTTTTAAGAATTAAGTGAATAAAATATTTAACTCCCACTCTGACTTTAAGGTTTCATTTAAAAGACACAATATAGATTCATTCTTATTGTTCCAATTCCATATTTTTGTTAGTTCTTTGTAGTAACCTTTACCTTTCTATGGAAAATTTGGTAGAATTGAATTTTTCTTTGTCATTAAATTGTCATTTCACCTACAAGACTAAGATTTTTCTGCATAATTTAGGTAGAATCCTGACCCTATTTTATATTTTACTACAACTTATAAACTCATCTCAGAAATGCTGAGCACTTGCTGTATGTCAGGCTTTCTGTTAGGTGGTAGATATGAAGTGGTGAACCCAACAGAAGCAGTTTCCACCCTCATGGAGTTCCCACTGGAAGGGAGGAGACTGACAATGACCATATCAACACTTAAATTACATAATTACCACCTGTGATAAGTACTATGAAGGGTAAGAGCAGCGAGCAATGACAGATTAACACTAGGGGACTTATTACACTCAAGATTATGGGAGAAATTCTCCCTGTAGACGTCTCAATTAGCTGAGACCTAAGTGACTAGTGACCCAGGTGAGGAATGAGTAGTATGATATTCCAAGAGAGTGATCTGTGCCTGGAGGCCTTAATGTGGGAAATGGAGCTTAGTATATTTCTGGACCTGAGAGGAAGGTCTTAATGCAATGGGACAGGGAGGAGAAGAAGATGAGTTGAAGGTGGGAGGTTGGAATAGACAGAAACCAAATGATGCAAGAATTAGTAGTTCATGAAACAGGGTTGGTTTGTTTATGAAGTATAGTGGGAAACTGTTGGAAAAATGTAAGTGGAAAAGTAGGATAATCTCATGTATTTCTTTCTTTAAATCCTTACTCTACCATATAGCAAGTCAGTAGTTGGAGACCAAGGCAAAGTGCAGAGAAGACCTCTGTTGAGGAAATGAGTCAGGAAGTATATCTTTCTCTATTTTAATAAACACAGTTTGATTTGAAGAGCAATGGATATAATAAATATCAGCAATTCTGTGTTCTTTGTATCTCATTGTTAAAACTACTTATTTTTTTGTTTCTTCATTTTTTTATGTTTAGTATCTGCATAGTCTTATTTCCTATTTTCAATTTCTCTAAAAATTTAAAATCACAATACCTTAAATTTGATATGATAAATGAATATTCAGTAAAATTGTATTGAACATACACTGTATGATAAGAATTGTGCAAGGTGAAGACATTTAAAACTGCCTTCTCTCCCCCTACCTTGTCCCTACTCCCACTCACACCTGTGGCCTTTTTTTTGCCTCTGCGGATCACTAAGCTGTAGAATCACTACTCAGTATATCACCTTCTTCTCCCTATACTTGAAAAAAATATATATATCACTTCTTTCTATCTGTTATTAAATAATATTTTCTTTCATTCAACTCCAGAGTGCTTGGCACTGATGATTCTGCTGGTCTTGAGCTAGTATTATAGTGGTAGGTAAGTTTCATCTCGTGCCTTAATTATAAGGGCCCAGATTATCTAAATTTGATCATGCTTCTGGAAACACATAAGTAATTTTGACAACAAGAAAACTGAAAAATAATTCTTAGAAGTAAAAAACCAGCATCTATATTTTCTTTCTAGAGAACATAATATACACATCTAAAGAAGCTATCTGTCCAATGCAGTTCTTAAGATAAACAAATGGAGTCCCCCAAATTAGAGTGCAGTTGTGCATACTTACTTTTGATTAGATATTTATGCAAAGTGCAGTTTCCTCTCTCTTTTTAGAGATTAATGCACAAGTATCTCACTTACCATTTTTATTCTAGTATTGCCAGAAATTACACAAGATCTCATTAAAGTTATCTTGTCCATTTAAAGTGCGCATTTTAGTCATTCTTCAAAAATGCATTTCTTTGGTTATTGCTCATTGTTAAACAATGAATTCTCCATTACTTTTAGGAAGAAACATAACACTTACCAAGTACTCAACTTTGAATTCTGTAAGTAAATTCCTGAGTTTCCGAGATGATCTTTCGTCACTCTATCCTTAGCACTTCTAGATTCTCTGTGTTGCAGGTACTAAGGTTTAGTATTTAGTAAGCACACTAATTTCTTGTATAAAATTATTGGTTCTTATAAAAGTTTTTTATTGAATCGAGGAAAATATGTTCAGATTAAAGCAATAAACATCAAGGACTTGTGCTTAAAATTTCAGTTACATATATTTAAATACTTGTCATGGTAGTTATGAAAATGCCCATTTCCCATTACAAATATAAATTAATAATATTTTCTTTAATCGATGCAAATATTATCAACTGTTTTGATAAAACTATATGATATACTTATAATGACAGTGGTTAAATATGTCACTTGCATATAGATGAAATGATCACTGATAATGTATATAGCTACCATGAAGATAATCTTTCTTCATTGTTGAGAAAATAGATAATCATTATCAATATCTGTCAGGTCTATCAATATCTATCACTTTGTTCCTGAACACAATCCTGAGAAATAATAATGAACATGTGTTCTTGTATGCTAGTCCATTGATTTGAGGAGGTTTTCTTTTCTTTTCTTTTCTTTTTTAAGGACATACAAATAAGTAAAGAAACTCATAATGGAATGAACAGTGTCGAATTAAAATGCACTTCCTGATTTTTTTGCATATGCAGCAATTGAATCATTGGTTTCAGAGATTTAAAAAAAAGCATTAGGTACTGGATACAGAGAATATAGGTAGAATTAACAGTCTCATAAATAAAGTCAATGATATTGTAATAGCATTGTATGGTGACAGATGGTAGCTACACTTGTGGCAAGCATAATATAACATATAGAGATGTTGAATCACTTTGTTGTACACCTGAAAGTAATGTAACATTGTGTGTCAACTATACTCAAAAAAATTTTTTTTTGAATTCTCTTTCTGTTCATAGAATCACAGAAATGCAGGACTAGAAGGAATTTGGGGTTTGCATAGTTCTGGAAACTGTGTTTTATGGTTTTTCTTTTCATGTAACAATCATTCTTTTATATAGTAATTACTGAGAAATTTTAAACTTGTTATTTTTATCTTTGCCTTTCAAACTGTAGTTTTAACATGTTTCCATCTAGCTGCTAATTATCCTACATGAGTACATTGTTGGTGATGTAGTATGGAATCTGAAAACCCTGAACCGTGTTTGTCAATACAAACCATGCCGGCCTCTGTTCTCTTTCTATGTCTACTCTTATCTTCCAGAATCTTGACTCTAAGGTGGAATAATACTATTACTATATTTCCTTGTCTTTTTAGATCTTGCTTTGGAAGCAATTTTGTTTTTTTTAAAGTGGTCATTCTCAAACTTCAGTGGTGCATCAGAATAACCTGGAGGGCATGTTCAAACACAAAGTGCTGCCTATTCCCCAGAGTTTGTGATTCAGTAGGTCCATACAGGGGCTCAAGAAACTGCATTTCTAACAAATTCCCAGCTGATGCTGTGGGTGCTGTGACCACATTTTGAATACCACTATTAAGGTGCTCTGCCTTCATGAGATGAAAAACCAATACTCTTCCATATCAAAAATCTCCCTTGAATCCACCTACTATTCACCACATCCATTTTCCACTTCTTACCATTTCTCCCGATAGAATTCAGAGTAATTATCTTAAAATAGGAAGTAGCCTATATAGGAGTTTTGAACAGAGGTTGCTCCTCTGCCCAAAGCTCTTCAGCATCTTTCTGTTGCTGTCCAGGTAAAATCCACCTCTCTTCCATCCTCCAACATCATTACAAGGCTCAGCATGATCTACCAGCTTTTCTGGCCTCATCTCAAGCCTCATTTTCCTTTCTGGTCCTCTTTCACTGAGTTCTTCCCCATCCCAGGCCTTATACATCTGCTCAATCACCAGGAATGCTCTTGCATTGATTCTGACATTGCTAACTCCTGCACTTTATTTAGGCCCCCGTATAAAAGTCAAGTTCTCAAAGAGGCTTTCTCTGACCCCTACTCTATCAGGACTCCCCTTTCTACTTCTGGGGTGAGTAACTCTCCTGGTTTGCCCAGAACCAAGTTGTTTCTTGGGAAGTGAGACTTCCAGTGCTAAAACCAGGATAGCCCCAAGCAAATTGGGAACACTGGTCATGCTACCTGCTCCCCAGTTGCAAATTTTACTTTTTCTTTATAGCTCCTACAGAATTTATAATTGTATATTTAGTTGTGTGATCTTTTTTTAAGTGCCTACCATCCTTATTAGATTATAACTCCATAAGGGAGCAGGTGATATGTTTCTTAATCTTTTTGATTCCTGTGTCTAGCACTACACTTAGCTACACTTACAAAATACCTGCTCAATAATTACTGCTTTTGAAAGAGACACATGTCTTATTGGTTACTCTGCTACAAAGGGAAATAGAGAATGCTGACATGTGTTATATACAACCTATATCCTTTTGTCTCACTTATAAAACATTTCATCAGAACATTTTGAAAATAATCTACTTTCTTCCCATTGGTCCCTAGACATTGCTAATGTGTTTTAGTTGACTAGAGCCCATCAATTCCACATATGTATATGGATTATGGATCTTCTCAGCTAGGACAGCTGCAGCTAAAGAAACACTATGTCACCAACCTAATAAATTGGTACACACAGAACTTTTTAAACTAGTAACAGTTGATAGTAACTAATACTGAGTTTTAGATAAATGCCAAGCTCTGGGTTAAGCACTGTATATATTATCTCCTTAAAAATGTGTATGTTATGTGATAAATATTTTTTTATTATCCTCATTTTCCCTATGGACACAGGGAGAATAAGCATTATATCCAAAATCATAAGTGGTTGATTCAGGGTTCTAACTTAGTTATGTCTGACTCAAACAAGACCAGGATTTTATCTGTTCCTTTGACAAAAAATAATAGGATTGATTTCTTTCTTTCTTTTTTTTTCTAGAGAGGGAGGGGAGAGATTAAGGGAGAGGGAGAGAGGAAACGTTAAGTGTTCTCCATGCCCAGCACAGAGCCTGACGTGGGGCTTGATCTCGCAACCCTCAGATCACAACCTGAACCAAAATAGAGTTGGACACTTAACTGACTGAACCACTCAGGCACCCCGGATTGATTTTTTTTTTAATTGAAGTACAATTGACATATAATATTATATTAGTTTAAGGTTATATTAGTTTCAGGTGAATCATATAGTGATTCAACATTTATATACATTACAAAATGCTCCACAAAAAGTGTAGTTACCATGTGTCACCTTACAAAGTTATACTGTTATTGACTATATTCTCGATGGATTGACTCTTCTCAATAGAGATTTATTTGCCTGGATTAAAGAATCATCTTGTCTAGGCAATCTGCCATTTGTAAATTCACTGAATGGTACCTATTAAATTATCGAAGTCAATTATATATACATATATATTTAAATCATATGTACTATATGCACGTTATATATATTATCATGTGCACAATAATGTATGTCATATATATTTGTTAGTGTTTTGCTAGTATGTGAAAGGTAACATTTATGTAATGCTTACTGTGAGCCAGATTCTAATTAAGTATTGTTAAAAGATATGTTATCTCATTTAAACATCATATCTTATGAAGTAGATAGTGATATTTTCTACATTTTAAAAAATATAGAATGCTTCATGAATTTATGTGTCATCCTTGTGTAGGGACCTTGCTAATCTTTTCTGAGTTGTTCCAATTTTAGTACATCTGCTTCTGAAGTGAGCACAATATTTTCCATTATAGGTGACAGAACTGAGGTGAAAACAGAATATAGGGACACTTTTCCTGAGGTCATATAGTTTATAAATGATGGAGCCAGGATTGGAATACAAGACTATTTGATTCTTAAGATACATTTGTCATCTATGTCTTCTAAAATCTCCAAGCTGACCCGGGATTAAAAGCTTTTAGCAATATTTTTCAGGTGTCTTTTGCTTATTTCTCTATTATTCAGCACAGTTGGCTACTGGCATTTATGAAATGTTCTTTCTCATGAGAATGTAGGCACTTGGAAATATACTTAGTAACTACAGGCCACCTCAGGGTATTAATTTTTTTACTACCACTCCTGTTGGTAAAATCTTAGTGAACCCCACCCCTCCACCACAATGTTTCTCTTCCTTTGAAGAAGAACTATAGAACACTTCCTCTCCCAAATATCTAACAGTCATAAAAATTTGACTAACCCAGGAGGGAGAGGTCAGCACTTCAATATCAAGTTGATATAGGAGTCTTCAGGATAATGATCATATCTTTTGTATATCTTATGCTGTAAATGTCTATAAATGCCTCATTAATTTTAGTGGATTGATTGAAATGTACAGTCACCTCATTCCTATGTTGTTACCTGAGACCATACTTTGGCTGTGGTTTCTTCTTACCACTTCCTAATTTGTATGAATTCCTCTAACTCTCAGATACATTGATTTGTATTTGCTTATGGTTGTGCCTTGTGGATTAGAAAACTTTAAAAATATTGGAGAAACAATTTGTTTTCTGAAAAAGAACAGAAATTTGTGTATTATGTTTTCATTTATTTCACGTATTTTTGTCAGATCAAGAACAACAACTTTGGGATTTAAAAAATTATGCAAATGCAATAATCCAACTTGCAAATGAACAATTATTCATTTTTCTTAGTCTATAGATTTGCTTTAATAACATGTTTAAACATGTTTAAAGGTAGACTACCTCCTTTCTATTATTTGATCATTCATGTTCTTCTCTCTGGAGAACTTTACTTATGCTAGAGCCAAGTTAGTGTGCCTAGAAAATGATATGAAGAGTTTTCATTATATGCCAACAAACTCTACAACCTAGAAGAAATGGGTGAAATATTAGAAACATACAACTTTCCAAAATGGAAGCAGGAAAAAATAGAAAATCTGAACAGATCGATTACATGTAACAAAATTAATTAAAAAATAAAAAATACTATCAAAAATAAAAGTGCAGGATCAGATGGATTCACAAGTGAATTCTACCAGACATTTAAAGAAGAGTTAATACCTATTCTCCACAAACTATTCCAAAAAATAGAGAGGAAGGAAAGCTTTCAAATGCATTCTATAAGGCCAGCATTATCGAAACCAGAAAAGATACCACAAAAAAAAAAAAAAGGAAAAGAAAACTGCAAGCCAATATCCCTGATGAACATAGATGCAGAAGTCCTCAACAAAATATTAGCAAACCACACACAACAATACTCTAAAAATATTATTCACCACATAAGGTGGGATTTATTCCAGAGATGCTGGGATGATTCAACTATCATATACCACATCAATAAATCACAGGATAAAAATCATATAATCATCTCAATAGATGTAGAAGAAACACTTAAAAAGACTCAACATCCATTCATGATAAAGATTCTCAATAAAATGGGGTTAGAAGGAACATACCTCAACATCACAAAGGCCATACGTGAAAAACCTGCAGCTAACATCATCCTTAATTGTGAAAAACTGAGAGCTTTCCCTCTAAGATCAGGAAGAAGACAAGTATGTCTACTCTTGCCGCTTTTATTCAACATAGTACTATAAGTCCTAGCCATAGCAATCAGACAAGAAAAAGAAATAAGAGGCACCCGCATGCTAAAGAAGAAGCTAAATGTCATTATTTGCAGATGACACAGTACTATAAATAGAAAATCCTAAAGACTCCACCAGAAAACTATTAGAAGTAATAAATGAATTCAGTAAAGTGTCAGGATACAAAATTAATTCCCAGAAATTGATAGTGTTTCTGTATACTAAGAACAAAGTCACAGAAAGAGAAATTAAAGAAAAAACGTACTATTTACAATTGCACTAAAAATAATGAAATGCCTAGGAATAAACTTAACTAAGGAAGTGAAATACTTGTATTCTGAAAAGTACAAAACACTGATGAAAGAAATTGAACATTACACAAACAAATGTAAAGGTACTCTATGCTCATGGATTGGAAGAACAAATATTGTCAAAATGTCCATGTTTCCCAAAACAATCTACAGATTTAATCCAATCCTGATCAACGTACCAACATTTTTCATCGAACTAGAACAAATAATCCTAAAATTTGTATGGAACCACAGAAAACCCTGAATAGCCAAAGAATTCTGAGAAAGAACAAAGCTAGAGGTATCACAATTCCATATTTCAAGGTATAATACAAGGCTGTAGTAATCAAAGCAGTATGGTACTGGCACAAAAATAGACAAATAAATCAATGGAACAAGATAGAGAGTCCAGAAATAAACTCAAATTTATATGGACAATTAATCTATGACAAAGGAGGCAAGAATATACAATGGAGGAAATAGTCTTTTCAATAAAAGGTGCTGGGAAAACTGAACAGCCACGTGCAAAAGAATGAAGCTGGACTACTTTGTAACACCATACATAAAAACAAATTCAAAATGGATGAAAGACCTAAGTGTGAGACCTGAAACCGTAAAAATCCTAGAAGAGAACATAGGCAGTAATTTCTTTGACATCGGCTGTGGCAAATTCTTTCTAGATTTGTCTAGAAATCTAGACAAATCTAAGGCAAGGGAAACAGAAACTAAAATTAACTATTGGGACTACATCAAAATAAAAAGCTTCTGCACAGAAAAGGAAAACAACAAAATTAAAAGACAACTTATTGAATAGAAGATATTTGCAAATGACATGTCTAATAAAGGATTAGTATCCAAAATACAATTGAACACCAAAAAATAAATGATCAAGTTAAAAAATGGGCAGAAGACATGAACAGCTATTTCTCCAAAGGAGATATCCAGATGGCCAACAGACACATGAAAAGATGCCCAACAGCTCTTACCATCAGGGAAGTGAAAATCAAAACCACAATGAGATATCACCTCATACCTGTCAGAATGGCTAAAATGAAAAACAAAAGAAACCACAAGTATTGGTGAGGAAGTGAAAAAAATGGAAATTTTGCACCCTGTTGGTGGGAATGCAAACTGGTGCAGCCACTGTGGAAGACAGTAGGCAGATTCCTCAACACATTAAAAATAGACTTACCATATGATCTCATAATTCTACTATTAGGTATTTATCCAAAGAATATGAAAACAGTAATTGGAAAGATATATACACCTCTATGTTTATAGCCAAGATATGTAAGCAGCCCAAGTGTCCATCAATAGATAAGTGAATAAGAAAGTTATATATGTATATATATATATATATATGGAATAATATTCAGCCATAAAAAGAATGACATCTTGCCATTTGCAACAACATGGATGGATCTAGAGGGCATAATGCTTAGTGAAATAAGTCAGTCAGAGAAAGACAAATACCATATGATTTCACTCATATGTAGAATTTAAGAAAAAAAAACCACAAAGAAACAAAGGGAAAAAGAGACAAACCAGAAAAACAAAAAACAAAAAAACAACAAAAAACAAACAAGAACCAGACTCATAACTATAGAGAATAAACTGATAGCTACCAGATGGGAGGTAGGTGGGGGGATGGGTGAAATAGGTGATGGTGATTAGGAGTATACTATTGTGATGACCACTGAGTAATGTATAGAATTGTTGCATCACTATATTTTACACCTGGAACTAATATAGCACTATACGTTAACTATACTTGAATTAAAATAAGTAAAATAAAATAAAAGCAGAGTGTAAGAAATACAGTCAATGGTATTATAATAATGATGTAATGGGATAGATGATAGCTATACTTGTGGTGAACATAGCCTACTGATAAACTTGTCAAATCACTATGTTGTATACCTGAAAGTAAGGTAACCTTGTATGTCAACTATACTAAAAAAAAAATGTTTTGGCAGTGTTTGCCAGAAAGAAAAAGAAATTCTATTTCTAAAGAAAAAAGAAACTTTTTTTTTTAACAGATGGAAAGAGTGATCAAGTGTGCATGAACCGTAGAGACACCGAGACATCCATAGAAAATGAAAAGAAAATACGGGCTCAGATGCACTTTCACTGAAGCCAAGATTTCTTGCAAAGAGAGTGCTCTGAGATCTCAAATTTGTAGAAAAAACTCTCCCTGGCAATTAGTTATGCTTAGTGGTTGGCAAGAGATTGAATAAACTTCTTCACAATGTGTCAAATGTCTTCAGTTTCATTCAACTGCCACACACACTACCCACACAACAGTAACTGGCTGTGGTTGGTTCAACAAAGATGCTCTTGTGATTGAATTAAGACTGAAATAAATTTCTTCCTCTTCCTAGTCCCGGTGAAGAGAAACAATAGTAAGACTTACAATCAAAATTAAGCCATTCGGAAAGAAGAATTCGCTTTCTCATCTTCTGATCTGAAACATTCAGACAATACTTTTGGTAATACCCTTATTACTCTCAAGGGAAAAGAAATGAGTAAACTCTGTAAGAGTGGAAACTGCACATTTTGCCCAGCATAGGCTACATGTTTAAGCAACAAGCAAAAAAAAATTTCTTTCAGTAGGAATTCCATTTGGTTACTAGTTGACAAAACTACTTCCAGTTTTGATAGAAGTCATAATTAGTGACTTTCCATCAGAGTCTAATTGGAAATACCTGATGTTGAAAAGGAGGAGTCACAGATTAAAATGAGGCAGATTTACTTGGGTTTGTCCTTCATCTCCACAGAAAATTAAAAAATAAGAAAGATATCAAACTCACAATAATCTGAATTGGCTATTGATATGCTTGCTGCATTGGGATCTGTTGCAAGCAGGATTATTCATCCATATAGGCAACGAACCCAATAAAAGAGTTAATGTATGATGGTGTAAGCTGAGATGGAAGTTCGAGAGAGATTGTAACTTCTAGAAAATCTTGGTGATGAGTCATATTAAGAATATTACCTGTGGAAGCTTAAATGTATTGCTCAAACATAAAGATATTTTCTGAGAGACTAAAAGCAATTGCTTCTGTTTGCAATAAAAATAGTATTTGGAATATTTACTCCAAGTCTAGTTCTTTTCTATTGTATATTAGAAACTAGTGATTAAAATGATATATTAGGGGCACCTGGCAGGCTCAGTCATTAGAGTATATGACTCTTGATCTCAGGGTTGTGAGTTCGAGCCCCATGTAGAGATTACTTAAAAACAAAATCTTTAAAAAATAAAAGTATGTATTAATGTGTACATTTGTTTCCTTTGCCTGCATAATAAATTAACAAGAACTGGGTGGCTTAAAATTACAGAAATTTATTGTCTCACGGTTCTGTATGCTAGAGGTTGAAAATTGGTAGCATTGGTTCCCTCTGAGAACTGTAAAGGGGAAGTTTATTCTGTGCTTCTCTTCCAGCTTCTGGAGCATCACTGGCAATCTTTGGCTTATAGATGCATCATTCCTATCTCCTCCTATATATCACATAGTCTCCTCTTCTCTCTCTTCATATTGTCTTTCCTTATGCATGTTTGTCTCTGTGTCCAAATTCCCCTTTTTTATAAGTACATCAGTCATATTGGGTTAGACTCCATTTTAACTTGATGACTGCATTTTAACTTAATTATCTCTGTCTGTAGTGACTTTATTTTTAAATAAGGTTATATTCTGAAGTACTGGGGGTTAGGATTTCAACATATTCTTTTAGGGGATGTAACTCAGCTCATAACAATGTGTTATTAATAAAGCTCTTTTTTAAGGAAATGTGATTCTTACTGTTTTTGTTTTTTTTTATTCTTTTTTGATTCTTACTGTTTTAGGCAGATGCCGAAGTTGGTTCACAAATCTTGGGCATGGAAACAGTGCAAATTCTCTAACTGGTGGAGGCTTTCTGAAATTATAGGTCTATGACACCTGAAACCTGCTGGAGTTACTATAGGTATTGGAGATGCCCATCACTTTGTAGAGAGTGAAACAATAACATTTCATCAGAGGTGGCTTTTCATAAAACGAGGGAAGTCCTAGAAGCTCTATTAATAGGGAAGAGAAAGTAGGCTGTTCCTTCTTTTATTTGTCTAAATTCAAACACAGCAGGAAAGGGATTCTTTGCTCCCCAGTGCTGTTCCCTGGATAGCATTATTTTAGCACCATGAACAAACAACTACAACTACCTACCACAAGACTTCTCCTTTTGAAGTTTATACTCAAACTATCTTTCCAATTGTTGGCTAGCCTCTATGGTCCATGCCTGTGGATTCTAGTAGTAACCATCACTAGCTCACGGTAGTTCTTTCCACTCCTTTCTTATTCCTGCTACTATAACTAGTTTTACTAGAACCATCTGACTGAGGCACAGGCCACTGATTCCTTCTGTTGACTCGGTCCTATGAACATGCACACACACACACACACACACACACACACACACACACACACACACACACACCAGGCCACCTGTCTACATCTGTAGAGCTGTAACTGCTCATGCACATACAACAACAATCAGTATTCAGCAAGAGTTCACTCCTTCACCCCAGACAATACTGTGGTGGTTGACTGGAGATATGTTTGACAAGTTCTTGTACATTAACTAATGTTCTTCCTTTAATTCACTTAGTACTATGAAGCCAAAAAGAGAGGTTTTAGACCAAGTTATTAATTGAAATTTATAAATATCAATCTGGAAACAAGACATTGAAAGAAGAAGAGGGAAAAATGCTAAGTAAGAAGCTGCCTGTTGCATCCATCCCTAACTGACCCCCACTCTTCTCTCAGTGACTTGATTTGGGTACCAAGGTAACTTGCTCATGGACACTCACCTTAAAGTGTTCAAGAGATACTTTGACATTCTTTACTAGCTGATGACTTATAAAAATTCTAACTCCTGCTTTCCTAACAGCCAAGTTATAACAATATTCCCAGCCATAAATATGACTCCAAGTGGATTTAAAAAAGAAAAAACTACCCACGTTTGATGAAAAATAGCTTTAGAAGATTTGATACTATATTCAATTCAGTTTCACCAATGCCTGTATTGAGAAAATATAGTCTCCTGGACCATTTTACTTATTTTTTTTAAAGGAAAATGACAGGAATTTCATCAGCCCTTATATAGGTAGACTCTGGAAAGAAAATAGGTAGATGATTTGACTTGGAGTATGAGGGTAGACAAACACGAAAGATATAAAACCCCAAAGTTAGCATTGGAATTTGTAGCCAATTACTAAGTATCAGAAAATTTCTCACAGTATGAAAAGTGACATGCAATTGTGAGGGCCAAAGGGAGAAAAAACTCAATCGGGCATCTGTTTGCATCATCCCAGGCACCTGGAGGAGCATGAGGCCTATTGTGCATATTTGAAAGCCCACATATTCCCTACCCTGATTTAAATACACTCAGCAATCAGCAGCTGGGTTTTATCTTATTATTTATAATTTATGGGTATTCTTATGCCTTTGAAATAACCACAATTTTCATTACCCGATTTCTTTTTTCTGGTTTGTCACAGATTCCACTGTGTTCTTCGCCATTCAGTTCCCTTTGTCATTCCTTGGTTTCCTCATTGCAAGAATGGGG
Organism: Potos flavus; assembly: GCA_028534135.1. NCBI lineage: Eukaryota > Metazoa > Chordata > Mammalia > Carnivora > Procyonidae > Potos > Potos flavus. Next base: position 27,645,716 of record CM052883.1, on the reverse strand, counting down.
ACATTACACTGTCACTTCCTTCTCTCAGACCTCTGGGAAGATTAATGATATAATATGCTTAAAGACTTGTTGGACTCTTTGGAAACAAGGTACTACATATGCACAGTATTTCATCCTTATTGATCTTCGCTTTGAGGGAAAATTAAGTAAAATGAACACAGCTGGGGCTTAGGTTAGAGTAGGATGCAGAGGCTGAAACTATCATTTGGGAAAACAGTTCTTACTTTGGAACAGGTTTTCTTTTCAAGGACCTTGCAAGTGAGATCCTGCGCATTTTCTTTTCGTAATTGATTCTCTGTGTGATGATTCTCACTGAAGCTCATTGTCATCTCATAATTTCCTTGTAGCATATAAAGTTTGTGCTTTTCACGATAACTTATAGAAACTGTTACAGAAAATTCTTAAAAATTTTAAAAATACAGAAGATTCTTAAAAATAAAAAGTGGCAAGTGAAAGTATGCACGATAGCATTTCTATGAAAACAAATGGGGAAAGAGTAGCTTCTATCATTATGTTCTTTCAAGAAATAAAGTTCAGATGTTAGAGTCTGGACTTTTGGAATTGTAGACATATCTAACGATATCAAAACAATTCCATTTCTCAGAGCAGAGACTAGGAAGCATTCTCACATGGATCATTGGTGTGAGCGGACACATAGGATTCATTAGAGGTCCCTTCAAACCTGTCACCTTTGATCCCATGTGCAAGGATTACCTACAGCCAACTACAAAGCGCTAACATTTCACTGCATTCCTATAGTGTTCTTCACATTTACATATCTTGTTTAATCTTCGCAACAATTCCATCATTTTCCTCATTTCCAAAGTTAGGTGAAATTAACTTGCTTCAGTTCATACAACTAGGAAGCTAGAAGAGCCTGGATTGAAAGTTATCTGGCATAAGCCTGTGCCTATCATTGTTATAGTCTACTGTTTCTGAGAAGGAATTCAAAAGCTGATCCTATATTCAGTGAGTGTGCTTTTGTTAAAACAAGTGCCTAATTCCTCCACTAGGCTGCAAGTTCTGTTGAGGGCATTAAATCTGTCTTATTCATCTTTGTGGGAAACCCAGTCATAAGCCCAGCATCTGTGCATAGGAAATATGTCTGCAAAGGAAATGTTATCTCCTTGATCTAGATAAGAAACTGGACACTTCCTGGCATTAAGCAATGTCCCCATAATTCTGTAGCTGATAAGGAGCAAAGCCAGGACTGTGATGCAGGACTTTGGACTCTGATCTGTGGCTCCTCCCATGATACTGCAGCTTCCTCCACTCTTTTTTTCTCTGTGTTCCCAGGTTTCTAATTTTATAAAGTTCTCGATCACATCTTAAGCTCTGTAGGAAACTTAGGGAACATGTCGCGTACACTGAAACAATAGGTACCTTTAGCCTTCAAAAGACAGAGGGGTGAATAGGCGTATATGCAGTTTCTGCAACATACCACAAATATTGCTAAATATATTAAGAATCTCATTCGATATTAATTTTCTTAACTATTCCATGATGTAGTAGTGACTATGGTCCCATTTTACAGATGAGGAAATTGAGGCCAATAGCGGTTAAATTACCTGTCCGACGTCACACAACCATTTAAACCCAGGTCAGCCTGACTCTACACCCCAAATTCATTCATTCAGCTACACTAAAATGGTAACATGGTACAGTGTCTCCCAAAGCTTTATTTTAATCTAATTGTATAATGAATGACCAACACTGCTTCTATTTTCTTTACTTAACAGAGGCAGATTTTATTGAATGTTTTTGTAGTTCATTGTCAAAATAATATTTTCACTGAATGTGAAATTAATTTAATTTGATTTCACATTAATTCGAATGTGATTACTACTCATTAATGAAGTGAACTGAAAAATGATGGAAGTTTATTTATTACAGGAACGGTTCCTTCTGAGAGGGCTAGAATTCTTTGTCTGCACTCTTTTGTCTACTGCCAGGCTGCTAGTCCACCAGAAGTGCTGGCCTTCTCATCAGCATCAGGTAATCACTGGTTTCCGCTTTCCACCCACCTTGCCTTCCTATTGCAAATCACTGACATTCTTTCTTTCAGTGAGAGCCAGTACTCCAATCCCTTTCTGCCCTCTGCTTCAGCTCCCTCTTCTTTTATCTATAGAGGTTTAATACCCACACTTAAAGACAAACCTGCTGTCAGGATGCAAGCAGATGCCACCTCTGCCTTTGCCACTGCTGGCCAAAAGCCTAGGCCAGTGACAGTTGGGCAGGAATGAGGAAAGGAGCATGTGGGGGCCCAAGGAGTGATGATGATAAGATGCTGGCAAAGCAAAGTGAGTAGCAGCTGGTATGTGGAAAGTGTCATTAATGTTCTAAAGAGGATCTAAAGTCATTCTTGGAAATGTAGGCTGTAAGATGAAACTTACAACCCAAGAATTTATTTTTATGGTTGTCTTGCTTCACAATAAAGAGAGGAGATGCTATCTATCAGCAAGGTTGTGAAAAATGTCAGAAATTTGAAACATTTGCTTCCTTGATTTTGAATGTGGACAGTGGTATATCACATCCCATGTATGTGTCTGGGGTGTCTTAAAGAATCAGTCTTACCTTCTGAAATGAATGCTCGAAGCTTCATGTCTCAGAGTCCAGGATCCCTACACGTTTAGCAGGGTTGGGCTGTGTGGTAGAGATGAGGTAATACTTCTAGCTTCTGCACCCCTTACTGACACAGCACTTCGAGTATGCTTACTGAATCTGGAAAAGGTCATACTGTCTCCCAGAGACTAGCCAGGAATAGTGCCAGGTTGCCAGATCTTCTGGCTGGGGACCGAGATTTGGGACTTCCCACAGGAAGTCTGATGGGACTTTTCTACTTGCTTAAGCTGGTGGCCTCTGGGATAGGGTACGACAGTAATCTATCTTATTCCTCTGGTGCTATCTTTGGTATAGAACCATGCCCATATTGAACTGGGGTCTTTTGTGTGGTTAGAGAACTTTCAAATCCTTCTTTCTAGTTAGGATGAAGATGTTTCTACTGAACCAAGCATCATGATCTTGCCAAATCAGTGTAACTGGGGCTTGAATCATCTCTTCTTATTCCCAACTTGTGTATTAAGGAGATTTTCTTTGTCGTAGCTATTCTTCTGCAAAAGGTAATTCTATTCACTAGTGCTTCACTCGGTCAGAAAATTGTATGCTAAGCTGGCCAGGCTTACACATATTCAGAGCTATTCTAACTTCCTAGCACCAGCAGCCCTCTCCAGAGAGCCAGTTTGCTAGAGGAAGACTGGCTCCCAACAGGAGTTGGTGTCCAGTTGCCTTGTAAATGCAGAACATTTAGTGTAAAGTTAGGAGGGCAGGCCCTGGAGTCACAGTGGCTGGTTTCAAACCCTTCCTTTGTACTAGCTGTGTGACAGGCCAAGTTACTAAAACTCTCTGAGCCTCGTCTGAAAACAGAGACACTAATTTCTACCTGATGGACCATGGTAATGGAGAGTCTATGGCTCTCAAGGTTACTGTAGATATGTAGCACTCTCAATACAGCCCAGAAGTCTTGGGTCCACCCTGCCGGTGTCCACATAGCTGTGAATGTTGCCATCAGCAGTGTAACTACTATGAGCTGGAACAGACAAGAGCACATGGGTTCAGCATACATATTAACCAGAAGGACTTATAAAACCTTAGCTCTCTCTGTTCAACCAACCCAACATCCCATTCCCGGAAATATTTGGAGAAATTTTAGTTGCAGGTAGGACGTAATGCAAATGAGGATGAAGCCAAATAAATACTGTATTTTGACTATTATTAATGTTAGTTATTATGCTTTATACACCCAGGGCTATTGTTGTCTATGAAACACCTGTTACATATTTATATATCTGAGCCTTTCTTTAGTCATTTTATGTACAGCCACTGTTTTGGCCATAGAGCTCATATAAGAAAGAAAGATGGGATAATTAAGTCAAACTGTATGATTTCCCAAAATTAAGACTAGGCTTTCCATTTTTTATTCCGGTCTCTCCCTGTAGCATTGTCATTTTCACAGGTGAGATCGGTTCATCCTGAAATTTAAGTAGAATGAAGAACAGGCAAACTCAAATAGAAAAATAAATCCAGGTCATCCAAACTGAAATTGTATTTTGGGTCACCTGTGAAATGTCTTTGACCTCCTTCTGTTTCCACAGCTGTAAAATGGAAAAATTATAGCCAGTTCCATAATGTTAAGGGTTATGAAGAAAGCACTAGAAAATACTTTTAAAATTAAAGTCATGCCCATCTTAATTTCCAGCTTTAAGCACGAAGTTGGCACAAAACAGGCAGTTAAATAGTCTGTTTCATGAGTAAAATAGTATTGTATGTGGTATATAGTTCTTTGTTTACCCAGGAAACTCTACTGTGGAGCAGAAAAAAATACTTAATTGGGAATCAGGAAACCTTGATTCTAGTCCCAGAATGACCTCGTACTAATGAGGTGACTTCTCTTCTTAGAACTTTATGTTCCTTATTTGCCAGTTGAAGGAGCTGATGCTCTCTGGTTCCTCCTTTCATTGCCAACACATTAATGATTTCATTTAATCAATAATGTAGAAGGATTATAGTATCAACAGTTCTCTTCTGAGATCTTGTAGAGGTCAAATGGTTTAGGAAGGTGGGGAAAGGGAGAAGAGGAGGAGGGAGAGGAAGATGTGGGAGAAGAGGAAGAAAAGGATAGGAAGAGGGAGAAGGAAAAGAAGGATTCCTTTAGATGCCTCGGAGTAGTACCAGCCCGACATGATGTTATGAAATAACTATGGTTTATCTTTGTGCTTTTCACTATTCTATATTCATTCAGTTCCCAGCTCCCATGCTCTCTCCAGATGTCCAGATGACAGTGTTTAGCTGATGTTCTAATCTTTCCATCCTCCCTAGGTGTGTCCTACCCAATAGTCCCTATCCCCGAAAATCTCCTCTTTCCTCTCCCAGCCTAAGCAACCTCACATCTGAACCCAGCTGTAAGTTGAAATATAATTAATTAATGCCTAAATGAGAGTAATCTACTCTTTAATCCTCCTCCAGATACTTAATCAGTTATACATTTTTTTAAAAGGATGCCTGCAACTAGCCTTTTAGCAGAGAATGAAGTAAAGGGCAAATTCAAGAGGCTGGGGGCAGAGTTGCATGGGTACCACCAGAGCCATGCAGGTCCCTTGGGATTCTGCTCCCCACTGCAGTTGCTTGGAAGTACCTCCTGCTTCATTAGCCTCTTCCTATTCTTTTTGTTGAACACAGAGATGCTAACAAGTGAGCTCTTATCACAATAGCTCCCTTGGGGCACCACAAATTCTTCATGAACTAAATCAGGACATAAATAAACAAACATAACCAAACAAATGAATAAATAATCCACAGCTTCCTTGGTGATGACATCAGGGCCTGTGACTGTGGGAGTGGAAAGAACAGAGCCTGTGGCTTCTAAGTTGATAAATGCTTAGGTCCTTATAGCATCAAAATAATAATGAAGGGCAATCAATGTTGACCTGGGATGAAGAATAACTCTAGTGTTTTTTTGGACTATCTGCTTTCCCTCAAAAACCTATTTATTTCCAGCCAGGTGTTAAATGTTAGAGTGAGAAATAGGGAACCAGAATTTTTCTGCATCATGCTATAGCCTTCCTTACTCTTTCTAAACCCATTTCAGTAGGTGTAGCTCAAGCCAGAGGTTCTGTTTAGCTGCAACAAGAAGGCAAGGACCCCAGCTCCCAGACATTAGTAGAAGGATCAGTTGTCTCTCAACAAATGAAGAATGCCATAGCAGAGGAGGGCTGGAGTCTAAGGACTTGCCAGCGCACTCAGCTATGACCATAAGGCTTATGTAAACACCGATTACAATGGCGAGTACTGGTACTTCCCTAATCATGTAGCTAAAGCCAACAACACATGGACTGCATCTCACCTCGAGAGCCTGGACACACCTGCCTGCTGCTCCAGAATTCAGGGGGCAGTGGGAGACACCTACATCTTCTTGTCTGTATGATTGTCCCCAGGGATATTGTTCTAGAAGACTTTGTGTACTGCCTGGTCATTTTCCCTTATTTGTACAACAGGATACCAAATAAGTGTTCATCATCTAGTTTTTTGCTTCCTAAACTTTTTCATATTCCTGAGAAAAATGCCCATGTCCAGTCATGGAAAAATCTCACATACAATTCCCAGAGGTTTCTGGATGGGTTGAAGATCGATTCAGTGGACCCTAGATCAAGAACCCTGACAGAAGGAGCCATCCTTGCTCAGGAAAAGCAGTGCTAGAGATACTAGATATCTCTGATAGAGGTGTGTGTAGTGTTGGAGCAGGCATAATCTAGAGGCATTATAAATACCATAAACTTTCTACATTTACTTTCTCTTCCCAGATACCCTATCTAAAATAGAACCTTTCCTTATGTCTCTGTCTTTTCACTACTTACTTCTGCAGAAACACTTATTACCACCAGATAAAAAGGGTCTCCAAAATGTTGAGAAGCATAGACTATGCTTATTTTTAAAATATATTAGTTATATTTTCAAATAATATGCTCACTATGTTTTTCTTCAAATTTTAAATACCTTTTCAGGTGATGCACTTCTGAATTTAAAGCAATGGTCTATTTACTTATCTAAAAAAGTACAATGAAGGGTAGCTCAGTCCATTAAGCATCCAACTCTTGATTTTGGCTCAGGTCTTGATCTCAGGGTCTTGAGACTGAACTCAACATTGGGCTCCACGCTGAGCATGGAGCCTGCTTGGGATTCTCCCTCTCCTTCTGCCCCTCCCACCCCAGTCTCTCTCTCAAATAAATAAATAAGTACAAAGACATATTTTCCTTAAATTTCTAGACTTTTTGGGCAGTCGTAAGTATGCATATTATACTGCGAGGTAGTCCTAAGAACATCTCAGTCAGACGAAGGGGATTAAAAAGCACATTCGTATGGATGCATGTTTATTTGATTTCATCATTAACATTAGTTATTACCTCCGCAATTATGATTGGAATATATAATCTCAAGTCCCATTAAGTCTTATTCTTCTAGTCTCAGCAGGCTCTTGTATCAACTAATTAACACAAAGGTCATTGTTCTCATTTTTAGAATACCAACAGATTGTAAAAACACAACACTGATTATGCTGCCGGGTTGGGAAAGACACAGCATGAACAGAATCTTCTGCTGCATGAGAAGGAATGGGCTTTTTCTAATCATGCCTCTGCATGGATAGAATTGACCCAAGATCAAGAGGAACGTTCCAATCAAAATCTCTCTGGATTGGGAATATTGTTATGAGTGTACATCCAGCTGTGGAATACTAATGATTTTTTTGAACATGGTAGCCCTGGGTCTCTTCTCAGCTGAGAGATGATTCAGTCAGCAAATATTGATCATGTCCCTACTGCTAGCAGTGTGCTGGTGGCATAACACAATTGCTCCCATTCTTTCAGTGGTTAACTGAAAGTGAACACAGCAAGCTACTTAATTGTTGTATGAGGTAGAGGGTGACACATGCCAGAAAAAGGTGCAGATTGATTTCTATTGCACATAGAAAAGGGTCAGAGGAATGAAATATAACTTCTAGCTGAGAGGAAACAGGATGGGCTTGACATAAGTGAAGCCACTGAGGTAAACCTGGAGAATGAGGATTTGAATATGCAATGATGAAGGAAAATGTATTCTAGCACCTTCGCAAAGGCATAATACGGAGGATCCCCAGAACTCTAGCACAACATTCGTGTATTTGCTGTAAGTTGCAGGTCGTTTCTGGTGTCCTAATTCTGGCTTTGCTCATCTCTCTCAATGATTAGCCTCAGTTTGGCAATGTCAGTAGGGACCAAGGGGGAATTCTTCATTAATGCAGGCTGATACTTCTAACTATTTTGTTGATAAATGCTGGAAAAAAACAAATTAATGAAGGCTCTATACTATCTTAGAAGCACAGCTAAGAATACAAATTAGTGTAGCATCCAGTTTTGGAGGAAATCTTTAAAAATCTGCAGTTAAGTAGGGAAGTTTACCATAACTAAAGTTTTCCTGGCAGAGAACAAATATTAACTAGTCAGATAGGGAGAATAGCTCCTCTGAAAGACTCCTGTGATAGTTGAAAAAAAAAAAAACAACAAAACAGTTTTCTTCTATTAGAACTGATGCATAAAGGAGATGTCACAGGAATAGCTCATATACGAAAAAAAAAATTGACATGTTCAGGGAGCTCAGTTTCCCAGGACTTCACTTTGAACACCAGAAGAAACAGAAATAGTCTCTGGTGGGGTAATAAATTGAAAGCGAATCCAGATTTTTCCTTCCCCTTCATCTTGTTTGAAATTCAATATATACTCTTACTAAATTTGCTTTTGCTTTTACCCAACTATGAAATCTAATTTCTTTATAAATATATCCTATGTGCACTTATATTTACTTAATGTAAAACATTACATGCATTCATAAGTGTAATTTTTGCACATGTGCTTTTTCAAGTGCGGTCCTTTGTCTTTCTTGTTCCTTTTGTGCTGGCTCCAGCACCGCCCAGTCTTCCTTTCACATACATAACCCTCTACTCAATCCTTGTGAGCACCTAGGATGTGTAGACCCTATTTGCTACAAGCTCATACAATCATAATTTGCATATATACAAATATACTTATATAGGGAGCTTTGCACTGGTTTGTTGTACACAAAAACCAGCATCACGCTCATGGTACTTCTCTCTTATTTTTCCACTCACCATTTCTTTGTGGAAATCCGTCCAAGTCAAATGCTTCACCTCTCACCCATTCTTTTTAATGATTGCATTGGGTTTCCTGGTGTGGATACAAAATTTGAGGTTATCATGCCTTGCTTTGTTGTTGGGGTGAATACTTTTAAATGCCACCAAAATAATTATTTCAAATGGCAACAAGCTAGACTTATAAAAGCATGTTTTTACATCAGCCATCAATATTAAGAAGCTAATTAGATCTGTGCATATTACAGAGAGATACTGGAGACTTCCACTGTTCATACTCTTCCTCCTCCCACCCCACACACCCCCCTAGAAGTACTGGAAGCTTCGCCATCGGGCAGGAGAACAGGTAGGTAAAGACCATGTTTAAATTATCATTCCAAGTGAAACTGGTATTTGGCTGGTTTCTATTGTATACTCATTCAGTTACAACATTCTGCCTTCTTGGCATTATTCTTCTACATGGGCAGTTTTTGCCTCCAGCCTACTTCTGTCCACATCCTATGTCACTTAGTCCATCTCCCACATTATCCAAGTGCAAACCTCTTAGTTGCCCTCTGCCTATACTGTTCATATCTGTCTGCTTTGGTCATTCCTCCTTGCTAAGCTAATCCTCTTTCATTGTGCTCCACTTCCTGAATGTTCATTGTTTCTCCGCCTCAGTATCTCTCGCTCTACTTCTCATCACATGTCCACAAGAACCGCCTTCTGGATTGTTTTTCAGTTTGAACTGTAGGAATAGTCCTTTACTTGCTTTCATCCTTCATGAGCTAACTAACCCCCTAAGTGCACTGTCCGTATTGTCTTACGTATCTTGTGGGCCCAGAACTCGGCACAATTCGCAGGGCCTTCCGTGCGGCAAATGCTCAAGGAGCCATTTCATGGGCTGACTTTGTTGCCTTTGTAATTGTTATCCAGCCGTTTCGGCTCCCAGAGTCTGTTGTTTCTCACCACCATTGGCTTCACACATCCTTCAGTCACCAGCTCCCCGTAACTATCTCCTGTTTGTTTTCTCCTTTCCCTCCACCCCTTCCTCTCCCATCACTTCAGTTTAGCTCCTTATTTTTCGTCTGGGCTACTGTACAAAGGTCCTCTGAGGAGCCATCCTGTTTCTTGTATCTCTTCAGTCATAATTATTAAACAGAAACTTCTCAAATCTTAGCTCTCATTTTGTCATTTCCTTAGTCAGCAACCTCCAGTGCTTCAGCCAATTGGATAAAACCAGACCTCTCAGCCTGGCTTTCAAATGTCTCCCCTGCACTGGTACCAAGCTCTGCGTCCAGGCTTATCCATACCACACTACATGGGCTTGTCATAGTCATCCTGGACTATTATGTATTTTCATTTTCTGTATTTGCAAATTTTAGCTATTTAATGTGTGCCTTATTTATTTCCTTTTTTGCACACCTTAAATATGGACTCATCTCTATTGTGGATAGCTCATTCATTCTGGAAGGTCTTGAAAATCACAGTCAGATCCCATAGCCTTTGTAGGACCTGCTTTGATTTCTTTCAACCAGATGTCATTCTCTCTGCACCAACTTTGTTGTATTTTATTTATGCCACTGTTCTGGTTCTTTTATGTATTTATACACACATATATATTATTATGTATAATTTAATTATATTTTATTTATTATATTAAATATTACATTATTTGTTAAATTATATATTATTTACCATATAATTATATATACTATATATTTAATATATAATCATTTATATATATATGCACACACAGATACATACATATATATGTGGTTCCTTTAATTATATATATTTGATTAATTTTAGACTAGAGATCATGCCTTATTGAGTTTTGTTTTTTGCATTATGTGTTTCAAATGGGATTCATAAACTTAAATATAAATTTTAAAGAACAATTTAACTTTCCTTACAAAATCCCCAGTAACTTTGGGCCAGCTTTACAAACTTTAATAGGAAAAAGCCAGATCTTCTTGACTAAAAGTATAGTATCGTGTTTATTGTAAGAATGGTCTAAATTTAAACAAAAAGGGGTACCTGGGTGGCTCAGTGGGTTAAGTCTCTGCCTTCGGCTCAGGTCATGATCTCGGAGTCCTGGGATCGAGCCCCACATCAGGTTCTCTGCTCAGCTGGGAGCCTGCTTCCCCCTCTCTCTCTGCCTGCCTCTCTGCCTACTTGTGATCTCCCTCTCTCTGTCAAATAAATAAATAAATAAAATCTTAAAAAAAAATTTAAACAAAAAGTAATTTTTACTATACGTTTTAAGTAATACTCGTGGATATAGAATACTATTTCAAGGAATTATCCCCTCTTAACTAATACCTTAGAGCAATAAAGAGTTTTGGAATATTTTTGACACATTCAAAATCTTCTAAGATATACTAACCCATATGGCACCTCCATTATTAAAAGATAAGATTTTATATTTACAGAGCACATAAATGCTGGGCCAAGGCATTTCTCTCCAATATAAAAAAATTAATTTTTTTCTCAAGTGTTAGTAAAAAACTAGCCACATTTTAACCTAAGTAAAACATGTGCCGTATAAGTCTTTGTTGTGTACAGTTATTGCTTTTTTAAGATAATTTTTTAGAGAAACAATTCACTCAAAAATATGAAATTTTTATTCCCACTAGACCTATTTGTTATGAGCAAGAATTTTGCTGGCCAAAATGAATCAAGGGAATTTAATGTTGGTGTGCTTGGCATTATGGTTTTTCCTGGATCTGAAAGTAAGGGCCTTTCTTTTCTTCTCTCTCTCTCTTTTTTCTTATTGCTTAGCAAATATTCATTTTTTCTTTCATGGCCTTCTGCCTTATTTTGACCACAAAACAAGCAAGCAAATGAACACAAAAATTCCAGGACATGTTGTGTATGGAAAAATCAGCATAATTCATAAGGAACAATCTTCTATAGCCTTTACTGAACTTTAAATACAGGACTCTCATGTAAATGTGCCAGTTATCCCATCATCAGACCGTGTATTAACAGACTGAAAACCTGAATTAAAATGCAACTATAAACAAGTTTAAAATCAATAGCCAACATACACCCCCATTACATATTTAAGTCACATTTAACCACATGTTTCTGCAGAGCCATTATTAATTGCTTTTTGGTTAGATAGTCTTCTTGGAAAATAATTGCAATGATGATTTATTTAGATGCCTCAAATTCTGTGATATTTGTGATCGATGTGTATTTTAGTTAGTGATAGATTTCAGGACCTCACCATGCATATCCTGTGTTTCTGTAAACTCTTGAGTTAGGAAATGAACGTGGAGATAAGTGTTCAGGCTTGGCTCTGCCCTTAGCTCTGTAACCATGGGTCTTACTTTCTTCCTCTGCATATATGAACATCTATCAATCTATTCTGTTCTTCCTAGGAATGTATATGGAAAATAGCTCCACCCAGAAATTGGTCCTTTGATAGTTTCTGATGTCCTTCTCTCCTTTTAACTTTATCAATGAACATATCATACTTTTTATGTGCTAGTTAGCAGGGACTTTCCAGACCCCACTGGGGGTTCAACTCCATTCTCATGATCTTGAAAAGGCTGAGACCATGATATTGATTTGATAATCTCTCCTGAGTACGGATTCACAGCTAATGACAGATACTTGTCCTCGGACAGGCATAGTAATACATGGAAAAGTTTAACAGAGGTGTGAATGAACTTGGTACCAACTCAGAGTAGTTTTACATTGCATGTACCCTGGAAGACTGAAGCAAATAAGTGACCAGACAACCCCACTAGCCAAAATTAAGACCAACATTTGATAGGCTTTAGCATGAAACATTTCCCAAAGTCTGTGACATTGGGGAATGTTTATGACATGGCTTTGAATCACTGTGATACACTGCCCCCCATAATTATTTACATGGGATTTTATTTATTTAAATTTGATTTTTGCTACATTTTGGCCACCAATACTTCTAAGTAATGTAAGGTTATATTTAGCTACTATCACACAGATGGATAGTCACTCAAATTCATAGAAGTGTGACTCCTGAAACACTAGGCCGAATCTCATGCGATCTTTGCTATTTTGATTCTTTAAAATTTCTGGTCTATAAGGGACAGCTTTGAAAAAGTTTATATGGAATCTAATTTTCTTGAAACTATTCACAAATTAGCTTCTGTTCCAAATGTTACATCATAAAGATATACTAATAAACAAAACAAACAACACCTAAATACAAATTGTGCTTCCTGTAACAAACTATAATCACCTGCTTCTATAAACATGGTTCTTTATTTTCCCTCTGACCTTGGGCTGCCTCTCTGGCCATTTTATTGTTTTCAGCTCTCTCTCTCAATTGCAGCTTATCCTCAGGTGCTAATTAAAATGGCAGGTGTTAAATTGATCATTAGCACGTTTCAGCTACTGTTCTGAGCACAGAAGTCCCTCAAGTGATTCTTTGTTTCTCCCAATATAATCCCTCTTTCTCCAGACATCTCTGCTTCTTTTCTCTAGCAGCTCTAACTGCTTCTTAAAGAGAAAGCAGATAACCTAGCATGTCTGTCCCAGCTGTTCCTCATTTATTTCTCAGGCTTGTTCCCTCTGAGTAAATGATACAATCAATTTTTTTTTTCCTTTTAGTAATGCGCCAGCATCTTATTTAAGTATTTTGGAAAAATAAACAAAGCAAACCTCTGTTAGATTTTACACACTCTTCATTCAATTCATGTACTTGAATAGACAGCACACATATGGACCACTTCTTTCTTTAAAAAAACTTTTTTTTTTGTGGTGAGAGCAATTAATTTGAGATCTACCCTCTCAAAGTCTTTCAAGTGCATAATACAGTATCGTTAATGCACACACCATGTTGTATAGCAGCTCTCTAGATCTTATTCATCATGTGTAGCTAAAACTTTAAACTGGTTGAACAGCAACCCCTATTTCTTTCTCCCTCCTGCCAGCCCCTGGCAACCACCATTCTACTCTGTCTCTGTGAGTCTGACTATTTAAGATATCTCGCATAAGTAGAATCATGCAGTATTTGACCTTTGGGGCCTGGTTTATCTCACTTAGCATAATGTCCTCCAGGGTCATCCATACTGTTGCAAATGGCAGAGTTTCCTTCTTTTTAAGACTGAATAATACTCCATTGTATGTATATACCACATTGCTTTGTCCATTCATCTGTTGATGGACACTTAGGTTGTTTCCACATCTTGGCTGTTGTGAATAGTGCTGCAATGAGCATGGGCGTGCACCTATCACTCCAAGATCCCAATTTCAGTTCTTTTGGATATCTACCAGAAGTGGGATGGTTGCATCATATGGTAGATCTATTTTTAGTTTTTGAGGAACCTCCATACTCTTTTTCTCTCTGCTCCCTGACTCCATGTTGCCACATCATTTTCCTCCTACACTGTGTTAGGAAAAATTGGAGGGACGATGTCCTTGTTTCCGTTTAAGGCAGAGCTGGTGTTATTAAGGCTTGCCTGGCCCCTGGAGGAACCAGGTAACGGGAGAGGATGCTGCAGGCGCTCTTCTTAACACTTGAGTCCTCTTAGCCTATGGCCAAAGCACCCAATGTTTAGCAATTCCTGAACTTCGAATGACAAAGCAATTTTACCACACGTGAATGGTATTAAATCGTATCACTTAAATTTCTCTAACGGCAGTGTTTCTCAAACTTGTCTGCACATCAGAATCATCTGGAGGCCTTTAAAAACCACTGATGTCTGTGCTCCACCTGCAGAGACTTACTTAGTTACTAAGTAACAGTGAGTTACACTGTGGAAGGGGCCGGACTTTGGAATTATAAAGTTCCCCTGGAGAGTCTAATATCAAGCAAATGTTGAGAATCATAATATTACTTCAGTTTATTCTTCCACTTACATGAAGCAGGAACCAGAGTAGGAATAAAACTTTGGCAGCTCCCGCCAGAGTGAGTTTCACCTTACACCTGTGTGCTGGAGATCAGAGACCTCAACCTCAGACTCTGCCATTAATGGACAGTGATTCCGGCCTCCAGGTAAATGGAGCCAGTTATTGTCTGGGTCTAACCAGTCAGTTTAGGAACACTTCCTCCTGAGGGGAGGAGCTAGTAAAGGCCCCAAAGTGCTCCTCCAACACCTACCCTGAATCCAGGCAAGTGCAAGATCCACTAGGGGCCAAGACAGAAACTTGGGGAAAATAGAGACAACACCTGCCTCAATTAGTCCCACTTCACTCATCAAATCTATTCATGAACCAAGCATATGTATAAAGCCCTATATATTTAAGTCTTGTGGATTAAATAATGCCATAGGCTATTTGCAGAGTAAAAGCATGCTACATTTGTTCCTATAAGCTTTAGGTTTTATTTCTGGACAGAAAAGGTAATTGGGATTACCTGGAAAAAGCCAGAAGTTTTGGCAATCCTTTTAGTGTTGGGAAGGAATCCTTCCCTTTGCCCCAAACCAGTTAGATTTAGGTAGAAATTTTACTGCTAAAAGTATCCACTGTTTAAAAAATGTTTATTGAGCGTATTTTTATGATGAGATACAGACAGGAGTCCTGTCCTTGAGGCATTTGCTATCTTGCAGGTTGATGTGGGGAGAAGCTGCAGATGCTAGGAAAGAAGAATTGGAGGGGATACAGAGGAGGAAGTGCTCACATTCATACTAATAACTGTCATGTCTCAAATGTTTGCTATTAGCTGACGAAGCCAGTGTTCTCGTTATTTATATTTTACAGAAGGGGAAATTGAGGTACAGAGAGCTTATGAATCTTAATGAGCACCAGCTTATTACAACAGTGAATAAACCAAGGCTATTGGGCCTCAGGGCTGGGTTTATGCTATTGGGCTTCAGGCCTGATGGTGTGTATGTGTGCAATTCTTCATGACGAGATAGTCCTTTTCCTTTCTCCTTTTTCCCAGATAACATAGGTAACAAGTGCAATTCAGAAAGAAAAAGCTGCATTTTGGGGGACTTCAGTCTGTTAGTACTTATATATGAATTAAGTGGAGAGTTTCAGGTTGGTAGGAAAGCAGGGCAAGAAAACATAGCCATGATCGGAAATTGTGTATAATGGTACTAACACTGAATGTTGACCTGTAAGAAATGCAGATACCTTGAATGAATCTAAGTAGGGTAAAGCTTAGTCTATTTTGTGTCTTAGAAACTTACAGGGATGAACTTTAGGGAGTTGAAATGGCATCAGAAATCGATTAGCAGATTCCTGAATCAAGGCATTTTGGAGAGAATTAAGGCCAGAATAAGTGGAGAGGAAGAAGGGGAGATGGATAGAATATGCTGAAGAATTAGAATTTATGGTTCAGACTCTCAGTGACAGATCAGGTGTAGGGGTAAGGAAGAGATAGCAGTCTAGGGTTATTGAGTGGATGGTGGTGATATTTACTCATTCATACATTCAGATATGCAGCAGATATTTATCAAGTGCTCTTATGTGACGGACCCTGTGCAAAGTGTTGGGATATGACACTGAACATCCCAGGCAGAGTCTCTGTCTTTAGAGGCTCACCTCCTAGAGAAGGGAAACAACATATAATGAAGTAAACACAAATTCAGCAGTGGTTATAGCCACATGCCATTAAAGAAATAAATAGGCTGATAAGAAAGTAAAAGGGTTATTATCTTAGTTGAGAGGGTGGGAATGAAGAAGACCTATTTGAGGAGGGAATATTTGAGCTTAAAACTGAGTGATGAGGACTCAGCCCTGTGAAGAGCCAGTGAAAGAGGGATTGAGACAAAGCAAATAGTAAGGATGAAAGCCTAGGGTAGGATAGATGCCTAGGTTCAGAAATAGAGATTCTTTGAGGATGTTTAATGTGTAGAAGAAGAGAGGATAGGACGTGATGAATCTAGGGGTATATATACAGGGTCCAGATTATAGCCAAAAGTAAGGAGTTTGGATTTCATTTCAATAACAATGAAAAAACATTGTAGGGTTTTTAAGCTGGGTGATCCAAAGTTAGGAAACAGAGGGAAAGAAGTCAGTTTGAGAGGGGGGAAGATGAGATGCTAATCCTGGTCATGTTAAGTTTGATTAGCCCATTATACATTCAGGAAGATATATTTAGTAGATAATGGAAATTGTGGGCCTAAAGAGAATGGCACAGGCCATGACACCAGATTTGGGAATGATCAATACATATGACATAGGACGGTGGGTAAAATGAGAATAGAGCCAATTATGAGTCCTAGAGGATAGGTGAGTGGAACCAGTTATGGTACCTTCATATAATAAAAATTACTCATCAATAAAAAGACTTATGTATATTAATATATACAATGATGTGCATGGATCTCATAAATGATTATGATGAGTTTAAGAAGCCTGACTCAAAAAGGGAACATATCATGTGATTCCAATAAAAGGAAATTAAAACTAATCTATCATTATAGAAAGAGCTCAGTGATTGAACATGAAGAACAGAGGAAAAGGGGAAGAAAAGGAAAGGACAGGATTACCACAGGACAAATTTTGACAGTAATGGACATGTTTATTATTTTGGTCATGGTTAAGATTTCCCAGGGGATAGCATGTATGTTAAAGCTTATCAAATTATACACTTTACACAAGTAAAGTTTTTGTATGTCAATACAATATATCAATAATCCCATTTTTTTCTAAATGATCCAGAATATAGAAGAAAATTAAATATAGAACCAAAAAAAGTTATATTTTGGTATACAGCTAATATTTTTATATAGAAACAAAGAAGCTGATACAAAAGGTATATTCAAATACATTTTAGGAAAAAAATAACTTTTTTGAATTACAGAACATGGAAGGCTTTTAATCAAAAAGTCACTTAACTCCAAAATTTATAAAAATCAAGTGATGTTGAAGGAAATGTTAGTTGTAATAAACCAAAAGGGTAAATATAATAGGATGTAATTATAATTTAATTTGCAGAATCTGGTTAATATGGATTTTTCTTCTAATTATATGTTTATATTTAAAATATATATAGTTAACATAATGATTTATACCATTATATTTTATATCCATTATTTAAATTCATATTTTTGTACTTATTTCTATCTACATACGCAGGAAATACAAAAAAAAAACCTGTGTGGAGGTCAAACATCTGAGAAAATGCGCGTAAACAAAAACTACACATTTAATAGGTAGCAGAACTGGCAGTGAAAATTCTTGTTCTATTTGTTCTCCTATGTCTCCCATAGAATGCAGCAAAAGCCAGTTGTTTATAGACTTTATAACACAAAGTCTTCTGGAAAGAATGGTTGCTGCTTAATATTAGTATCTATCTCTTTAATAAGAGTAGAACTTATTTTTCTTAAGATTTTAATTTATTTATTTCAGACAGAGAGAGCGAGTGAGAGAGAGAACATGAGGGGAGGGAAGGGCAGAAGGAGAAGCAGGTTCCCTGCTGAGCAGGGAGCCTACTTGGGACTCAATCCCAGGACCCTGGGATCATGACCTGAGCCGAAAGCAGATGCTTAACTGACTGAGCCACTCAGGCATCCCAAGAGTAGAACTTTTTGTATTGGAGTAAGGAACACCTACTGATAATTAGGAATGGAAAGGTAGGAATGGTCAAACAGGAGAACATTCCATAACCAGAAGGAATGTTAATACATAGAGGTCAATAGAAAGACAGAAGAAATTAAAAAAAAAACACAATTCGAAAGGGTTAATGGTCAGCAACAAAGGTGGATTTTGCATACTTGGCTGTTTTTCTAGAATTTGTGAAAATCAATTTCTGAGTTGATGATATTCATCCTGAGGATATCAGGACAGTTTGGAAGATGGAATCCTCAGCTTTCACCAAATCAACTTAGTCCTCTAGTCTGGCCAAATTTCTTTAGTCCAACACAATCTTGTCACATTCAGTTCTGCCCCATCTTTGGGGAAGAAGCCGTGAAGAAGAAATTTAGAAAATAAGAAGCTGGATGTATCTTTATCCTACTTCATTCATCCTTCCTTTTGGATGTTAATGGTCATAAAATTTATGTCTTTTTTGAAAGTTGGTGTTTTGCTATACTAAGAACTTATTTTATGGCTTATTATGATATCATTATATATTATATCTAATTATTATTATAAGCACATACATATTGGGTTGAGTATCATGGGAAATTTAAAGGCTCTGCCTTTAAAACAATTACAAACTATATTGAGGGGAAGCAGGATGTGTGCATGAAACATCTAAGGAAACATTCATAGACAAATAAAGCAATGCATAGCCTAGCTGCTGCAATCCCCTGACCAACTTTTCCAATTATAAAATCTATTTCCTTATACTGAATAGCACTTTTTGTGAATCCATTTCTTTTAGGATGCAAGAAAATCTGATCTTTCAAAATCTCAAACTAAGCTTACAATTTTTGCACTTAAATAGTAATCTCATATTGCAACTATACCAACAATAATGCTTTCCAGCATTTCAAAATAAATGATCTCTTTCTGGTTCCAATCTGTCTTCTCAGTCTGGCCTTCGTTCTTTTGCAGAAACCAAACCTGGTCTACTTTTTGCAACTGAAATTTCCAACCTTTTGGGACATATCTCATAATACTCTCTAGCCTCATCTCCATCAAAATTCTACCCTTTCCTGCCCAAATGCCACACTCTCCATTAACTCTTCTCTGCTCACACCATATGGAAATGATCACTTCTCTAAACATCAGTCATTCGTTTGTTCAAGCAGCATTTATTAAATATGTCACACATATGTTAGAGATAAGCACAAACTTCTAAGGGGACTCAGAATGATTACCCTTAGGGTTTGATATAGGATAAAGCAGAAAGTGGATGCTGATAATGCTAGGAAGGTAGAAATATACAATATCATAAAGGATCTTGTATTCTTTGTGAAGGAATTTAGATTTCTGATACAGCTGTAAAATATGTTTTCCAGGGGATTATACTGTTTTATACTGAAATCACTGGGGTATATACCCTATTTTCCTTTTTAAATATACAGTCCTAAAGAACAGAGACTGCGTCTCATTCATCATTAGGTGCCCTACATTACTTTATAAGGAGACCCAGGTCATGCATTTTGTCGAATGGAGCACTGTGTCATGTGTTGAAATCCACAGAGACAACAAAGCTCTCCCTTGAGCATCTCACTGAAGTTCAAGAGAGCCAAAGTGTTCAACTGGTGAAGTAAACAATTTATACTAATATATCCAAATGAATTCATATGATTTTTTGTGGATTTTGCTTAATGTCAAACCAAGCAAGTCCAGAAAATATAATTGTTAGAGTTCCTTTAGCAATGTGAACTCGCCCACATTGCACATGTATAGGGTTTGCAACACTAGTTAACATACTAAAAAGAGCCTTTGATATGATAGCGTGTATTCACTCTAATGTTGCTATGAGAAAGGTTGCCTTTCTTATTTTCATGGATGTAACTTTTTCACTGAAGCATTTACAGAAGTTTCAAGTATTATTTTTCACAATACCCCTTGCCTATGGGGAAAGTATTTCTGAATTGTCATATAAGATAGAATGTCAGTTTCGTAGCCGCATTATTTACAAGAGGAATGGAAGGACTGATATTTCCTTTGTGTTTGGAAAATAAGAGGTTAAGGAGAGGTTAATATAAGAAAGTGAAAAATCACTGTTTCCATCTGTGCCTGGGACACATGTTCTAAGCCTGAAAGAGTGAGAGTGAGTATGGGTGATCTCCAGTTCTGATGGCAAAAACAATGGAGAAGAGAATGGCAAACACCCCGTGCTCCTGTCTACACAGAGGAAGGTGTTTAGGCTGAGCCAACCATTCCCCAAGCACTTTGAATATCAGTCTATTTAATTGGTTTATAATTATAGAGGAGTCTTTTAACTAAAAACACTTCTGTTTGGGATGGGATGAAAGATGAATTCTGACGGTAACCTGAGGATCTAGTCCTGTGATTAAATGTGCGCTAGTCTGTGATTTCCTTGAGATAGAGGAGTTTGGCTTCAGACTACCTCCGCTGGGTGTATCTGCATTATTCAAGATGAACTACTCTTTAAAAGGATGTAAAAATAAAACACGCCACCAGGATAATCATTCCACACTTTTTTATAACCGATTACTGTGTTCAGTAAAAGGAAGTTCAAGTTTAAAATAAATGCTGCACCTGAAGCCAATTAGAAGAGAGACATTATTATTTTCTTGCTGTTTGAATCCAATTTTTAAAGACCACAAAGGGGTTATTTAGATGGCAATAAATGCATTGTAAAGTCTTTTTTCCCTGACTACAAAGCAATCTGTTGTGTTGGAAGTTAGACTAGCAAAACAACTCAGATGCTGACAAAGTAGCAGGGAAAATAAGTGTTGTTAGCAGCAGAATATCTAAATCAATATTATGCTTTAGTCTAATTAATATGTACTTTGCTATTGCCAGGTAGCATTTATTAGTACAAAAGCATAATAATTCTATCACTCAAGCTTGTTAATAAAGTTAAATGAAGGCAGATGAGCCTTAATAGTTACATACATTTTTCCGTGCATTTGCCAAGTTCTTGAAGAGTCAAGAGTATGATAACATTAAAATATTTTAACAGTGAAAATGCATTGAGATAGTAAAAGAATGTGGCCCTTGAAAGCTGATTGGCAAAAGGGGAATTAATTTTCTAGTATGAGTGTGAATTAAGGTGAGGGCATTCCTAGCACTGAACTGGGAATCACCTGGCCAGACTTTGGAAATGGACCATGATTACCTGCCAGGAAACTATGAGCAGACCCAGCCTGGCCAGTGAGTGCGGACAGGGCCAGGCTCAGACCTTGGAGAGCTGTAACTGAACAGGGAGAGTGTGAGGATCTCTGGCAAAGGAGGAAAACCCATGGAAAGCCAGGAGGAATTCACGAGACGCCAACCAGGTGAGCTTGGGCTGGTATAGGTCATGTTATTGGTTTAGAGATTAGGCCTTTTTGGAGGGCCAATGGATTACATCCAATAGTAACTGTGACCCACTTGCTTAAAATGTAGTGTAAATTTGGACAATTATTGCTCCCATTAGTTTTTCTTATTGTTGTCTTTTTAACACACATCAAACAGTACCGTGTTGCTTAAGGTGGGAAGTGTCCTAGTTTGGGTGCTATTTTTAAAAACTTTGCTTACTTAGTTAGGGCACCAAGATAATGACTCAATGTCCAGGTCGGGCTCACCCAGTTAATATGACTCTCTTTAACTGAAACCTATAAAAAATTCTTTTCACCTTGGATTTCATAAACGCATATATTAAAATAATTTAGCTAAAGGAACACAATCCATATCATGCAATATTTATTTTGTTTATATTTACATACCCTAACCCCCAATGACTTTGAGCTTCTTCCAGTTCATTTAAAATAGTATCCTGAGGTAACCACAATGTAATTAGGTGCCCCTGATTGGGTAGTTAGACCCTTGGAGATCAGTGAGAGCCTAGCATTTTTCGTATTTCTGACTTCCTATTCTCCCCTTCAGGAGTTCTGTGCTGATGACACAGAAGTGAGTGATTCCATTTCCAGGACCAGTGCTCTTTCTATTTCTAATGACACTTACAAAATTCGTCACAATACTAAAAACAGGATGAGTCCCTGTTGCATGACTCCTCTGAGAATAGGTTCTCCTTTTAAAGTAGTAAGAATCATTTTTAAAGTCTGATGTTTGTAAATTTATCAACAACAGTATTCATTAAGAAGAATAAAAACCTACGTGTGTTCCAGTCAAATCCAGATGCGGTTGACTTCCTACTATAAAAGCCCTTTCCTCTAGACTCATAATAGCTGCTCTATTAGAGATGCCGATTACCTTTTCTGTCTGGGCAAGGTTTTGACATTTAGTCATTTAATGCCCACTCTATGCCCTTCCTCAACTCTGCTCCCTAAGAGAGTACCTGTTTGCTGTGCTTGGAACTGCTAATGAGATATTGATCAATATAATTAATTAGCAAACATAGAAACTTAATTGCATTTTAACTAGTTAATCAATGACAGTCTCACTATTACTTGGATGTGAATACATATGTATATGGCATAGCTCTATGCCCATAATTAAATATTTTCCATCCCTAAAAATGCATCACAGTGTACTCAAGATATAAATGATGACATTTACTTTATTAAAATTACTGTTAAATAATAGTACCCAATGGGTAATAAGATTCTTATTAAGCATTCTACTGTGAAATCTTGCTAGAGGCATAACCATTGAATTATAAGTTGATGTCTGCAAATAATATGGATTAAGTTAGAGGCTCTAGAAAACGGTCACAGTATTTTCATGAAAGTCTTGTTCTTATATCTTCTCCTTTGTCATATTCAACTTTCCCTTTCCATTTTTTGCTCAACTTGTCTTGTTTTTCAGTATTTTCTTTGCTCCCAGTTGGCCCTAGGCAGAAATGTAAATTGAACTCTTTTCTTCGGCCTCCTTTTCCCTCCATTCTTACCTTAGATGAGCTCATCTGGGTGACCCTAGTTTTCCGGCTGCCTTCAATCTGGGGATCCACCCAAGCTTTGTATCCTTGGGCACAGGCCAATGTCCTAGTCATTCTCAGACTTTTAAAAGTTACTCATGCTCAATCTTATTCCCTTGGGGATCCCAGTTCCTAGCAATCTGTGCTCCTGTGGCCTTGGTAATCTCTTTAACAGAAGCCTAAAGAGCATGCTCAGTAAAAGTGAACCAAAATGGTGAGAAATATAAATGTAGGCAGAAATTTATGTATCTCATAAATGCATATAACTGCTTACATTTTCCAAATGATACCTCTCAGATGCCCTTTTTTCTCATCCTTATAAAAATTGCTATTCCTGTTTTTAAAAAATTAAGAAAAATAAATATGAGGAGTTTTTGTTTTTGTTTTTGTTTTTTTTAACAAATAATAAACCCAAAATTTTCATTACTGGCTATAGAGTCCATGTCTAATTCTGTATTTTACAACAACCCTTGGACTCCATGTGCTAAATGAAAGAGAAATGAAGGAGCTAATTACCAACTGGCTACAGCTAGTTACCAGTACTAGCTACAGCTAAGTACTAGGTAGTTACAACTATTTTTGTGGTTGATAAGAAATAATTTCACACAACTTTGTGCCTTCTGAATTTCCAGGCTGTTGTACAGAGCACATCAGCACAATTCCTGTCGAGGTACCATATGTTCATGAGTTTTGATGTGATTTTTAGCCAGGCAGAGGAAAACTAGTGATGTGAAATGACTTCATGACCTCTGTGAGCTCCAAACTAAGTAATATCAGAAAGCACCTGGCCAACAGTATTGTTATTGGAGTATGTAATTAGCACTTACAGTTTTAACAGAAACTTCCAGTATATATCAGAGGTACTTGAAATTAATTATTATGGTATATTCATATATTTTCCTAAGCAGTGCATTAGCTGAAATTTACACACCAATAAAATATACAGTGTAGTTTTCATGGAAAATTATTATAGTATTAAAACAATGATATTTTCTTACACTAAAAAATTAATTGACTACTTATATTTTAGAACTGTCACTGTTTTTTGGTGTCAGGGTATTTTAATCACAGTTCCAGAAACTTTATTACCGCTTATTTAGAAACTAGAACACAGCCTTTTTTTTTTTTTTTTTTAAATCTATGGACTATATCAGTTGCTTATGTCTTAAGAGCATAATTGCTGACTTAAGAAAACCAATTAAAATATGAACAAATTAGGAATGTTGCAGAACCAATCAACAGAATCCTTCAAGTTACTGATGCACATGAAGAAATCATATAAGAAATAAGAATCAGGCTGTCCTTGGAACATTAAATTGCTAAGATCCATTCTTAGGAGTATCATTAGCCATCTTTAGAATAGACCAAGGCTCTGTATAACACATGACTGAAAAGATTGGGAACCCAAAATCAAGATGATAAAGGGAAACAATGTTAGGGAAACAAAACTGGATTGTCAGTGACTTCAGTATGTTAAGGGAAAACAAGTCAGTATCACTACAGAATTCAGAGAAAGATTATAATCAATATAGATGGTAAAATTGGAACCTAACTATAGACACAGCCAGTCCCAGCTCATACTGGTTGGAATCCTTTCATGAAGTCAGTCATTGGGGCTCCATTAGCTTACAGTTGCTAAACATTCAAATCACACAATAAAATCCTCTTCCTGTCCTACTTTCACTCTTATTTTGCACATAGCTTGGGAATGCTCTAAACTGCCAGGACAAGAATTCTTTTATTCATTCACTCATGCACTTGCACATTCATACAACAAATACTTATTTCCAAATCTTCCTGTGTCCTTTCCTGGATTGCAGGGAAAGAAGGTGTACCTCCATTTGCCAGAATCACTTCCCTCATTCTTGGAGTCTGCCAATGAGACAGATTCTCATGAGATTTGGAAGGTGATAGAGGAAAAGACATTATTCTTCAGCGACAGTTACTAAGGGCCTCAAAGGTACACAGCAGAGAAGTCAAGTTCACAAAACTCTAGGACAACTGGTAAGAATCATCCACTCTGGTGCTGCAGGCATCCAGCATTTGTGGAAGTAGCTTCACTGACGTTTGCTCCCTTAGATCCTCCAACCGTGTGTAAGCTTCAAAGTTCTGCATTAGCATACTTTCTTATCGGAATCCTGATATAAGTCTCCAAATTTCCTTTTTGCCATGTAAGTGTATTATTTTTATTATCATTACAGAAAAATGATGTAGATCTAGGTGAAAATTGCATATGAAAGGGTGACCCTGTTTCCCTGAAATACTCTCACTTTAGCAATTCCCATAAAAACTAAACTGTATATCAAAGAGAAGCTGATAAAAGGTTTTTTTCTTCCTTTTATTTTTTTTTTTCTTTTCTTTTCTTCTTCCTTCTTCTTTTTTTTTAAAATCTCCTCTGTTTGTGACTTACAAACTCTGGTTGATTCAGAATTTGTCCATGATGCTTAAGGGTTAGGGCATATAAGGATATAATGAATTTAGAATAGTGTTTATTTTACCTTGACCCGTGTACTTTCTGTTCCAAAATGAGAGGATTCCCCTGAGTACATTATTTGTGTAATTCTCTGCCACAAATTGCAGAGAAGTTCCTAGTACTCCAGGAAATCGTTTCACATTCTCTCATAAGAGTCTAAGAGTACAGAATTCACTACCAAGAATAAACTTGTCTTTGTAATTTCAAGCTGCCAGTAGACTTTTTTCCCCGTCAGATTCCAGTGTTTGTCTACCCAGGAGAAGTTTGAAACTTTAATCTTTTTCCCCCCCAAGGGAAGATGGCAGCATAATCAGGCATGCTACTACTCCAGACTCATTTCCCATATTTAGAGAGACCATGGATAGGATTAATGATGGTCATTTAGGAAAAGAGGTTGAAATAGACAAGATCTGAAGAGGATGTGATAATCAGAGTGTGCAGATGGATGGAAATTCAACAAGAGAAAACGCCCCATTAGCAGCTCAGCAATTAAAGTCAATTCTTTTAAGAGCAGATGTGCAATGTTCTTTATGGAATATGCTACATGTTTGAAAGGACATGCAGAGAAGAGCAGTTGAGGATAGCTATCATTTTATAAGTCTATGGACACTGAAATGATTAATTGTGAAAATAGATATTGGAGTTTTCATTTTGTTCAAAGACAGGTTTAACCTCTAATCTCCTCCTGCAGCAAGTATTTCTTGGCTCTCTCACTAAGATTAAAATAAGCTCTGCCATCAGGGCCCTTTTCTCACCTGAGCATGAAAAGAACATTAGGAGCATGACCTTGCTGAAGTGCTTGACCAAATTATAATGAAGGAGCTCACAGGTCAGGAAAAGTCTTGCTCATAATCAAAAACTCTCTTCAAGTTTTTAGTTCCAACTCCTTGAAAATGCTGGCTCAAATATTAGGTTCATAGCCCCTCCAAAATTTGTTGTCCCAGGGTGAACCAAGAAACTTCCCTGCTGTCTATCATGGTATCTTTCAAATCAGTCACTTGTCATGTATGTTGCCACCATTCATTATGAATCTTCATTATTGTTTCTTTTCTGATGACTCAACATAGCTCCATTACGCATGGGCTCCATATCCAGTTGGCCTCTATTCCAATTTAATGCTACTGTTGAGCTAGATTTTAAACAGCCTTGTCTGCAATTTCCAAACTCAAGCAATCTGAGGAGGAAAACTGTTACTGATGTGCAAATGGTGTATTGCATTTCACTTTGCATTATTCATCTTCATTATTCACATCATGGTGCATTCTTGGCAGAGAGCAGAGAATTTTGAAAAAGTACATTCCCAGTGCCATGGGTATCATTTTAAACATAAAGTGATTTTCCTGCAATTTAATTTCATTAGGGTTCATCTAATTTTTGTCAGGTTTGGGGCCTGTTGACCTATGTGGATTTGCATAACTAATAGTAAATCTGAAGTAAAAAAGCTCTTCCTTGCAAATCTCAAAAGATAAGGAGTGAATCCGGAGACCAGAGTGTGTTGAGGGCAGAATCTCAACTGTGGTGTCAGTTCTTTTCATTGAAGAAAAATGATTACTATTTGGAGCCCTCGATTGCCTTATCTTAGATTGAGACTCACTAGGTGAAGGTCTGAAGTATGAGAATATTCCACTGGGAATAGCTTTCTGGTGGGCATGGGCCAATTCTTTACTCAACAAATTTCCAAAGCTCAAATGGTCAAGTTCTTTCGCATTTCTAAGAACTAATCTTCAACTTTTCATTTTCATGGAAATGTCTTAGTTATAGACATATTTCCACTACAGAAATGCTACAGATATCTTTCCTGAATCAGCCCCACTGGCTCTAATTCAGGTTCAGAAGAATCAATGCTGCACCTTTTTTTTTTTCCATAGCAGAATTTCTATCTTGATTATTTCAGGATTGCTGTGGTTTTGAATCATCTAACTTTCTGTAGTTCCCTTTGATTTTTCAGCTTCAGTGCAGAACAGATCAATTTTCCCTCTTTGAGGGCTCATGTTTCCCTTGAGGTCACTTTAACACACCTTTGGCTTTCACTTTAATCATGGCATATTTACTTCTGTTACTGCATTGCCTTTTCTCTCTTTCTGTGAATATTTATCATCTCTTAAATTATTGCAGGAATTCTGCCTAGTTTGTCATTTTACCTGCTTGCCAGTAGGGATGTATCTATATTCTCAATGGAAGGTACTACATAGTAGCAATTCCAGTTTAAGATAATAAAAGAATATAAACATTTCACTGAAAAAAATCAGCTTATACATGAAATGTATACACCTATGGGAGGTGATTTCATCCATTTAAAACATTTAAAAACATAAAAAAACATAAAACATAAAAAACATTTTTTGTATGTATTTTGAATCTGGCATTGTGTTAGATGCTGAGAAGCAAGGATGAATAAGGCTCTAGTTCTGTCAAGAGCTATAATGAAGGGAGAAAGGTACTGAAATGGAATACCACACAGCCAAGTGGTTCTGCAGTAATAGTGTGTGTATCAAGTACCCTAAGAATAGAGAGGAGGCTGCTCTTTCCTCACATTCCTTTAATGGGATGGGTGGTGATGGTTAGAGACTTTAACTATTAACTATAATTAAATAAGGCTGAAAATACAAATGTCAAAAATCACATGTATACACCTTTACTTGATCTAAGGGATAAATGGCCTATGTAAATACCTATTTGACCTATATACTATATACCTTATTTCCTTTAATGCCTGTGAGGCATATGGACAACTGGTTTTAAAATAACATTCTATTTATAAAGTTCATCTGCTTAAACAAATTGTTATTCTAATAACATGAGAAGGAACATTAATTGTGTGTGCCATGGAAGACAAAAAACGGTAGGCTATGAGAAGGTGGAATGCCCAAGAAAATGAAGGAGTGGAAGAGGCAATTTATTATTCATCATGTAAGGGTATGACATCACTTACTTTTTTTTAAACAACAGTAACAACGAAACTGTCTATATTAGATCCCTTTTGACAGTAGGTTTAGATGGGGCAGTTGAGAAAGAAAGAAAGGAGAGAAGCTGAAAAATCTAAATAGAACTTTACAATTTTATCTAGGTCCAACCCTGCTTTAGAAATATAAAAGACTTGGATATCATCCATTGTTGAATGAAAAATAGCTTGTATGTGTAATGCGATCCCATTTAAATGAAACTGTAGAAATAGTATAAATGTGTATACACTTTATATAATTTCATTCTTAAATGTAAAATAAAATATACATATCATAAAAACACATGAAGAGATGACTAGAGGGTAATTCTCCAAAATATAACAGTGATTATTTTCTGTGTTGGGATTTGAGAGCTTATATTACACTGTTCTCTTTATTATACTGTTTTGTTTTCCTCTAATTAAAAAAAAATTCATTCAAAAAATACACTATATACCAGACATTGTGTTATGCCCTAAATATATAAAATAAAGCAAGAGCAGATTTAATTTTTCCCTCATTAACATATATCATTTTTTAATAACTGAGAATAACAATGTAGTTATATATATATGTATATAGTTTTTTTCTTATGATTTTTATTTAAATTTTAGTTAACATACAGTGCCATAATGGTTTCAGGAGTAGAATTCAGTGATCATCATTTACAAAGATACCCAGTGCCCATCAGAATAAGTGCCCTCTTGGGGTGCCTGGGTGGCTCCATTAGTTGTGTCCAACTCTTGGTCTCTGCTCAGGTCATGATGTCGTGGGTTGTCAGATTGAGCCCCTCTTTGGGCTCTGTGGTCACTGGGAACTCTGCTTGAAGATTCTCTCCCTCTGCCCCTCCCCTCACACTCTTTCTCTCTCTCTCAAATAAAAAAAATAAATCTTAAAAAAAACAAGTGCCCTCTTTAATATCCATCACCCCTCTAACCCATCCCTCACCACCTCACTCTATCAACCCTCAGTTTGTTCTCTATCATTAAGAGTCTCTGATTGTTTGTTTCCCTCTCTCCTTTTTCCCCCTTCCCATACATTCATCTGTTTTGTTTCTTAAATTCCATATAAGTGAAATCATATGGTATTTGTCTTTCTCTGACTGACTTATTTTGCTTAGCATAATGCCCTCTAGCTCCATCCATGTCATTTCAAATGGCAAGATTTCATTCCTTTTGATAGCTGAGTATTATTCCACCCCTTCTTTATCCATTCATTAGTCAATGAACATTTGGGCTCTCTCCATAGTTTGGCTATTGTTGATAATGCTGCTATAAACTTTAGGGGGCATGTATGCCTTCTAATCAATATTTTTGTATCCTTTGGGTAATATCTAGTAGTGCAATTGCTGGGTCATAGGGTAGCTCTATTTTTAACTTTTTGAGGAACCTTCATACTGTTTTCCAGAGTGGCTGTGCTAGTTTCCATTCCCACCAACAGTGCAAGAGGGTTTCCCTTTATCTACATCCTCACCAATACCTGTTGTTTCTTGTGTTGTTAATTTTAGCCATTCCGACAGGTGTGAGGTGGTATCTTATGATTTTGATTTGTATTTCCCTGATGATGAGTGGTGTTGAGCATCATTTCATGTGTCTGTTAGTCATCTGGATGTCTTCTTTGGAAAAGTGTCTATTCATGTCTTCTGCCCATTTCTTAACTGGATTATTTGTTTTTTGGGTGTTGAGTTTGATAAGTTCTTTATAGATTTTTGATACTAACCATTTATCAGATATGTTGTTTTTAAATGTCTTCTCCCATTCCATAGGTTGCCTTTTAGTTTTGTTGATTGTTTTCTTTGCTGTGCTTCTGGAAGTTTTTTATCTTGATGAGGTCCTGATAGTTCGTTTTTGCGTTTGTTTTCCTTCCCTTTGGAAACATTGTCTAGTAAGAAGCTGCTGTGCCTGAGGTCAAAGAGGTTGCTGCCTGTTTTCTCTTCTAGGATTTTGATGGCTTCCTGTCTCACATTTAGGTCTTTCATCCATTTTGAATTTATTTTTTTGTATGGTGTAAGAAAGTGGTCCAGTTTCATTCTTCTGCATGTTGCTGTCCAGTTTTCCTACACCATTTGTTGAAGAGACTATCTTTTTTCTAATTGGATATTCTTTCCTACTTTGTCAAAGATTAATTGAATATTTAGTTGTGGGTCCATTTCTGGGTTTTCTCTTCTGTTCCATTTATGTAGATATCTGTTTTTGTGCCAGCACTCTACTGTCTTGATGAGCTTTGTAAAATAGCTTCAAATCCAGAATTGTGATGCCACTACTTTTGTTTTTGTTTTTAGGATTGCTTTGGCTATTCAGGGTCTTTTGTGGTTC
The DNA here is from genome assembly GCA_028534135.1 of Potos flavus. NCBI lineage: Eukaryota > Metazoa > Chordata > Mammalia > Carnivora > Procyonidae > Potos > Potos flavus. Next base: position 27,614,920 of record CM052883.1, on the reverse strand, counting down.
CACACAGATTTTAGGATTGTTTGTCCTAGCTCTGTGAAAGATGCCGGTGGTATTTCTTAGGGATTGCATTAAATATGTAGCTTACTTTGGGTAGTATAGACATTTTAACAATGTTTGTTTTTCCAATCCATTACCATGGAATGCTTTTCCATTTCTTTGTGTCTTCTTCCATTTCTTTCGTGAGTGTTCTATAGTTTCAGAGTATAGATCTTTTACCTCTTTAATTAGGTTTATTCCTAGGTATTTTATTGTGTTGGGGTACAATTGCAAATGGGATTGATTCTTTGATTTCTTTTTCTGCTCCTTCATCATTGGTGTATAGAAATGCAACAGATTTCTGCACATTGATTTTATATCCTGCAATGTTGTCAACTTCATGTATCAGTTCTAGCAATTTTTTGGTGGAGTCTTTCAGGTTTTCTACATATCATGTCTTCTTCAAATAGTGAAAGTTTGATTCCTTCCTTGCCAATTTGGATGCCTTTTATTTCTTTTTGTTTTCTGATTGCTGAGGCCAAGAATTCCAGTACTGTGTTAAATAGTAATAGTGAGAGTGGACATTCCTGTCTTGTTCCTCCTGACTGCGGGGAAAGGCTCTTAGTTTTTCTCCATTGAGGATGATAGGTCTTTTGTTTGTGGGTCTTTCATATATGGCCTTCATAATGTTGAGGTATGTTCCCTACCTTGTTGAGGGTTTTTATTAAGAATGGACGCTGTATTTTGTTAAATGCTTTTTCTGCATCTATTGAGAGGATCATATGGTTCATATCCTTTCTTTTATTAATGTGGTGTATCACATTGATTGATTTGCAAATATTGAACCACCCCTGCAGCCCAGGAATAAATCCCACTTGATCATGGTGAATAATTCCTTTAATGTACTGTTGAATTTGATTTGCTAGTATTTTATTGAGAATTTTTACATTTATGTTCATCAGGGATACTGGCCTGTAATTCTCTGTTTTAGTGGGGTCTTTGGTTTGGGAATCAAGAATGCTGGCTTCATAGAATGAATTTGGAAGTTTTCCTTCCATTTCTATTTTTTAGAAGAGTTTGAGAAGAATAAATATTAACTCTTCTTTAAGTGTCTGGTAAAATTGCCCTGGGAAGCCATCTGGCCTTGGACTTTTGTTTGCTGGGAAATTTTTGATTACTGATTCATTTTTTTGCTGGTTATGGGTCTATTCATATCTTCTATTTCTTCCCATTTCACTTTTGGTAGTTTGTAAGTTTCTAGAAATTTGTCCAATTCTTCCAGATTGCCCAATTTGTTCGTATATAATTTTTCATAGAATTCTCTTATAATAGTTTGTATTTCTGTGGTATTGGTTGTGATCTCTCCACTTTCATTATGATTTTATGATTTTGTCTATCTGTTTGGGTTCTTCCACTTTTCTTTTTGATAAGTCTGGCTAGGGATTTGTCAGTTTTATTAATTTTTTCGAAGAACCACCTCTTGGTTTCTTTGATCTATTCTACTGGGCTTTGTTGTCATTGTTGTTGTATTGTTTATTTCTGCTCTAATTTTATTATTTCCCTTCTTCTGCTGGATGTAGGCTTTATTTGCTATTCCTTTTCTAGCCCCTTTAGGTGTAGGATTAGGTTGTGTATTTAACACTTTCCTTGCTATTTGACATAGGCCTGTATTGCAATATACTTCCCTCTTAGGACTGCCTTTGCTGCATCCCAAAGGTTTTAGACTGTCATGTTTTCATTTTCATTTGCTTCTATGTATTTTTAATTTCTCCTTTAATTTCCTAGTTAACCCATTCATTCTTTAGTAGCATGTTGTTTGACCTCCATGTATTTGTGATTTTTCCAAATTTTTTCTTGTGGTTAGTTTCAGGTTTCATAGTGCTGTGGTCTGAAAATATGCATGGTCTGATCTCAATCTTTTTGTACTTCTTGAGGGCTGATTTGTGACCCAGTATGTGATCTATTCTGGAGAATGTTCCATGTGCACTGGAAAAGACTGTATTCTGCTGCTTTAGGATGAAATGTTCTGAATATATCCGTTAAGTCCATCTGGTTCAGTATGTCATTCAAAGCCATTGTTTCCTTGTTGATTTTCTGCTTAGATGATCTGTCCATTTCTGCAAGTGGGGTGTTAAATTCCCCTACTATTATCGTATTATTAAATCAATGAGTTTCTTTATGTTTATTATTAATTGATTTATATATTTGGGTGCTCCCAGGTTGGGGGCATAAATACTTATAACTGTTAGATCTTCTTGATGGATAGACCTCTTAATTATGATTTAAAGTCCTTCTTCATCTCTTATTACAGTCTTTGCCTTAAAATCTAGTTTGTCTGGGATCCCTGGGTGGCTCAGTTGGTTAATTATATGCCTGTGGCTCAGGTCATGATCCCAGGGTTCTGGGATCGAATCCCACATTGGGCTTCTTGCTCTGCAAGGAGCCTGCTTCTCCCTCTGTCTGCTGCTCCCCCTGCTTGTGTGCTTTCTCACTCTCCCTCTCTCTCTGTCAAATAAATAAATAAAATCTTTAAAAAAAATAAAATCAAGTTTGTCTGATATAAGTATAGTTACACTGGCTTTCTTTTGACATCTATTAGCATGATAAATCATTCTCCATCCCCTCACTTTCAATATGCAGGTTCTTTAGGTCTAAAATGAGTCTCTTGTAGGCAATGTATAGATGGGTCTTGCTTTTTTATCCATTCTGATACCCTGTGTTTTTGATTGGAGCAATTAGCCCATTTACACTCAGAGTGATTTATTAAAAGATATGAATTTAGTGCCATTGTGTTACATTGGTGTTTCTGGTGATGTTCTCTGGTTCTTTCTAGTCTCTGTTGCTTTTGGTCTTTTCTTCTCCACTCAAAGAAGAGCCCTCCTTCATATTTCTTGCAAAGTTTAGTGGTCACAAAATCCCTTAGTTTTTGTTTGTCTGGGAAACTCTCTCTCCTATTCTGAATGACAACCTTGCTGGTTAAAGTATTCTTGGCTGCATAGTTTTCCCATTCAGCAGTTGAATATATCCTGCCACTCTCTTTTGGCCTTCAACGTTTCTGTGGACAGATCTGCTGTGGACCTGATCTGTCTTTCCTTGTAGGTCAAGGACTTTTTTTCCCTTGGTGCTTTCAGGATTCTTTCTTTGTATGTGTACTTTGTGAATTTGACTATGATATACCTTGGTGATGGTCAGCTTTTGTTGAATTTAATGGAAGTTCTCTGGGCTTCTTGGATTTTGATGTCTGTGTCCTTCTCCAGAGTAGGGAAGTTTTCAGCTATAATTTCCTCCACTAAACCTTCTGCCTCTTTTTCTCTCTCTTCATCTTCTGGGATTCCTATGGTATGAATGTTATTATGTTTTAATAAGTCACTGAGTTCCCTAATTCTACCATAATGGTCCATTACCTTTCTTTCCCTCTTCTTTTCGACTTCATTATTTTCCATAATTTTATCTTCTACATCATTGATTCATTCCTCTACTTTGTTCATCCTCGTTTTTCTGGCATCCATTTTAGTTTGCATCTCAGTAACAGCATTTTTAATTTTAGCCTGGTTAGATTTTAGTTCTTTCATTTCTGCAGTAAGGATTTCTCTAATGTCTTCTATGCCTCTTTCAGGCCCAGCTAGTATCCATATAATTGTTGTTTTAAATTCTAGTTCAGACATCTTGCTTATGTCTGTATTGATCAAATCCCTGGCTCTGAGTTCTACTTCCTGTTCTTTCTTTTGGGGTGAATTTTACCATCTAGTCCTCTTGTCCAGAAAAGAAAAGAGAGGAAAGGAAAAAAGAGAAAAGAGAAAAGAAAAGAAAAAAATAATCTAGTTCCTAGGTGTGGTTTGGTCCACTTGTTAAAAGAAGCTAGATCCAAAAATTTAAAAAATTAAAAAAATTAAATAAATTGAAAAGTAAAAAACAAAATAAAAATATAAATATACATAAATTAAATTTTAAAAATAATAAAAAATTAAAAAGGAATTTTAAAAATTAAGAAAAAAAGAAAATAAATAAAAATAAAAGTAAAAAGGAAGCTAGATCCCATTTGCCCGAGAGCTGGAGCTTTGCAGCACCCGATGATCAGTAGACTTGGTGCTGGCTAGGTGTTTGTGCTGAACTTCTGGGGGAAGGGCCTGCTGTACTGATTTTTAGGTTGATTTGTTTTAGTGGAGATGAGCCTATAGACTGTGGGGGAGTTGGGGGGAGACTTGATGTAAACTGCTCTGGTCTCCACCAGGTGGCACTGCTTTGCTCCCTGAGGGGTGGGACAAAAATGGCTACACTCCCCTCTCTAGCGCCAGAGCTGAGAGTTCACAGCCCCCATTCTTCAGGAAACTGTCAAAGAGCAATCAGTCACTCCTCTTGTGTCCCTGGCTTCTGTCAGGCCCCTGCCTTCACCCTGCCTGTGAATGAACTGTTTTACCTCATGAGCACAACTGGGTTTCAAAAGCAAATTTTAGGGACTGTCCTAGCACAGACTGTGCTCATTCTCTGGGGGAGGGTCTCACAAGGCTTTTGGCTGTGCCTGCCAGTGACAAGAAAGTGGTAGCACATTCCTCAGTGGTTCAGAGTTTATGGCAAGGTGGAGCAGAGAGTCGGCACTCAGGCTTACTATAGGCTTGCTGTTCTCAGCCTGAGTCCCTACTCCTATGCCTGGGAACAGTGTAGCACATTGGTGCCACCCATTCTTCCTGTGACCCAGGGGATCCTCAGAACCTGTCAACTCCTGGGTCCATTCCACTTCCTCATGTGAGCACCTTAAGTCAGGCATGACACCAGTAGTGGCAGACTTGTAAAATTTTAGATTTTGCACTCCACTGTTTATAATACTTTGCAGTAGTCTCTGTAAACAGGACTCCCTCCCCGCCACTGTACCCACATTTATATCTCCCCCAAGTCAACTCTCCACCCCTCCTACCTTCCAGAAAGTGGTTGCTTTTCTACTTATAGACTTGCAATTTTGTTCTCTCAGACCTCAGATTGATTCTTGCTATGATTCTTGGGTATTCATAATGATTTGATAATTATCTAGCTGTGTTCAAGGATCAAGGCAAGCTTAGGGTCACCCTACTTCTCTGCCATCTTAACTTCTCTCCAGCAATAATAATTTTTTAAACTCAGAGAGATTCAGTGTAATCTAGGGACATTTGACAGAGAAATACTTGAAAGGTGTAAATCTGGCAGATGTATTAGTACAGTCCTATGTTGCATGGAGCCTGAACCCCTAACAATTAGAGTTGCCTTTCAGCATAATGATAAGTTTCTTCCTCAACAATATTTAACCTATTTGTTTATGTTGGAGATTTGTTTTGTGGCTAAAGTACATTTCTGTTTACTTGCAGATAAAGTTTTGTTTATTTTTAGTTTTGCATTTTAGTTGGAAATAGTAGGTGGGCTGGAGAAAGTTTGGAGAGATGATAAATTTTATGAAGCAACTGTAAGGTTAACTTAAGTGATCTAAAAATCAGGGGAAACTTGATTTGCATTGTTAGAACAGGGCAAAAAACAAAAAGATTGAATTAAAAGATGAAACACAAGAAACATGTCTGCAAGTGAATTGTATATTAGAATTCTTTCTCCAGGGAAGACATGTAGCTTCAGTGCTAAGACTATATGCAAAGTAGATGCTTTTTCTATGAAACAAATCCTTTGAGAAATACTTTAAAACAAAATGTTTATAGTTACATTCTCTGGCAAAGTGTGTGTGTGTGTGTGTGTGTGTGTGTGTGTGTGATGTATATTATATTTTGAAAGAATCAAAATTCGTATCCAAAATCATGTTAAAATTCAAATTTGTTTTTTTTTAAGTTCTGGAATTACCAGCTTTGTTTATCTCAAATGTTTTAGGGTAATAGGTTTGTTTCATTAAATGATAACAATATGTGAATGAGGAAGAAAAAAACACAGGATGATAAGCAGTGATAAGGAGATTGGAGCTCAGAGTCTAGGAAAGGAATTATGTAGCAAGTGCTCCAGCCTGAATATTTTTTTCTGCAAATCATTTTCTATACTGAACACCTGTAATTATCTGAAGCCACTTATTAAGGATCAAGAGGACCAAGGTTTTGGTTAGAGAATGTCCTGGTCCTCTAACTTAATAATTAAATAAATTTTTATTTTAAAATAAATTATATTATTTGATTTGTGAATAAAATGAACACATGTAGAGTCTACAGATGATAGTAATGCTTTAAAAACTTATAAACACGTGTATACAAACATAAGAGTAGTTTATCTGTAGAGGGCTAGTGGATAGGTTAAACATAATTATGAATAGCTTCTTGGAGGAGTAATAATTTAAGTAAATTTCCAAAGTTCTAGTACTCCACAGGAGTATATTCCCCCACAATGATGAGAATCATATGGGTAGAGTTTACACTGAACAATCAGGACTCATAGAAACAATCTGAATACAAATTTATTTTTCCCCTCTTGACTGTTAAAACCTATCTTGGGGATTGTTTTTGTTTTGTTTTGTTTTGTTTTGTTTTCTCCTCTTCTATAAAACTATGGAGGGGTTTCATGACTTTTGGGGCTTCTTGGAAAATCATGATCTTCTGGTCATGTCAGTTGCCAAAAAAAGGTCTCAATTTAGTAATTAAAAAAATGCAGTTCAGAGTGATCATTGAATCTCTCAGCCTTATTCCAAGTTAAAGGTTCTCCCTGTCTTGAGCTAGGGCTTGCTTCCGGTTGAACTACTACAAGGGAGAAAGAGGGCCTTGATAAGCTTCATTTCTAAGTTCTTGCATCCCTACCTGTTACTTTGACTTTGCTTGCGCAGCTTTTGCCTGCCCTCCGCTCCTTCTTGGTTGAAGCCTGGCAAAACAGATTTCACATCTCTGAAACTCCTGTATCTGGCATTGGATGTCTTTGGGCATGACTGATATTGTCCTTGTCGGTGAGTGCCTTCAGATTTCTCTCTTTGCGTCTCTTACTATGATACTCATGATATCAGGGCATTGTGTCTTGGCTGGCATCAGAAGATGCTCCCTCTTAATATTATGCCTCTTTTTGTTGAGGTCTACTTGCCCTGTACAAGAAGCCCTCCTAGAGGATATTATTTAAAACAACCCTGAGCTAATATCCCTTCTGCAGTTTATACACCTGTCAACACACACCTTAGACCTGCCCTTATGCAGATGCACTTATTCCCCTAATGGTGTCCTCTGCTGCAGTGCCCCAGATGTCTTCAATCAGCACCTCACCCACGAGTCAAACATCCTTTCACTGCATCCTCAAAATCCAGGCACCATATATCCCCTTCTCCAAGTGCTTTCTTTGAAGTTCCTCTCACAATGTGTGAGATGAGATAAAAGTTCCCATCATCCTTCCTCTGACGTGTGATGCAAACCCTTATAACTCTCTCCAAAGTGATCCAGTCGTTAATTTCCATCTTCTTCTACTCTTCTGCTTTAGTGCTTAAATAGACTTAATGTGATTATAAGGGGCTATGTCTCAGAAAATTTGAATTTTTGAATTTTTGAATGTCCTGTTAAGGTGATTTAAGCTTAGGAGGTTGTTGTCACTTATTGTCTTAAGGCTTTAATTAAAACTGAGTCAGAAAGTTCTGTATTTTAATATCCTGTTGTAAATATATGTATATATATATTGTCATGTTATGCATGTCAGGGTATGCATGCATATAAGTGTGTGTACATGCTGTCTCATTCTCACGTCCACATACAGACACACAGACACAATTTGTGTTTGTGTCAGTGCATTCTCTTATACAGGAATTATGGAGGTTTTCCCAATGTAAATCCTATTAGGCACTGGGGATACAAAATGATTAAGACTGTCTTTTTCTCAGTAGGGGATCTCAGTCTGGTCAGGATGATAGACATAAAAGCAGATAAATACACTGTAAAATGAGAAATGCTACTCTCAAGCTCTGTCAGCTTCTTGAAGGACAAAGAAGATTAGCTGTAATGGAGTGGAGGATATGACCAAACATGCACCATGAAACCACTGATAGGTCAGGATATGGGTCTTCAAGTTAATGGATAATAATTAGAACTCCATCCTATGAATAGCAGAACATTCCTGGAGCTATTGTAGAAAACGTGTGTGTAAGATCACTTTTGTGTCATTATATTGATCCAACATTTAGGATTTTCTGCTTCTTGTCTATTCTTCTTCTACCTACTTTTGAGTGTGCAATATACTCTGAAAATGTCTCACTTGCCATATCTCATCATAGAGGAACCTGACTTTCAGAAACCAGCCTAATCAGACAGCTGTATATGTTAATCAAGAATAATATTGTTCTGTAGGATACAGACCGTTTTTAGTAAAACTGGATTGTAGAGACAGTTTAGTTTAAGTTTCCACATAAAAACGTTTTGTTTTTCATCAAAATTCAGTAAAAGGGAATCTGAATTGTGTGTCTTATGACTCTGCAGATGAAAATGTGCAGACTCCAAGAAATTTCATCTTGAAAAATCAGTGCAATTGTAAGGAAAATGCTTATATGTTGAGAATCTAACGCAAACTGAGCAAAATTCAGGGTCAGATAATTCTCTTGGGTAAATAAAACAGTAATTTCTTAAAAAGGAAAGAAGTGTTATTCAGTTTCTACATGTGAAAGAAAGTGAGTCAGATTGTTTTCTCCAATACTTAAAAATATTGTTTTCCATGAGTTTAAAATAGAAATATTTTCCATGAGCTGTACTACTAAAACATATTATATTTATTAATTAGAAATGCCACTAATTCCTCAAGTAGTTTCACACGTATATTGGATTTAATACTATAATGTTTCATATTAATCTTTCATTAAAGGATTTTATCCTGTGGTACACCTTTATTTGAGGGAAGGCAATTATCAATGGTTCATATGGTAATGACATAACAAATTTGCAAACTCTGTTTTCTTAATAATTTTAGGTTTATGAGTGAATTTAGTATGATTATTGTCCTAACTTGAATTAATTTGGTTGTCTGAGGACTTCTGGAGAATTCACAGGATTTTTCCAGATATTTCAGGGTTGACTTCAAATTAAAACCATATTTGTTTATATATCCTAAAAGTACCTTTTAACAGGAGTTCCAAGAGAATAGTTTTAGTAAACTTGAAATATGTAAAGGTTTAAACAAAGTATGAAACCCAAGAAATATGGAGCTTACAGACCCCAAACAAACTGATTTTGCCTATCAACCTCTAGCTTCTTTGGAGTGTCATACCTTCTTTAGAATGTCACACATCCATGTTTAAACATTAGTGTATTCAACAACCTGAAACTAAAGTTTATCAAGTTTTAATCATAACTCAAAATATGTGGCAGCATATGAAATTTCTTTGTAAACTAAGAAATATGGCGGGGAATGGATTTCTATGGTCCTCTGTCATGTGTTCATACTGATGTCCCAGAACACCTCAGCGGAATTCTTAAGGGAACACAAACAGAATGCAATGCTCTGGGACTGATGATGTCATCACTGTTTGCTAAGGTGACATGGTCTGTTGAAATTCAGCTCAGCATTTCTAGACAGCAAAATTAAGGCAATCTACCTGGTCCCTAAATGCAACAAAGTCATGGCTACAACAACATGGCAAAGCCAGCCTCACCACTTGTCCTACTATAGGCTGATAATTTAGCTTTTGCAAAGAAATGTCAGAAAAAAAAACCAAAACAGTGAGACTCTCAAATTATCCATCTACTTATTAAACAGTTACTCCTAAGTGTTTAAAACCAGTTTCTTCTCACTTACTTCTTTTTAAGCTTCCTTGTTATGGCCTCAAACTCACCTTAGCCTTTCAGTTTTGTATCATCTAATGAAAAGCCAAACATTAGTTTTTAAGAAGCCATTGTCTTCTCAGACTTCTCTTATCTCTGATCATTTTTCCTAGTTTTTCTCCATGTTCCTTTGCATAGCGTTTCAATGTTCTTGTCCTTCAACATTCTTCCCTTGGTTCTTTTCCCTCCCAGGTCTGCATGTTTTCCCATGTTGACCTCGTTTATTCTCATAACTGCCACTGCCTTCTTGATGCTGTGCGTATTCAAATATATGACTCCCATTGTGATGATCTCTTTTGAACACCGGTCCTATTTATCCAGCTGCCTCCTAGACATCTCCATTTGGATATCTCACAGGTGCTTCATCACACCATGTTTTAAGATGAATAGGACACTGTTCCCTCTATACCTGCTCCCATTGTGTATTGTCAACCCTCCATCAGTCTGGACCCCACCATCTGTGTTACTATGGAGACCCACTGAACTCTAAGTGCTTTTGTCAATTTTCCCATCTCTCCTAACACTGATATCTTCACTATCAAAATTTGGTGTTGGGATTTTGACATCCATACTAATGATTTCTCTAATAAACTGGCTTCCAAATCCTTGACTCTTCCCTCCAAAGGTCTTATCCTCCAATCTGAGGCATCCACTCCACTGATCAGCCTAGACCTTACCAATCTTCAACACATATATATTATCCTTTTAGTTGTCTTTCTTTACTGCCCTAAATCTAGGGATTTCTCAAAGCCCTTAGGACCTTTCCACAAACTATTAATCCTACTCTACTTTTTACTGTTCCTCATTTCTCCCATATTTTCAGTCTCCTACTTAGCCAGTTTAATCCCCTTGGGCAGTCATTATAAACACATCTCATATATACCCCCAGATCTTCCCACCCTCTCACTGTGGACTGGCAAATATAGCCCAGTTAAATATGGCCCTTCATGTACTCTGTACTGCACGTAAGCAGGTGACAATGCTGACAGGAAAATCACACAACTGTTCTGACAGATCTTTAAATCCGTGATGACTCATCTCAAGTCCTTCCCCCCCAGTGTTACCTAAGTATTCTCCTCCATTTCCCCATAATATTCACTCTCTTACTTTTATAGATCAATAGTATATACCTTTTCTCCTCTCTCTGATCTCCACATTTTCCTCATTTTGATTCTTAACTGGTAATTTTGTTTCTTATTTCACTGAAAAAATAGATACTACCACACAAAAACATCTACCTTCTCTTTCAAACAAATCAAAGAACATTATCTGCATTTATCATTAAATGCTCAATCCTTCCTGATTCTCCTCCCAGCTCACTCCTCAACCCAGCTGCCTTTTCTTACTTCTAGATGTTGAGGTATCTCCACCCTTGTATCTCAGTGCTTTTGTGGTATCACTTAGTCCCACCTACATGCTAACCACCTACATGCTGACAGTCACAAATCTATATTTCCAGTCTGAGCTCTCTCCTTGATTCCAGACTTAAGTATCCATCAGCTTACCAAGCATTACCACTTCGATATTGTGGAGGTTGTCAGAGTTATTCATAAATACTCTCCTACCTTTGCTTCATGGTGGACTTGCATTTCTCTGAACCTTCCTCCTCAAGGTAACTAGCCATATCCGTACTTTTTCTAATGAAATGAGAGCAGGAAGTGTTTTAGGGTCATTTATATGTGAAGCCTTAAAGAGCCAGAGCATAGTCACCATATTCCCTTTGCTGTCATGCTATCTAACAGGGAAAAGTATGTGTCTAGAAACAGATTCCATCAGAGTGACTCTCTGAGTGACCCAAATGGGCAGAGCCTGCTGTTGGCACTGTTGGACTTGAAATAAGAGTTAGAAATAGACCTATTTATAAGTCAAGAATATTGTGGGGTTATTGGTTCTACATCTTCATCTAGCCTATCCTGACATAATATTTCTGTTATATACCTCAGGTTTAACATATTCTAAGCAAACTCTTGTTCTTCCTCTCTGAAACTGATCTGCCCATAGTTTTTCCCATATCAGGAAATGGTACACCGAGCATCCAGTCTTTATGTCAAAGTGTCCTCTTTTTCTCTCATAATTCACATCCAATCCATCACCAAATCCTGTTGGTTCTACCTTCAAAATGTAACCAGATTTACACTTATGCCACTACTGTTCTGGCCCAAGCCTGATTTTTGCAATTGTCTCTTAACTTGTCTCTTTCCCCATTTACACCATTATAGTCAATTTTGTACATGGCATTGAAAATGGCCTTTTCAAAAATACATCCGATTAAGTTATTTTTCTGCCCCAAACTTTCCAGTGACTAACTTAAGGCATGCAAATCAAAATTCTTACCTAGCTGACAAGACCTGTATCATCTGACTGATTCTCTTCTAACTTTCCAATCTCATTTCTACTCATCAGTACTTTCTCTCAACTCACTGCTTCAGCCATTCATCTCCTCCCATCACTTGGACACATCATGCAAGCTATTCATCAACCTCTTGCAAATTTAAGTGAAATCAATACTATTAGGAATGTTGTCATAATACTTAAGTTTCTGGCTAATACTGATTACCAAGAAAAACAGAGTGTTCTATATTATTCATAGATGTGTGTTTTACTCTTTCTGCCATCTGTTGACTTGTGACCTTGAGACTATAAATACTTATTATGGGAAACTAAAATTTGTTAGAATGTCTCTTTTTAAAAGAAGTGTTTGTTTAGTTAAAGTTGTAAACTAATTGCTGTCCACACATTCTTAGATACTCCTCTTTTCAATAGGTGGAGTCTAATTACCTTACTGTGATAGGGTATACTTAGTGACTTATATCTAGCAAATAAAATGTGGTGGAAGTTGTGGCTCTGTGTGTGTGTGTGTGTGCTCTGTCTCTATCTCTCTCTTGGATTACTTAGTCTAGGGGAAGTCAATAAAATAGCTGACTAGCAAATCAATTATAAAATACCTTGCACAATCTCTTCAATAGGGGTAAAAATATGAGGGACAGTTAGGAAGTGAAAAAGAGCATGATGTTTGCTGAATAGGGTAAATGTCAGCCTGTCTAAAGTAGAGGGTACAAAATAGGGACGAAGTCAAATAATCTGCCTCCAGATAATCAATTACTTTTGGAATTTATAAAGGAAAACTACCTCTAGTTTTAATTAAGTTCAAATATTTATCGACAGTTTAATATTTGCTAGGAGTTGGGCTAAATATTCAAAGATAAACAAGACTAGGTCCATTTCCTGGAAGACTCTAGTGGAGGAATGAGAGAATTTGGGGAAAAACACATCATATATGGGGTCAGATGGAGGCACCCTTAGAGTACCTGTGGGTTTTTTCTGGACCATTGCAATAGGCCATGGTAGTCTTTTTCTTTCTTTTTCTTTTTTTTTTTTTGTTAAGATTTTATTTATTTATTTGACAGAGAGAAAGAGATCACAAGCAGGCAGAGAGGCAGGTAGAGAGAGAGAGGGGGAAGCAGGCTCCCTGGTGAGCAGAGAGCCCGATGCGGGGCTTGATCCCAGGACCCTGATATCATGACCTGAGCCGAAGGCAGAGGCTTTAACCCACTGAGCCACCCAGGCGCCCCTCGGCCACGGTAGTCTTAAGATAGAAGGCATACTGAAAAAAGCTTAAAGCTAAAAAAAAAAAAAAAAGCTAAAGAACTTAAAATGTTCTTACCACAGCTAAAAAAAGAGAGTAAACATTCTCCCATTAAACTGTAGTAAGTAGATCTTTATGGTTTTGTGGTTTCCGGTTTGTCATGAGTTCCCCCCGCCCACCCACGTCCCTTAATTATCAAGAATAACTTTTCCTTTCAACTTCTGATGTTCCCTTCTCTTTCCATGAAAACACTCTGGACCATTGTTTTGTTGGCTTGGTGGAAAGATTCTCATTTTGATGACAGATCAGATTTATAAGCAGAGTGGTCAGATCAGCTTTATTAGTAGCACCGATATCTGCTGGCCATGCTGTTGGCATTCCACTTGAGCCTCTTCAAGGAAAGGAGGTTTGGGGCCATATCCTAGCAACACCAAATGGAGTCAATCATGCCAAACTTTTGTTTTCTTTGCCTGACATTCAACCTAATAATAGTAGGAGAAAAGAATGGGAGAGAGAAGGAAAAAGAGCAATGAAACAAAGGGAGGATGGAGAGGAAAGAGAAATAGTAAAGAAAGAATGGGAAGAAGGCTGCAGGTCCTTGAGCTAGAATATGTAGGGCATTTGGGAAACATTTGAACACTGTTTTCTTAGATAAAGAACTTTTGCTCTTTCAGCCTCAACCAGAGTAATTGGTGAAGCTCTTGCCTTCGACAAGACAATTTTGTCTGTGCTAGGGTTCTTGTGGGACTCGGGAATTATTCCTCAGGCAGCTGTCAACCCTGCTGACTAGTTTCTTCACACTGTAAGCTGACAGTTGCACATCATTCCTGTTTCCACGTGGCTCTCTTCCACCCTGCCAGATTGCTTGGCCCTGTGGAACTGCTATTGATTCAGAGTGGGAAGCTGATGCTATGTCCCCCGTGCAAGGCACTCTCCTTTCTGTGGCCTCTGTCCCTGTGGCCGGGGCACTAGATCTGAGGCTGTACCACTAAGGAGAGAGGGCTGGGCAAGTGCTTTGTGCCAGTTCCTTCCTTACGCTGCACACTTGCTGCTGCATGGAGCCTGACACAGGCTCTGGGGTCATCACCACCTCTTTGGTATTGTTCTGGTATGGCAGTGGGACCCACCTACTGCAGCCTAAGCTGGCTGTTCTCAAACTGGATCATGCTTCAGAGTTACCTTCAACGTATGTTAAAACAGACTCCTGATCCCCACCTTCAGAGATTCTCATTCAGTAGATCTGGGGTAGTTCGGGAATTTGCATTTGTAATCAGTGCCTAGGAGATGCAGATACTCCAGGTCCAGACATTTAAATATAACATTTCTCACTTTGAGAATCACTGACCTAATCCATAGCAGTGAGCTTGTCATTCTCTTTGCTTCGGCTTAATGATCTTGCAGCTTGCTTCTGTTTTCTTTTATTGGGGAGCGGAGAGAACAGTTGTGTGACTGTGACAGCAGTCCAAGCCAACAAAGGTTGGCAAAAGAAATAATGGAAAGTGGTCACGATTAGGGGCATATTAGAGGTAGTGCCCATCGGACTTACTAGGGAATTGAATGAAGAGTAGAGGGAAAAAAAATTATGGATATAGGTCTGAGCAACAGTGAATAATGTTTGCTGAATTGAGGAGGTAAGTTAGGACAGCAGGGAGGAGAGGTTGGATATCAGTTCTGTTTTGATATTTAATCTGAGATGTCCCTTCAACTCAGGAGTGGAGATCCCAAGTAGGAAGTGAATATATGAATCTTGAACTCAGAGAGGAGACATAAACTCAAGGATCAATAGTAATCAAATGATATTAATGCCTTAGGTCTGGAAGAGACATGTAGACTTGTAAAATAAGGGGTGAGGCAATAGTTCTGGAGCACTCCCCACACTGGTCCTTTGGCTTCATTATCTCATACAAAACCTTCAACATGCTCATATTTTAGATGAAAATAGAGATCTGGGAAAGAGGAAGTTTGACCTACAGTTTATAATTGAGCAGTTTATAATCAGATCTCTATTGTTGAAGAGTAGAAAAGACTATAGTCTTACCTACTATGCAACCATGGGGAGTGTCATGAATGTGATGGCTAAGTACTAATTAAAATCTTTTTTAGACCATTATAGAAAAATATGTATAAAAAAGTGTAACTGGAAACATAGACTAATGACTTAAACAGTGAGTACAGTGTGTTGTAATGTATTTTTACTTGATCCTTGGTAAGTCTAAGCAGTAATAAGGATTATGTCATTCAGATCTTAAAAGATTTATCTTAAGACTTTGATAAATGCCAAGTCCATGATTGCAGTTGTCTTAAAATAACTCACTCAATTAATTTTAAGTGTGTGTAGAGGGGGCAGGGTAGAAATGGGATCACCGTATATGAATGATGGGTAGCTTTTGGCATGCTAACAAGAGCAATAAAATAGGAATGGAGGATGTCAGCATGCACACTTACCAACACACAGCTGCCACTTGCAAATTGGAAAGAAAAATAATACCAGCCTAGTGTGAGCAAAGCTAAACCAGAATTTAAGAATTGCCAAAAGCCTAGAAAATCCTCAAGAGAAAAGGAAGAAAGAAATGAACCAAGAACTAAATATCTGAGGGCAGCGTTCTGTGAAAAAGATAAAAACGCCTTAAAATATTAACTTAAAATACCTAAAATATGGAAATAAAATATTATTATAAAATACTGAGGTTAACTATTGAGGGTGACCGTTTGTCTCAGACAAAATCTACACTCTAGATATGTCCCATTATCATATAACATATTCTAACCAAAATTGTTCATTAAAAGCAGGGAAAGGTAGATTTCTACAATAATCACATTTTATTGCCTAATATATTTATAGCCTCTCCCTAAGCCAAGATCAGGAGAGCGGGAAATTTTCTATCATTCGTGAATTTATTCTGGACAGACGCGCTGGTTTCCATCTCCGCTCCTCCTGACCAGCTATGTAAACTTGGAGAAAATAGTTAACCAAACATCAGTTTCCACAAGTAAAAAGAGAGAATACTAATATCACTTTATCAGCCTGTTAAGAGGCTAAAAGGAAATAATGCATGTGATCTTCTCTGCAACATGACTAGGCACTCAACAAATAATGGTTGTTGCAATTAGTCATAGATGCTGATCTCTAAGATAAAAGAGGAAGTAGAAAGAAGATTAAACTCCACCTCTAATGTGAAGCAGAATAAGATAAAAGTCAAATGAGTATAAACAATGATGTAGAAATTCAGAAAAGGAAGCAATCCCATTCATAATGGCACATAAGGGAAAGAAGGGGAAAGAATGACGTCTCTGTCTGCCCAGAGTAGTTGGCCAAGACTGCCGTTGAGTCCAGTCGCACAAAGAATTTGAAAGTCTATCATTTTTGGCATTCAAAATCCTGCAGCAGGCTAGATTGGAGGAGAGAACATAATTCACCCATGGTGTGATCTCAGAAAGCTTTTGGAAAATTTACTAGTTGGCATCATAGAAGCATTTCATAAAATCATTACTGTTTCTTAAAATAAGAAG
This sequence comes from Potos flavus, assembly GCA_028534135.1. Classification (NCBI taxonomy): domain Eukaryota; kingdom Metazoa; phylum Chordata; class Mammalia; order Carnivora; family Procyonidae; genus Potos; species Potos flavus. Next base: position 27,598,117 of record CM052883.1, on the reverse strand, counting down.
CAAGATTTTGTTCCAGGGCTCCGTAAAAGTATTCTCCTTAGGAGCACCAATTCTAATGATCATTTTTGGGATTTCTTTTTTTGAAATGCCTTCACACATTTGGGAGTGTGTGTCCAATTCCAATTGGAACAATATCTTTAATCTTTGAGAGAAGATTAATTTTTTTCTTGACCAAAATCTACCTGAACTAAATATTGAATTATACTAGCCGCTAAAATAATTCTGGCTAAAAACTAAGTAGTTCTCTAATGACACGTGACATTAAAAAACAATTTGTACATTATCTGTCAAGTCACTCTAGGTTCATTTGGACTGTGCATATTTTGGCATGTTAATTACCTATTTATTACCATTACTTTATAGTCTTATTTTTATATATGTCTATGATAAGAAATTGATAGATGTGGTACAATTATTGGAGAACAAATATATCTAGAATGATGCATCCTATGATTATTATCGGGGACTGCTTTGTGATTCAAGAACTTTCTTTTGCCAAAGCCATAAAAGATCCCCTACTTCCTTCAAGGAGATCATGGCCAAATTTATCACCACTAATGTGCTTTACCATCCATCTTTTTCAGGCACCTCATTTTCCCTGTTTTAGCCATCCTCAGCTAGCTCCTTAAAGACTCTACTCCTGACAGCTTACACAATTCACCAATACATCTGTCTCTGAGATAGTCTTGACATATTGATGCAACACTGCACATAACCTATTTGATTTAAAATTTAAGGTTTCAGTATGAGGAAAGCTGTAATACCACAATTTCATTTAATTCCTTCAGCAACCAAAAAATCTATTAGCATATTTTAAAATCACAGGAGGTTAAAATTAAAACAAATCAAATAAATTGTAAAGATGAGCAAGAATACTTTGGTTCAAATTGTCGAATGTTTTTTTCACTTCTTCTATTCTAGTTCAGTGAGTCTAAGACTTACAGTGTGCGAGTATCACTATGTATTATAGGTGATTTAAAGGATTTCCTGGGAGTAGATTTGAAGTAGATTTTATTTTGGCCTTAGCTCTAATTTTAGAGCCAGTGCCTCTCTCCTTAACCACCACGCCCCCCACCCCCCTGCAAATGTACACTCATAAGATTTACCTCCATCTTGACTCCAAGTCTTCATTCTGATGTGCCTTGGAAGTAGGTCACATTCCTGGATCATTCCATAAAAGCTTACTTCCCATGGTACTTTCTTGTACCATTGTGGAGCTGATACTTTCTTGGGCTGGTAACACTTTTTCTCCCATTAGTTCTGGACTTCTGCCTAGTCCTGAGACCTGGTCTGAACCTCCATTAAGTGGACAGAGCCCTATAGCATGGACTTAACCTTTGTCACTCTCCTTCTCAGAAACTAAAGCATTGACTTCACCATCCTGAGGGCCTCTCAGTTGACTCTTGACAAGGGAATCCTACATCAGCTCTTTGCTGGGGTCCACCTCTATAGTAATCTTCTGAACCAGCACTGACTTGCTTACTTTTTCAGCTATTGCCAACAGAATACCACTAGAGCCAGTTTTGTTTTCTGAGCTATTATAACCCCAGTGTTTATGTCTTACCCAAGAATCTAATTTCCTCCCTCTTCTCACTTTTGTGGGCTTTCAGAAAGAAAAGAAAAACTGTATTGCTGAATCCATGGATAAAATATAGCTAAGTTCTGTATAACGGAAGCCTTTTTGAGTGTTGTAGTAAAGAAGACAGCAGTTTGAGTTCTCCTCCTGACTAGATTCTAACTTTACCACTAATTAGATTTATAACTGTGACAAGTAACCTATCTTCTCTCCCTTCATTGTCCTCATCCGTCAGAGTGTTTGTGATAATTAAATATAATCATGTATGGAAGGTACCTAGCAGGGATTAGGATTATGTGGTTTATTTACCAGTGTCAAAAAAAGTTATCTCCCCTTCCTTCATTTCAGGATATGGAAAAGAGGAGGAGGTGGTGTCATTTTCTTCTGGGGATCAGAATCCTCTTCATAAGTATGGATTTCCAATTTGAAATAGAATACGAAAATTTTTAGAGCCCACTTTGATTCCAACTTGGTTAATTTAAATATCTGTTTAACCTCTAAAAAATTAGCCATTTACTGCTCTCTAGAATATTTTCTCCAATGTTATATCCCTCTGATCTTCTGGGTCGAAAGAGAACAGAATTGTAGTAACTATGTACAAGAGGAGGGCTTAGGCGGATGTAACTGATATGGTGGGTGAAACTGATGAGTTGAGCTAAAAAGCAAGACATGTGGAGTTCATTTGCAGATTAGTTATTATTTTAATACAAAAAGAAGTGATATGTATAATCCACAGCTAAAAAATAAGTTCAGGCTTTTAGGACAAAGTGGCAGCTTAACTTTTATTGATTTTTTAATTTTTCTGTCTTTTAGGAGATTCTGATATTTTCTTTGTGTTCCAGCACACAGTGACTTATGTCCTGGCTTATAAATTAAACATACAATAGATGGTATAGTTTTATATACTAAATATCTTTCTATATGTAGGGAGAAAGGTCTAAAAAGCCTATTGTGCACTCAGACTTCTTTTTTAGGTTGCAAATTAAATTATTAGCAATAGATGTTACAAAGAAGGTACATAAATAGACATATAACAATTTGCCATTAGTCACACAGAGAAGCACAGCAGAGCTGGAATCAAAACATACATTTCTCAACCAAAGCAATGTAGGTAGCTGCCTACATGGTATAATTTGATGGTGAGATTTTCCTTCCCCAAAATACCTCTACTGAAATTTTATTACTTCTTTTGGTTAACAAGTTAATCTTAGACAATGTAAATATTCTAGAAGGGTTATGACAGTAAGAAAGCTAACAGACCTCAATAAAAGCATAATCACAGAGATATAAAAACTTACAGTTAGAAGGGATCTTTCATGGTGTTTAGTTCAGTTCCTCACCCAATTCATAAAGTTCCTCTTTGTTTCTTCTGACTGGTGGCAATCCAGGCAAAATGCTCCCAGTAAGTTCCTCTCCTCAGAAAGCAGACCATTCCACAGGTGGCTATTTCTTTTCCGTTTTCAGCTTTATTGAGGTATAATTCACATATGACATTGGTTCAGTTTGAGGTATACAACGTTTTGATTTGATATATGTATGTATTCAAAATGATATAAGATAACGGTGATATCTCTTTTTTTAATTGCAAAGGATGCCTAGATTTGTCATCAAGTTGAAACTTGGGAGTCATTTTGATCCCCCCCCACTTCTCATATCAAACGAGTTACAAAATCCTGTTAAATAAACAAACAAACAAACAAACAAACAAACAAAATCCTATTGATTCTGGTGGCCTCTCTTATGGTGAGAAGACTTTTTATTGCTTTGAGGCACGGTGACAAAGAGCAAAGTGTCAGGACTGTGGAGTTGAAAAGACATGGTTATTAATCCTGGCTCTGTCCCTTTCTACTCGTGTAAACTTGGCACACATGGCAAATTTTTAGGACTTTAAATCATTCATCTAGAAAAAAGAGATAAAATGTCTACCTCATAAAGTTGTTGAGGCTGACTGAAATAAGTTGTGTAATTGCCCCATGTAACACTTGGTAATGACTGAAACCTTAAATGTTGTTTTTCTCTCTTTACTCATCCAAAGTGTCCCTCATAGTAGCTTCTACTAATCAGTTTTAATTTTGCCTTCTGGATCCAGTAATAATAGGTTTTGTTTTTCCCTTCATATCTCTCTACTTTCCTTCTTCTCTTTACTCTTTTACTCCCCATTTTCCCTTACTTCCTATATTTAACAAGGAGAATGCCGATCTCTTTCTCTGATTTACCAGTGTCATAACTATGTGAAAAAAATAATATAGTTATTTTAACATAACTTCTTTCACATAAATCGGTATTGAGACCCCTAATTACCAGCGTATTTTTTTCTTAGTACCCAAAATTCATCTGCATGATCACTGATAACTAATCCAGACTTTTACCTGCTGTTGAATAAGCTATTTTCCCTTAAATTTCCTTTCTTCTTTTTCAAAACAAGGATAACATTTTCTCATATTCTTGTACTTGACACATTTACTTAAATATTGTTCATAGATAAAGTTTGAAATGTAATTGGCCTATTGATAAAAATTGATCCAAAGTATCTAGAAAGTCTTATCATTCACTGTTTGGTTTTCTGCTCTATTTTATTTGGTTTATTGTTTCCAGTTTGAAGATTTTTCTCTAGGTAGAGAAAAGTCTAATTGTTTTGTCTTCTTTTTATCATCTGTTAGCATTAGACCATCTGTTCCAAACACTGAGGCTATTCCTTTTTTATTCTTCTTCCCAAAACATAATTAAAATAAAGCCTGTTTAGTTCTATGCTATTCTTTTCAAGTCTTAGTTCATTCTGGGTTTTAACATTCCTAAGGCTGAGCCTGGAGTATCATAATACTTCTGTTTATTTGTTCTTGGATGTGGACTTTTCATGTTTTGTACGTGTGCTTTTTTTTTTTTTAAACAGAGGGAGACTGGGGAGAAGCAGAGAGAGAATCTTAAACGGGCTCCATGCCCAGGGTAGAGCCCAACACGGGGCTCAGTCTCACAACCCTGACATCATGACCTGAGCCAAAATCAAGAGTTGGACCCTTAACTGACTGAGCCACTCAGGTGCTCCTGTACATGTGCTTTAAAAACCAACACACTTAATAGGAGGCCCTTTATGCTAGCTGCTCCGGCTTTCTTTTTTTCTTCATTTGTATTTGTATACTCAGAATTTAATATTTAAGAACTAAAATTAAATTCTCGCTTGAGACTTGTAGAGCCTTCTTAAGGATCCAAACATGAGCTCCTACCTTGCTCTGATAGGCACCAAATTATATGAATTAACTCCTAGGTAAGTGATACATCTGTATGGTCCTTTTATACATGTCTGTTTCTCACACTGGACTCAAACCCCTGAGGGCAGGAACCGTGGCTCTTTTCTTACCGGTTTTCTCAACAACTCACAGGGTCTAGAACATAAAATGCATTCAGTGGGAACTCACTGAATGCGATTGTTTAATAAATATTAGCTTTGAGTGTCTGCTGGTCTTCTGCTTTGCCCAGAGCTCAGACACTTGAGTCCTCTGAACAGACAAAAGGCTGAGAGCACAACACAATCGATGGTTTTCCTTGTTAGAAATCAGAGGAAAGTCCAGCAAGCTGACACAGAATTGTTTTTTCTTTCACTCTTCCGCTGCTAGAAACTCTGCTACAATTTTCACATATGTCTGCTGTCAGACCAAGGGCACACAATACTTCCGTTTCGCTTACATATTCATTTCTACAACCCATGAATCATTTATTGCCAACCTAGCCCAAAGCAGCAACACAAAAAGCACATTCCAAGCTCAGAGTCATTGTCTTACCCTTTTGTGTTGACCAGGTAGATGTAGGCAAGGTTCAATAAGACATGTCCCAAACTCAGCTCACTGGACGGATGTTGTGTGGAAAAGGTCCAGATGTTGCTGACAGATAATGATGAATTTGCAGCAGGCCGAGCAGGAGAAAAGAGCTGGAGTCATCATGACTGGTGAACTTGGAGAGACCACTTAAGTTTCTCTTCTTATGTTTTTGTTTTTGTTTTTTTTTTCTGATTATCTTAAATCAAGAATGTTTCCAAAACTAAGGGGGAAAAAAAAAAAAGATGGCCAAATATAATTTTAAAGTATTTCAATAGATTTTCAATAACTTTATCCGTGTGGAAGGAATTGACATTTAATGCAGTAGAATTTGAGGTGAAATAAAAATAAAGCTCCTAATATGTGAACTACAACAAACGGTTTTGGGAGTGTGGGGTTGAACTTACAACTATATTCAGGGATTGTCAAAACATGGCAAGCTGAGCTGAAGCTTCCTTCCAAAGACATTATATGGAGTAAAATAATTAAAAATTGCACATTTGAGCTCCAAAGGAAAGACATCCTTAGGAACCAGGGTAGGAAAACCAGTGGCTCTGGGGTGTAAGCTGGGGGTTTCTGACCTGGATTGAAGGTCCAGGGGCCCATTCAGAGATGGAATTTGGGGTCTGTGTGGTCCAATGGATGCTACTCTGTATATTATACTCTCCTTATCTCTAACCCTTCGGTGAAGGGTCTTTAAAAAAGCCATAAACTGGTTTTTGCTCTGCTTTGGGACTAGAGAGAGCAGGGCTCTCTCCCTGAGGAAAGAGCAGGGCTTTGAGGCTGTCTCCAGCAGAGGACAGTGTAGCACTGGGGTCCGCTGAGCTGTGACCACCTGAGGGACTGAAGACTGAGGCATGCCACAGAGCCGGAAACTCACAGAGAGCCCTGGGGCAAGTGTGCCAACGTTGCAGAAAGGCCAAATTCTTATTATTTGACCACTTAGAGCTCATGCCATAATAGTATAAGTATGGGGGGAAAAACACATTTCTTTATTTGGAAACCAAAAACAAGTGAGACTTTTGATATAGGGGTCACTTAAACTACAATGGAAAGAGCCTTAGCATCTTTCTACTTCAATATTAGTTGCTCTGCTATTCTGAATGGTGACAGCGTTATTTGTATTTATTATCTTTATTATTATTATCCAGTTCCTGTCATTCTAAATGGAAAAAGAGAGCAGACCCTTTTTGTGCTTTATTAAATTCTGTTCTATGCAAGCACAATTGATATATTATGTTTGTAAACACAGGTAAGCCATTACATTTTTGCATATAGATTTCTCGCTTGCAAGTAAATAATTTGGAAAAATGCCAGACTAGGAACCAAAGACCCAGATTTTACCAGCTGTGTGACCTGGAGCGAGCTCCTTTATCTATCTTTAAAATAGGTGGTTGGAAAAATCAAGGGAAACTTATATATTGACTCCACTTTCCTTTTCCAATGGCAGTGCTGCTATTCCTATTGAGACCAGTTAGGGCCCCAAAATCTTTGTCACACACTCTTTCAAAGCAGCAACTTTCTCCCACTCGGAGTTCGCATGCAAGGTATGACCTGCCAGCCATCCTGAGATGACCCGCAATCCCTTCCTGTTTCATCATTCGTTTTTGGACAAGTGAGGAATACAAAGAATTGTGTTCTCTCCCCACTGGATCCACAGGCTCCTACTCACAACTTTCTATCGGATTCTCCTAAAATATTTTTTAGCACAATCCACTCTCTAAAACAGCCTGTCTAACATTTTCTAGTCAGTGTGCTACAGGACTAAGGGTAAAGGCCACATCTGTCTCCACCTCAAGGATATTACTCCCTAGAGGAAATCATGAAATTCTCTGTTCTTGTTTTTATAGATCCAGAGGCATACCAGTTCCCTCTGGGACATAGTGTGGTCAAGACAGTTTTCCCTGCAAGAAAGAAATGCTTGGGCTCCATCTTCCTTTAGAAAGTCAGGGAAGATAACTAGCTTCTTTCATCAAACCTGTGTCATGGAGGTGTTGTGAGATTAATGAGCTAATGTTTATGAAGTGCCTTGAGGAAAAAAGGAGATTAAAAAGAACAACTTACCAAAACCCCTTCATTTTAAGTAAACCTTTTCTGACCTGCTCGTTAGAGCTCATTTCCAGCACTGAGATTCTTGAAAGCCTGTATGAACCACTTGCAATTTACCGGAGGTTTTATTTTCATATTTCAGAATAGGGAATAGTGAGTTTTCTCTCTCTAGTTTTTTAATTTTGAATTTCTGCTTCCTTACAAGATTTCTTACTGTTTAGTGTAAATGGAGGATCGTAAAAGAAAATGCATGTTTTGAGAGTGATAGCATGGCCAGCCTGCAAGCCAGGAATCACTCACTAACTGCCACTACCAATAATATAATAATAAGCGAACACTTTAATTAATTTCTTTTTCAACATGGAAGAAAGATATTTACCCATAAGTTTAGAAAAATACAGTGAGGAAAGCTTTTCTTGAAGAAACTTTGGTAGCTTTGCAGAAACCTCTCATTCAGTCATAAGCTATTCTACTGAATTCAATGAATCCTCACTCTTTCCTCAAATTAAATTTCCTGGGCACATCTGTTACATAATGTATTGTGATTACACATGACTGCTAAAATTGTTTACAGAGAGCTTTTTACATCTGTTGGAATGACTGCCTCTTGGAGAAACTATGTGGAGAATTAGTTACAGTTTATAAATGCTACAGCTACACTAACTCATTAGTGTGATCATCATGGATCTAGGGTTGCCACTTGATTCTCTGATGGGAAACTTTCCAGAAGAAGTTCTGGCCCAAGAAGGAACCCGACCTAAGAATGTCTCTTTCCTTTACTACTTAATTCAGCTGAGTCAGAGGTAGCTTTTGGGTCTCTCTTCTACTATATTTTCTGCTTCCCAATATGGAAATACATATATATACACAATCATTGAACTTTCAAAAAGCATTGTGATACTAGTAATAGGAGATTCAAACATCCCTGGAGGAAAAACTATCTTTAAGCCATAATTATCCTTAATCATAATAGTATTATATATATACACAATACAAACATATATATAAAACTTATCCATTATATATAATAATTTCATCATATTCATATGTATGTGCATGTATCTATGACTTGATCAATAGAAAGATAAGTTGATTTACCCACTCCATTTTTTAGTGAACTCTAAAAATGTCTTTAAAATAATCATCTGATAAATGTTGATAAATTATACATAACTCATTATGAAAGGGAAAAGTAACATGGTACATTCAACTCATACATGAGTGTTTCCTTTGCTCATGGTATTTCTGTTATGATGTGAATAATTTAAAAGTTAGAATAATTAGAATAAGTTCACATATCTAATCGTTTCCCAAAAAAGGAGGGGAAGGAACATACATGTGTAACTAACAAGGTAGAGGATAACATAACTGCAAACAGAGAACAAGGCCTTCTGAGTGTGTAGGAGGACAGAGGTTGTTTTAGCTTGAAACGGAAAAGGGAAAATTTCATGGAAGAGATATCATTGCACTAGATCTTGGATAAAGGTTGAAATTTGATGGTGGAAATGTGAGGAATGGGCATTCTAGCCAGAATGAACAGTAAGGTTAAAAGTATGGCAACATGAAACTTTCCATATATATTTAGAACATTTTTAAGGAGCAAGCAAAGAAGTAGTGGGGGATAACATAGAAACATTTTTTTTTAACCTAAACCATAGTGTTTTTTTAACCTATAAAATGGGCATAAAAATAGTTGTATATTTCATGAAATTGCATGAGTTGATGCATGTGAATTTCTTAGCGCCAAACCCATACAAAGTACTCGATAAATGGTAGCAACTGCTTCCACATTGCAAAATTTTGTAAATGAATTTGAAAGAAAGCGTATTCTTTGTTTACACAGAGCTATGATCAATTTCTATCAATTAGATAAATATTACTATATTTTTCAGATCGTCCATATGCTTACTTAGTTGACCAGTTGTGATCTAGAGCAGGTGTTGAAAATTTCAGACAGTGGGCACACCCACCAGCAATCTGTTTTTGTAAATAAATATTTATTGGAATAAAGCTTGCTTATTTATGTAACATGTCTGACAGAGTTGCGTATTTGTGACAGAATCTGTGGTGTTCAAAGCCTGAAATATTTGCTATCTGGCCCTTTACAGAAGAAGTTTGCTGACCCTTGGTCTAGAGAGAGGTGAAATTTAAGTTTCTTATTACTATTTTGTTTCTGAATTTCTTCTTGTACTTACAGCAATTTTTAGTATTTGTATTTGATTCTATGTTATCTGATGCTTAAAGATTCATCATGGCTTTTGACTTTTATCATCTTTTGAGTGTCACTATTTGTCAAATTTATGTTTTGCAATTAAATTTATCTAATATCTATATTGTCAACTTCTGACATCCCTTTGTTTGCATCTAATGTCTCTGCATGGCTTTATCCTTTTATTTTTTAAAAAGATTTCACTTACTTATTTATGTATTTATTTGGAAGAGAGAAAGAGCGAGCATAAGCATGGGAAAGAGCAGAGGGAGAGGGACAAGCAGAGAGCATGTGCCCGACATGGGGCTCGATCCCACAACCTCGAGATCATGATCTGAGCCAAAATCAAGAGTCGGATACATTACCGGCTGAGCCACCCAGGTGCCCTGGCCTTACCCTTTTAGAGTCACCTTGTTATGATTGCATATATTTTTAAAAATCTAATATGATACAAGGTGAAATTACCCCACTTGCCCATATTATTATATTTACTGTTCTTGATCTTAATACCACTATTTTAATATTTTCCTTCGTACTCATCTTTTGCTCCATGGGATGCATACATGTATGTGTGTCCGTATATGAGAGAGAGACATGAAAGGGGAGGAGGAGGAAAAGGAGAGAGGGAGAGAGAGAAAGAGAGAGAGGGAGAGAGAGGGAGATAGGATCAGCATTTCAGGTAGAAGAGAATTGCTACCAGGTACTTCAGTGGTTTGTGAAATTGCTGAAAGGCCAGAAGAGCAGGCTCTGGCAGAGTTGCTTTCTCCTAGTACTGCACTGCTCAGCCATGATTGTGGTTGAGAAACCCGAGGTAATGTTTAAGGAAACTATTGAAACAGAAAGATGAGACCATGGCACTCAGTTTGTCACATTCAGGAAAACTGTCATTCCACTTGTGGCTGGTGCTTTTCCTGGGCCACAATGGTTCCATCTGTGATCTCTGTCAGAAAATGGATGCTTTATACTCCACTTCTCTCTTTCTCACATCCGTGTTCAAACTTCAGTGAATGGATACGTCTGGTGGATGCTCACACACATCTGGAACCCAAGCATGTGGAACTCTGGGAAATATATATTTCAGCTCTCTGTTCTCTGTAATATAGAGAGGCATTTAAAAATACATAAATGTTGAACAAGCCACTCCACCATATTCATTGCCTGGTATTCTTTGCCACTTTAAATAATATGCATAGTTTTGAATAATATAGATGAGTTTAAATAATACATACACATTTCTATTTCTTTATTTATCTGTATTAATTGGGATATATTGCCTCTCGATTATGAAATATAAAGTATCCAACTCACTCTATTTCTCTGAAATATGAAAGATGAAGCAATAAGCTAACGTCCACTCCTGTGTTTTTCTCGATCTTTTTCATACTTTATATTAATCATATTACTATTTTTAAGTGGTCAAGGTTTATAGCATTTACATTCTGCCCTGTAACTGTAGTTTACCCAGTGATTGGCATTAATTCTATACTTTTATAGATTTAATTATACTGACAATCTTTTCATACTATGGTATTTCCCCTTCTGACTTATTTAGGTTTGTATATCTTATGCTTGGCTATATTTCATCAACAAGTTTATCTACTTTATAGCATATTAGTAAAAATGTGAAATAATTGTATATAGAATGACGGGTACCTAATAGGTCCTCAATGGAAGTCTATTCCTACTGTTATTTTTTATTAATAAAGGAAAATAAATTGAAAGGGCAAAACTGAGAATATAAATAAGATAACGATAGAATACTATTCATGGCATAAGGTAAATAATGAATAAAATTTGAGCCCTGTTTATTTCTGAGCATCAAGAATGCTAGATTTGAGTCTTTCCTGTGACACTAAACTATTTCATGATATATATTAAACTAGAGAACTTGTCCAAAGTCACAGAGTCATTGGTTTTCTGAAATATGACCCCCTAGAAATTTTAGAGTCATCTGTGACCTTAGGCAAGTTATCTAGTTTAATGGACCTCGGTTCAGCCATCTATAAATTGAAACAGCAGTGTTCATAATCCCTTCGGCCTCTTTCTACGCTGTATTATGTTTTCCTGACTCTTGGTGGATTACCTGTAACTATTTTTAGAATCTTAAGTTTGCCTTCTTCCAGGTGCTCTGAATGTTCCTTGACATATTTTCTGTGCTGTCAGTTGATGCATGTGACAAGGAATGACAACTAATTCTAATATTAATTTAAGAAATCTATCATTAAAGCAGAAATTCATGTCATGTTTATCAAAATCAGAGAGTAGAGATCATTTGCTTATCTATTATCTGCTGGCCATATTATTGCAGGTCCTTTGTAATATGTAAAATAAAAATACAATTTTATTTGTATTCAAGTCTCAAGTAGTATTTTTGGAAACTCTGAAGCCATTTTGGATATTTATTTTTTAAATGTCATTGGAATATATATATATATCCATTGGAATACATTTTTTTTCTTTTTCTTTTTTTTTTTTTTTTTATTAACACATAATGTATTGTTTGCCCCAGGGTACATGTCTGTGAATCATCAAGCTTACACATTTCACAGCACTTTCCATAGCACATATCCTCCCCAGTGTGCATAACCCAGCCACCCTATCCCTACCCGCCCCTACCCCCCAGCCACCCTCAGTTTGTTTTGTGAGTTTAGGAGTCTCTTGTGGTTTGTCTCCTTCCTGATCCCATCTTGTTTCATTTCCCTCCCCCACCCCCCACAACCCCCTGCCCTGCCTCTCGAATTCTTCATATCAGAGAGATCATATGATAATTGTCTTTCTCTGATTGACTTATTTTGCTTAGCATAATACCCTCTAGTTCCATCTACATCGTTGCAACATTTTTTTTTTCTGATGGCTTCCAGCAGACTCAAAGGCTCATTAAAATGAGGGATATTGTTGAAAATAAAATAAAATAAAATAAGATAAGAGATAAAGAAAAACCCCATGACCTCATAAATGACTTTGATTATTTTATAACAATTGTGTAGTGGTTACAGGCTTCTAAAGCTGTGATCTGAAACATTCTATTTCAAACCCATAACTGGATACCATGATATTGGTTTTCTGAAATATGATCCAAGAAAATTTAAAAACACTTAAGAACTAACACAGCAATGATTTTTCAAAACACTCATATCATTGAAATTGGAGATGATAGGGAACATATTAGTTCAAGTAAAATATTAACATTTGGTAGGAAGACATTTTTTTCAGTTTGCAACATGGTATGGAAATTTAATTAAGAGGTAACTTCACAGTGGCCAATCATAAACAAGGTAATTATGGAAAAGTTAAATTGTGTCTGCATATTCTCACTAAGTCTATGTTTAGTGTCTGGAATTCGTGTTAGTTCAAGTAACTATAAATAAAAAACTAGCTGCCACCCAGGCAGCTCTGACTTTGGAATCCCACAAAAGAAAGTGCTAACAAGAACCCATTTGCAAAATTTGAAAATGAATCCCGTATTTCTTGTAGCACAGTGGGTTTTGTGAATTCTTTCAGCACAAAGACAGCACCATAAATAATCATAGCAACCAGCTCAGAAAAGCAAGATCCCTGGACAATGGTTAAACCTCAGAGAATGTTAGATTCCTTCTCCTCCTCCTTTTCCTCCTCCCCTTCTTCTCCTTCCCCTCCTCCTCTTCCTCCTCCCCCTCATTCTCTTCCTTCTCCTTCTAAGTAGCATCTGTATGATACTGAATTTGGGAGGAAAACTCTAAATTATGTGTGTGTGTGTGTTGGTATTGCACAAGTTCTTCTATCTATCAGCATGTAACTTTGGGAAAGTCATTTCATCTCCTTGAGCTACCTACTGTGGTTGTTTTGAGATTTATAGGAGAAAAGTCATAGAAATGAAAAAAATCTATGTAGATATAAAATATGTAGATTACATATAACTATGTAGATATAGCTATGCAGTGCATTTTGAAAAGACTGACATCACAAGTTATTTAAACACATATCAATCAGTTAGAAAAAAATGGTTTTTTAAAGCAATACTTAAACCCAATGCAATACCTTAATATATGAGCATTAACAATTCTCATTACTGTTTTCTTAACTACAGTTAACTTTTAATTATCAGCAATTTATCAGCAGTGAGGATTCATCCCCTTAACAGAAGCATTGTATTAGGATATACTTTGATTACTTATCCATGGGATTTTAATTAAAATATAACGTGTAATGCTGGAGGTATCTGCAAGGTGAAACTATTAGGTTTTCTCTATATATTCCACCAAACCCAGAAAAGGATATTTAAGTTACATTTCAGTTTTACCCAATCTCAACGTCCTACAGATTATGAGAAAAGTATCAATTGGAAAATTACTTAATAATCATGTCTTGACTATCTCCTGTTTGCAAGACATTGTGTGGTGGTCTTTGAATAGTAGTTCTCAACTTTCCTGTGCATTAGAATCACCTGGAATTCTTACTAAAATACACATTGTTGGACCCCACTCTGAGTTTCTGATTCAGGTCTGGAACAGTTCTGGAACAAAGGTCAGAAATCTGCTTTCTTAACCAGTTCCTCGGTGATGCTGAGACACAGATCTGAGAACCACAAGTTGAGAACTATAAAGAGACACAGGCAATAAAAGGATTCAAACCTGAATTGTTTATTTGTTTGTTTATTTTTATTCATTCCTTCATTCATCCATCCGTCCAATCCAGTATAATTAACATACAGTGTTGTATTAGTTTCAAGTGTACAATATACAACATAATTATTCAACGATCCTATAAATTACTCAGTGCTCATCACCGTAAGTGTACTCTTAGTCCCAGTCATCTATTTTGCCCATCCCTCCACCCACCTTCCTTCTGGTAACCACCAGTTTGTTCTCTATATTTGAGTATGGTTTTTTGTTTTTCTCTTTTTTTCTTAAATTTTTTTTTAATTCCATATATGACTGAAATCATATCATATTTGTCTTTCTCTGACTGGCTTATTTCACAGAACATTATACTCCCTAGATCTATCCATGTTGTTGGAAATGGCAAGATTCCACTTTTTTATGGTTGAGTAATATTCCATTATATATATATATATATATATATATATATATATATATATATATAGCATCTTTTTTTTTTTAAGATTTCATTTATTTATTTGACAAAGAGAGAGACAGCGAGAGAAGGAACACAAGCAGGGGCAGTTGGGAGGGGGAGAAGCAGGCTTTGCACTGAGCAAGGAGCCTGACAGGAGGCTTGATCCCAGGACCCTGGCTGGGATTATGACCTGAGCCTAAGGCAGATGCTTAACGACTGAGCCACCCAGGTGCCCCATACATACCACATCTTCTTTATCCATTCATCTATCAATGGGCACTTGGGCTGCTTCCATAATTTGGTTATTGTAAATAATGCTGCAGTAAACATAGGGGTGTATATATCATTTCAAATTAGTATTTTGTATTCTTTGGGTAAATACTCAGTAGTGGACTTCCTGGATCATATATGGTAATTCTATTTTTAATTTCTTAAGGAAACTTCATACCGTTACCCTCAGTGGTTGCACCAGTTTGCATTCTCACTAACAGTGCACAATTTTCTCCACTTTTTCTCCACTTCTTCACCAACATTTGTCGTTTCTTGTGTTTCTTACTTTAGCCATTCTGACAGATGTGAGGTGAGATCTTATTGTGATTTTGATTTGCATTTTATTGATGATGAGTGATATTGAGCATCTTTTCGTGTGTCTGTTGGCCATCTGCATGTCTTTTTTTAGAGAAATGCCTTCTCTAAAGGCATTTATTCATGTCTTCTGCCCATTTTAAATTGGATTATTGGCCTTTTTGGTGTTGAGCTGTTCATATATTCTTTGTATATTTTGTATACTTACCCTTTATCAGATATGTCACTTGCAAATATCTTCTCCCATTCAGTAGGTTGCCTTTTAGTTTTGTTGATTGTTTCCTTTGCTGTGCAGAAGTTTTAATTTTGATGTAATCCCAATAGTTTTTGTGTTTTCCTTACCTCAGGAGACATATCTAGAAAAATGTTGCTATGGCTAGTGTCAGAGAAATTACTGCCTGTGCTCTCTTCTAGTTTATGGTTTCAAGTCTCATGTTTAGATCTTTAATCCATTTTGAGTTTATTTTTGTGTATGGTGTAACAAAGTGGTTCAGTTTCATTCTTTTGCATGCTGCTGTCCAGTTTTCCCAGGACCACTTGTTGAAGAGACTTTTTTCCATTGCATATTCTTGCCTCCTTTGTCATCTGTTAATTGACCATGTAATTGTGGGCTTATTTCTGGGCTCTCTATTCTGTTCCATTGATCTATGTGTATGTTTTGGTGCCAGTACCATACTGTTTTGATTACTATGGTTTTGTGGTGTAACTTAAAATCTGGGATCATGATAACTCCAGCTTTGTTCTTGTTTCTTAAGATGGTTTTGGCTATTTGGAGTCTTCTGTGGTTTCACACAAATTTTAAGATAATTTATTCTAGTTCTGTGAAAAACACAGTTGGTAATTTGATAGGGATTGCATTATATCTGTAACTTGCTTTATGTAGTATGGACATTTTAACAATATTTGTTCTTCCAGTCCGTGAGCATAGAATATCTTTTTGTTTGTGTCATCCTCAATTTTTTTCATCAGTGTTTTATACTTTTCAGAGTACAGGTCTTTCAGCTCCTTGGTTAAGTTAATTCCTAGATATTTTATTATTTTTGGTGTAATCAAAATCCCATTATAAATGGGATTATTTTCTTAATTTCTCTTTCTGCTACTTCATTATTAGCATATAGAAATGCAACAGATTTCTGTATATTGATTTTGTACACTGTGACCTTACTGAATTTATCAATTCTAGTAGTTTTTTGGTGGAGTAGTAGTTTTTTGGTGGAGTCTTTAGGGTTTTGTATACATAGTATCTACAAATAGAGAAAGTTGTACTTCTTCCTTAACAATCTGGGTGCATTTTATCGCTTTTACTTGTCTGATTGTTGTGGCTAAGACTTCCAGAATCATGTTGAATAAAAGTGGTAACAGTGCACATCCTGGTCTTGTTCCTCATTTTAGGGGGAAAGCTCAGTTTTTCACCATTCAGTATGACATTAGCTGCAGGATTTTCATATATGGCTTTCATTGTATTGAGGTATGTTCCCTCTAAACCTATTTTGTTGAAGGTGTTTTTTTGTTGTTTTTTTTTATCATGAGTGGGTGTTGTTCTTTGTCAAATGCATTTTCTGCATCTATTGAAATGCTACGGTTTTTATCCTTTCTTTTGTTGATATGATACATCACATTCATTGAGTTGTGAATATTGAACCATCCTTGCATCCCAGGAATAAAACCTACTTCATTGTGGTGAATGATTTTTTTCAATGACTTGTTGAATTTGGTTCGTTAATATTTTGTTGAATATTTTTACACCTGTATTCCTGAGAGCAATTGGACTGTAGTTTTCTCTTTCTCACTTTTTTTTGTAGTGTCTTTATCTGGTTTTGTTATCAGAGTAATGCTGGCCTCATAGGATTAATTTGGAAGCTTTCCTTCCTCTTCTATTTTTTGGAATAGTTTGAGAAGTATAGGTCTTAATTGTTCTTTAAGTGTTTGGTAGAATTCACCTATAAAGCCATTGGGCCTTGGATTTTTGTTTGTTGGGAGTTTTTTGGTTACAGATTTAATTTCATTGTTAGCAATCAGTTTGTTCAAATTTTTTATTTCTTTCTGATTCAGTTTTGGGATGTTATATGTTTCTAGGAATTTATCCATTTCTTCTAGATTGTCCAATTTGTTGGCATTTAGTTTTTCATAATATTTTCTTATAATTCTTTCTGTGGTGTTAGGTTTTTTCTTCTCCTCTTCCATTTCTGATTTTGTTCACTTGAGTTGTCTTTCTTTCTCTCTCTCCCTCTCTTTTTGATGACTCTTGCTAGAGATTTATCAATTTTGTTCATCTTTTCAAAGAACCAGACTTGGTTTCATTGATCTGTTCTATGGTTTTTTTTTAGTTTCTATATAGTTTATATCTGCTCTAATCTTTATTGTTTCCTTCCTTCTACAGGTTTTGGATTTCATTTGTCCTTTTTCTAGTTCCTTGAGATATAATGTTAAGTTGTTTATTTGAGATTTTTCTTGCCTCTTGAGGTAGGCCCGTATTGCTATAAACTTCCCTGTTAGAAATACTTTTGCCACATCCCAAGGACTTTGGACTATTGTGTTATCACTTTCATTTGTTTCCATGTATTTTTTATTTGGATTTCTAATTATGACTTGGATTCTTAGTTATGCTTTGGTAACAGCAATATGTCTGAGGTAAGTCATAAAACCTCTGCAAGATTCTGTTGGTTCAACAGGGTTAGGAATGCCATTTCTGCTCCAAGTGAACCAGATCGTCCTAACAGACTCCCATCTCCTTGGCTAGCGCAGGTAGACGCAGACAATGCTTACTTCACTAACTCATCTCGGGCTAATCACCTGCCTGTGTGTGAGATAGTTCTTATTTGTTACGTCTGTGCTTTCAGGCAGGGGTCAGCCTGCTGTGACACACCCAGATGCTGGCTATTAAATGACTGCATTTCTCTTCTCTTTTCTTATCCATTAGGTGGTGATTTCTTAGAGTGACATATTTCTCATCTTTCCAACTTCTTGAGAGCATTCCTCTCTATTATCCTAATAGTCTTCTCAGAACTTTTTCTTTTTTATAAATATATTACCTTGTTTATGAGAAAAGACTACTCCTCTGTTCTCTGTATTGGGTTCATTGAGACTGTAAAATGAGATCAACTCTGTCTAAAAGCTTGTAAGCTACTATATAATGGCAGAAAAAGAATCAAGAAAGGTATTTGTATGTTATTTATGTGGTAGAACAAAAATCATGAGTTTGGCTTATGTCAAAGAGCTAATCTGGAACAACAACAACAATAACAACAACAACAACAATAACAACAGCAACAACAACAAGAACCAGGTAGATCCAGGGGCTATGGCTAAGTGGGGCACTGAAGGTTAGTATAAGCTGCATGTCCATTTGGCTGAACATGTCTTATAGCCCTTGGAGAATATCAGATTGAAAAGAGGATTAGTTTTATACAGATGAACCTGCACCTCTTGGTAATCCCAAAACTGACAGTGTTATTTCAGTAAATCTGTTTTTTATTTAAATACTTCTTTTTGGTGATAAATGAGACTGTGTCAACTACATTCTGTATGTCACAATGTGTTTACGTTTTCAGAGGTGTTAAAAATTCAAACATGAACCTGTGTGATTGTTGGTTGATAAGCTGATGTTGGCTCCTCACCCTTCTCTTTTCTCCCTCACATCCTAACTCCCCTATTGACAACTGAAATTTCTTCAGGAAGGGTACTCTTAACCTGAATCAAAGAAATGTGATAGAGACAAATTAAAAATGATCCCAGAGAAATGAAAAGATTAAGAAGTAAAATGAGAATCTTTCCATCATGAAATAAGCACTCACAGAGGGGAACACATTCTTCTCTCAAGGTTTTAGTTTCATAGGATTGGATTAGGATGTTGGAACTTTGGGGAAACTACAAGAAAGAGGCAAATCCTGGTGATTTTTGAAGTATGGAAGAGACCATTGGGTCACATTTCTCTCTCTCAGTTTTCACTTATTCTGTGAGGTACTAAGAACTGGGGCTGGCTGTGCCTTGTGGTTGAGAAATATTTTTACTCCTACAGGACTAAGGGACTAGGATGACCCAGGAGAAATTTTGGGCTGATACTTAAGAGAAGGGAGAATGGATTTGAGGGCCTAATTAGTCTTATTCAAGTCTTATCCAGCCTTATTCACTAAGGAAGAAAAGCTAAAGGGGACTCAGGGGAAAAAATTCCCACACCTTCCTAGAGTGGCCCCTCTGGTGTATCTTTCAGGAATTTAAGTTCATAGATGAAATTGTATAATTACTGAACTTGTTTCAAAGCAATCCAGGGAGGTAGAAGGGATATGTGTGCGTGGGTATTCATGAAGCAGGTTCTGCCATGCATTGTTTATTGTGGAATCTGGGGAAAAGTTTCATTTTACTGTTCTCTCTACTTTCAAAATCTATGCTCAAATATGTCTAAAAATGAAAAAAGAGAAATTATGAACTAATTTGATGACCTATAGATCCAATGGAAGAAAAGAATACCTAGTACTTAATATGAAATAAATTTAATTCAACTAGATTTTAAAATCATTTTCTTTAGGAAATTTTCCAATCATTATATAAACTCAGTATTCATTCAGATTGTAACATTGTCATTTTATGATGCCAAAAATAGCTTCTCTCTATTACAAGAATAGCTAACAGTTTGTATTTGATACTAACTTCTGAGCCACTATACGATTATTTTATGTCATTAAGACACTGAAGTTATAAGTATAGGCTATCAGATGTGAAAATCACATCTAAAAATATAGCTTGTCATTTAGATGTTTCTAAACATTCCATTATTTGACAAAATATGTATAAATCTATATTTGTAGCAAATTTTTTAAAATCCATGGACTGTTTGAAAATATGAAGAAACAACTATAGAAGATTTCCAGTGTAAATGACTACACTGGCTTGTTGCATTTGCAAAGACAAGTGAAGAGCTGACAATTAAACATATAATTTGAGAAATTGGGCTTTTCATATAAATTACCTAGATTGGATCTTTATGTTAACTGAATTCTCTGGATAAAACCAGCTCTTCACTTTCTTTTACCTTTATAAATACTGTCTCCCTTAATTTTGTGTGATAGAGATAAAGTGAGCCTTTTCTAGCACTAAGCTTCGGCTTAAAATAAGCACTAATTTCAAGTAAAAGTGTAGAGTAATTTAGGAACGTTTCTTCTGAGGCTTTAAATGTGTGCAGACTGATTACATAATTATAGAAGCAGTCAGGTGGCTTAATTGGATGCAAGAGTGCTCACTGGGGCAAAACTAGGAGTCTGTACATGTCTATAATACATTTCTACATTTCGTATAATATCCATACATCCTCCTAAAGTGAATTCTTCATGATTCTTTTGCAGAGCTTATTAGTCCCCAAACTTGCCCTACAATTTAGTATTTTCTGGACCAAACATACTTACCATACCCTGGCTGGCCACTAAAATTCAGGACACATGGAACCAAAAGGAGCTGATCCTGCTTATGTATCTGACCTCATTCTGTTCAGTTTGAAACTAAAATATTCTTCTACCTTAGGGTATTTGCATTGGCAATTCTCAATCACACACTTGACTCCTAATTATCAGGTCTAAGCTCAGTACTGCCCTCTCAGAGAGGTCTTTTTGGACCATTTCATCTAAATGTCTATTTAATCTAATCTAAACCCAGCCCTTTTCACCCATTCCTTCCCTAATGAATCACCTGGTGTCATTTTCTTCATTGCAGTTATCCCTAGTGAAAATTGTCTGATTATTTCTGTTTATTTTCTACCTTCCTTTACCAGAATATAAACTCCATAAGAACATGGACTTTTTTTTTTTTTTTTTTTTTTTTTTTTTTTTTACCATGGTGTTTAGAACACTGCCTGACACATGGCTGGTATTCAGAAAGATTTGCTGAATAAATAAATGACTAACTAAATGAATGAGTGAAGTTCATGTAGGACTGTATTTTCTGAATCACTGAGTCAAATGTTTACGAGGCATTGGTCATCAATAAAAAATGATTGCTTTCATTGGGATGAGTTACTAAATAAGGCCCTAGATTAAATCAATCTTTGGAACAAGGGCAAAGCTATATAATTTATCACATAAACTTGAACTGTTTACTATAACAACAAAAGCTCAAGTGCTTGGTAATACACACAATGCTTAGAATTTCGTCAGACAGTAGCAGTTCTGCCTTCGCCCCAGAGATCACCCCAGGAAGCTGTGGTGTCAGGCGAGGGCTGCAATTAGAGGCTATCGCATTAAATGTGGAAGGAGGCATTCTAGACTTACGAGTGGATTATATGTAAGGAATGAGAACATGATTGCTCCAGTGCTCAAAGATGGTGGATTCAAAAGCTGGGGTTGCCCTTAGTGATGCAAAAGGTTAAATACCGCTAGAGAAAATAATAAGCTATATGTATGGGATCTACCCTAATTCATATTACCCTATGTGAACCAGCTCTCAGATAGGTTTTTATTTCTTTATAGGGAACTCCACTGGATACTGCAGAGAACCCTAAACGCTGGAGGTCTGTGACCTGCAGTATCATGGACAAAGACGAGTGTGTCTTCTTTGGCCATGCTTACTGATTGCCCCCCAAGCACCTTCACTGCTCCGTACAAATGTCCTCGTTAGTGGGTCTACTCCTATATTTTTCCTCACAGTGCTATTCCTGTTAGGAATGCTCTGCTTGTCTTGTCCACACCCATTCTTCGTGTGTTAATTCATATATTTGTAACTCTTTTGTGAATATTTGTTGATGTGGCCACCTGAAAAAAAAGAAAACTTTCCAAGTGGTAGAAAGTTTATTAAATCTGGCAAAAGAGTGAACGAGCTCTCAGATGTCTCTTTGTACAAGGTCACAAATTCTGTTGGATGAGTGCCCTCTCTTTATGACCTCATTTACCACAATTATTTCTATAAAGGCTCTGTCTCTAACTGCCACCACATTGAGGGTTGGGGCTTCAACAGATGAATATAGGGGGGCACAACATTCAATTCATAACAGACAAGGTGTGTTGTTGGTAGTATTGGAATCTACTCACTCATATTTTATTTTGAAGTTTTGCAGTACTCATAATTAATATCCGTCTGTAATTTCCTTTGTTGTCTACTATTTTGTCAAGTTATGTATCAATCCTTGCTTTGTAAAATGAATTTGAATGTTTTTGATCATTTATGTTCTAACTGTCTCTGAGTGTTTGGTAGAATTATTTAGTGAACCCATTGTCTCTGATATAATTTTCAGAAATACTTCCTTTACAACTTCATTTCTTCCATGAAAATCTATCTGTTTAAGCCTTTACTGGGTTTAATTTTGGTAAACTGAATTTTCTCCTAAAATTATCCATTTATTTGTATAGAGATCTGCCTTAATTTCCCAATAGCCAGATTACTTATGGCTAATCTAGATTTATTCTAATGCAGAAAAATAAAGACTAAATTCTAGGTATACAAAAATAGATACATGATTTTTCCCTTATACTTAGGTATCAGGGAATATATATATCATAATAATATATACTTCTTAATTTAAAAATTTTATTTTAGCTTTATTTTAATTCCAGTGTGGCTAACATACAGTGTTGCATTAGTTTCAGGTATATAATATAGTGATTCAGCAATTCCATATATCACCAAGTAGTCATCAAAATAAGTGTACTATTCTTCCCCAATAACCACTGTTTCTATTCATTTGCATCTTATTTGCCATTTTTCTGTTTTCAAGAAGAATAGGTCTTTACTATTATCCAGCCAGGAGAGTGATGACAGGCTCCTCAAGGTCAGGAACTTCTCTTTAAACTGCTATAATATATAACACAGGGCAAAACTCACAGTAGGTATTCAACAAACACATATTATTATGAAAAGCAATATGGACCCTAATAAATATTTGACATTTCATAATAATCTTCCAGCAGCATGTTATAATGCAGCCATACTGAGAATAAAAATTGATTTAAGGAAACATACCCTTATCTAAAACTTTTAATAGAATAGTAGCTATACAGTTTAGCTTTACTCTGCAAATAACTCTAAACAATATACTTAGAGAGTAGCAATGGTCAAGAAGTATGAATAAGAAATGATAATTTGACATTTAAAAGAATAAAATTTTTACACCATTAACCACAGAGAAATATGTGGGAATGAAAGAATGTCTGTCAAAGGAAATATTTATGAACTAGTTGGAGTTCAAGGACAAATACATTTAACATCTAAAAGAAGTTGGTTTTTTTTTTATACAGCTTTGCCAAAGATTGACTTTCGCCCACTTTCCCTCAGAAAATGAGTGGCAGTTTGGCTATTTACAGGGTAGGATTCCAGGGATCCCATTAAACCTTTCAAAATATCATTAATGGCATAATCATACATTTTTATGAGAGGTAATCATTTCTTCAGGTGGATCTTTTTAGTGAATTTTCACACTCTATATTAGTGTCAATATTGAACAGGATAACAAGGTAGTTGCATCACCATTAGAGTATCAAGTGAACACCAGCATAGCAGTTTTATGAGCCGCTGATCTGCTGTCAGCAGTAAGCAGTCTATCAGCGGGAAAGTGCCCTTGAAATGAACTTCACTTTATCTGTAATGTTTCATTCATTATAGACTCCTTATAGTGGAAGGTATAAAATGTAGATTCCTTCACTGAAAACATCATAAATAATTTCACATAGTATCATTTAGAAGCAAAAAAGTTCATTTGAAAATAATGAAGCACTTATTTTAATAAAAGGACAAATTTAGTCAGACTCTGTTAATCTAAATCTGATTTGTCTACTTTCATGGTTTTCTTGTCTGCTATATTTAAATAGTAACCAGACATGAAAAATATAATGTCATTACATTTCAAGTTTTTGGACACATTTTAATGTACAAGAAGATGAGATTTGCAAACTGACTTAGATTAACCAAGTTCAATTAACCAAAAGTAAGAGATTACATTGAGCTTTTAAAAAAGATTTCTTTCAACGTATTAGACCACTTACACTGAATTACTCTACCCTTTGAGCCAAGAAAGCTTTCTCTATCAGCATTAGCTGTCCCATATAGCTATAAAATCATAGATGTATGTATGACAGTAGCAAGAACACATTAACATGTGTTATAGTTTAGACATATACACAAAAATATCTTAATAACCTATATTTCACATGGGAAGTATAAATATGAGAATAATCAATTAGATAATTCATGAATTCAATTGGTATTTCAAGACTATCATCTATTTGCCTATCAACTGTGGGTGACACTCAAGAAGAAAATTATTATACCTCTACTGTTGTCTGAAATATTTTATAATTGAGGCAAGATGTTTGGGATTTGTTTTTCTCAGATTTATTTTTTATACTTGCAGTTCTCAACTTTATTTTGCATTTGTGGGCTCGCCCAAGGCTAATAATAGTCTGATAGTAACTGTGGATTATTAGACTGTATCTGTAGTGCACTGATTTTATTGAGCTGAAATGTTCCATCAGATCTAGTTATTACAGTGAAGGTAAGATCCATACATTATAATCATATTATTTAGATGATGTAGTTTTTGATCCTTTGACCTTTACAAAATAAATAGTAATTGAGTCGATTGAAATATATGTTTTTGTTTATCTTTTTTTTTCAATCAGTTGTCTGCTAAAAAACACAAATATATTGGAAACTTTATGAAATGCTCTTCTTAGGGGCAAATAGTGAAAATATTTCAGGTAAGATGGTGTTGATATTCTAACAGTAAAATCTTGGCAATTCATTATGACTAAAACTGAACTCATTTCTCCACTCTGCTCCTTTCCCCCCCGCAAAACAGAATATCATTTACTCCCTATCTCAGTTCATGAATTCACCAATTACCCATTCTTCCAAGCTGGAAATCCTGTTGTCATCCTTGATAGCTCCTCCTTCCTCAAATTTTGCTCTCACCAATTTCTGTCATTCCATATCTGCAGTATCTTCCAAATCACTCAAGTCCATTTTTTTCCTTCAATTTCAAAGATATATTCACCTACAGGTTTCATATGCGATTCCTGGGATATCATTTGTCATGCCATGAAGGAACATCATAATGCAAAGGTAGAAAGATGTTATTAGCATGGAAACAACATTGACTCCATTGCAATTAATTAAAATTAAATGTTTACTAAAATTATATCTCAGAATTAATCTTTGCACATCACTGGGTGTTGGCAGAATAGTTGAGAAATAAGATGCCCTAAAATATTCTGCACTCTATTTCCAATTGTTAAAAATGATTTTGATCACATCAGTATCTTTCATACAAACTTTACAAGTTCTGCATTGCTTGTAGGATAAGGTTCAAACTCATTGACAAACTATACAGATTTTACCAACACAATCTTTTGTATGTTATAGGATATCTATCTATCCCCTGTGAGATAAATATATATATTATGTGTATACACATACACACATAAGTACATAAAATATACATATACACACACATACATATATTTTAAGATATATATATACACACTTAATGTGTATAATATATATACACTTAATCATTAAGTATACATATATATATCATAAAGTATCAGTGTATTGCGTTTGGTTTTATTGGCAATTATCTAATAATTATCAGAGGTCAGCATGGAGCTGACCGCTATCCATTTAGTTAGATCAGTACATTCGCAAGAAAATTGTGCCATATCCATTTTGGTTCTTTTTCCATTGCTTTGTGGAATATGTCTATCGATGAGGTAACTTATGAGACATTTTACTTTCAAATCAATTTTGGTCCTTATACATCCTACTCTTACCTCAGAGCTTTTACTAATTTTGACAAAATGAAAAAGAAAAACATGGAGACATCAACACCAAATAATGAAGTCAAGTTAAAAATTAGGGCAGACAAGGATGCAAGAGACATTATAGAAATATTATCACTTTAATCCAAGGCATCATGGCACTAGACCAAACTTGCTATTCTGTTTTATTTTCTTCCTGCATACTTTATCCTGCCAAATACTTCCCCCAATTCTAATAAAATGTTTCTTTTTGGGGCGCTTGGGTGGCTCAGTGGGTTAAAGCCTCTGCCTTCGGCTCAGGTCATGATCTCAGGGTCCTGGGATGGAGGCCTGCATCAGGCTCTCTGCTCAGCAGGGAGCCTGCTTCCTCCTCTCTCTTTGCCTACTTGTGATCTCTCTCTGTCAAATAAAAAAACAAAACAAAACAAAAAAACCTTTAAAAAATGTTTCTTTTTTAATATTTCTTTTAATAATGGAATATATTAAATCTTTAAAAGATAAGTCATATCTAAAGTTAATGCAATGATTAAATTAAAGAACACTTATTTGACATTTACTGTTAACAAAGCACTGTTCTCGGTGCTAACAATTATAACTTTCTAACGACTCACACAATACTTGAAAATATATATATACATAAATATCCCTGTACAGACAGAAAGACTACAGACAGAAAGACTCATTCTCTTCTTGTACTTTGAATTTTAACTGCTCAGGCACCCAAGTTATAAACCTCAAATATTATTTTACCTACTTCCTTCTATTTTCTACTTCAAAAACAGTCAACTCCAATGAACTCTATTTTCTACCATTTGTCCCTGCTGCTCCCTAGCATCCTCTACCTACCTACTTACCTTCCCATCTACATTCATACATAAATAAATTCTTCTTATTCTTCATTCTTCTTATTTAACCCATCATCATGCTCATTAATTCTATCACCAAAACAATAAATGTGTCTCATCACTATGGCATATGTCAACTCTACAGAATACCAGAATAGGATTCTAAAAAGTATATTGAATCATGTCTACCACCAGCTTAAATGCAAACTTTTGCCGTTATCTGTAAGAATCTGCATGCTTTTACCTCTACCATTACTTGTCCAATTAGCACGTATTCATTGAGATCTCACTGTATGACTGGCTAGATGTTGAATATGCAAAAGTAGGACACATATATTTTCTTTCAGCAATTTTATATTCTGGTGGAGAATATAGAAATAAGTATGTTAGTAAATAAATAATTAAATTATAATGTATTTTGATGAATGCCATAAGAGAAACAAATTTGGTACTACACCATAATGGAATGGAGGAACGTCGATTCGAGACAGAGTATCTGAAGAAGTGGATAAGGAGATGCTTAAAATAAAATGGCATAAACTGAGATTGAGCCAGCCACAAGACAAGTGCGGAGATAGTGTTTCAAACAGAGGGATCTGCATGTGCAAAATTCCTCAAGTGAGGATTGGAAAAAGAGGGCCTGAGTGTCCAGATCTAAGTGATATAAGGGGAAAGGGTCAGGGAAAGTGGTAGAGAAGTAGTTAAGGGCTTGTATTAATTTTCTATTGCTGCATCACCACAAAGTCAGCAGCTTAAAATAACATATGTTTATTATCTAGTTCACAGTTCCCAGGGATTGGGAATCTGGATACAGCTTAAAAGACTTAAAAAACTCCACTCATAATGCTGGCCTCCTTTTGGGGCTCAGCTCACGTGGTCGTTGGTAGATTTCAGTTCCTTGTGCTTGCAGGACCAAGGTGTCCATTTTCTTGCTACTTGGGGCCACTCTCCGCTCCTAGATGCACCCAAAGTTCCTTGCCAATAAGGCCTTCATACAGACATAACACAGTACCTGACTTCTTCAAGGCCAGCAAGAGTATCTCTCACTCAAGTCTGCTATGATGGAGTCTTATATAATGTAATATAATTAGAGAGTGACTGTCCTATTGTCTTTGCCAGATTTTATTGGTTAGACACAAATCACAGTTTCCACTACACTGCAAGGGAGAGGATGATACAAGTGCATGACGCATTAGCAGTTAATGTGTTTCTGCCACAGGGTTCAGTCACGGAAATCATGGTAAGGAATTAGGATTTATTTTGTGAAATGGGATTTTGTGGAAGGGAAGGAAGAAAGGCAGAAGGAAGGAGGGTTAAATCATATCCCAGGAAATTAAGACAAATGGAGGAGATTATTCTGCGTAGAGGGTTGGAGGTAATTTCTTGGAGAGGGTGGCCCTGGGATAAGGTTGCTGGATAAGTACAGAAAGAGATAGCATCAGAGGAAGACTGTGTCTGTGCAAAACCTGCAGGTAGACAAGAGCAGACAAGCCCTGTGACTGAGGAAGAGCGAGTGGCATGTAGATATGAAGTGCTCAGGATGCGTAGGGTCAAAAGTAATTAGAAACCAAAAGCATTTTAATATAGAGGGTGATTTGGAATGGTCTTAAGAGAGATCTGTATTATCAGACACGCCAGTTTGCCAGATAGCCTGGTGCTCACAATAGCGAGAATGAATTGGAGGAAGAACTCGGAATAGGTAAGGAGACCATTTCATCCAGTGAAATTTTAAAACATTTCTAAATACATTTTGAAATCTTTGAACTGCACAACAAGCATCAGAACGATTTTCTTTCTTTCTTTCCTTTCTTTTTTAACTGCTTAATTGGGGTATGCTTGACATACAAAAAAAAAAAAAAAAAAAAAAAACCTGTAGGAATTTAATGGGTACAACCTCATTTATTTGGAGAAAAGTTCATGCCCATGAAACCATTATCACTACCAACGCCATAAACTTATCCATCACCTCCAAAAGTTTCCTCCTACCAGCCCTCCTTTTTTTGAACAATTTTCTTTAAAAAGAGCTGCATCATAGTTAGTAATTAGGATAAAACTTTCCTTAGTTTGCTTTCAAAGATTCTTTTGAAGGACCATGGTTTTAAGGGCATCTCAAAAGAACTAGGTGCCCTACCTTTAATTGGCAATTTCCAGTTTCAGGTACAAAGAATTAGGGTAAGGAACTAGGGCTTGCAATCTCTGTATCTGCTATATAGGAAATTTTGAATTGCTTTGGGACTGGAAGCCTGGCTGCCCTGCTTATTTTTGCATCCTTAGTCCCCGACACATATTAGATGCTTCAAAAATATTTTGAAATGGACAAATAAATGAATAAATAGTCACATCAATTGAATATTATTCCAGTCACCAGACTACCACCTCTTTCCAACCTGTCCTCTCTTCCCAGCCTTTCTTTTCCTTCCTAATGTCCAAATTCATCATTAAGATTCAAGACACGTTCTAGGGGCGCCTGGGTGGCTCAGTGGGTTAAAGCCTCTGCCTTTGGTACAGGTCATGATCTTAGGGTCCTGGGATCGAGCCCCACATCAGGCTCTCTGCTTAGCAGGAAACCTGCTTCCCCCTCTCTCTCTGCCTGCCTCTCTGCCTACTTGTGATCTCTCTCTGTCAAATAAATAAATAAAATCTTAAAAAAAAAAAAAGACACATTCTAGTCTCAAACTCTCGATGCATTCATTTTGATCTTGTTTTGTGTTAGAATGAACTTATGTAGATTACCTTATCCACAGATACTATGTAATGTGTGAGATCACTCTCAATATGGAAGGCAAGCTCATGCCAATTGCTAGTACTAGTGATGACTATACTCGAATTTGCACTTTGAAACTAACTTTAGATGATTCTTCTTCTCAAGACCGCTATTTAATGCCAAACTGATCACTAAATTCTGGGTTATGGAAGAATATCCCCTAGGATATTACTTCTGAGCTAATAAGTAATGATTGTGAGATAAGATAAAGGAGAAACCCATGTTTACCAGTGTATGATTAAAAGTATGCTTAATATTTAATTCAACACAGATATTTAAATATTCTTTCTAGGATTGCCTCAATACATAGCATATTAGCATTTAGAATTATTTAAAATGTTTATGTGTACTTCATTCATATTCATTAATATTAAAGAGGAACGAGGCTATTTTTTTCACCTAACAGAATTCTGGCAAATAAGATGTTTCTCTTCAATTAGCTCTGTGCTTGAGACCTAGAAATCACTAATAAATGTTTGTTAAATAATTTTAATCTTAAAAATTCAAACAAAGCTATATTTATCACTGTGGATTGACTAAATTACTTAAAATTAATAATATAAACTTTACATCAACTGCTTTACTCTAGGTAATTTTAGTATTTAAATTAGTATTTTAAATATACAAATAAATATGTAATACTCAGTATTCGCTTCAATAAATTATTTCCTTTGTAAAAAAGAACATTAAGTTTCTATGTGAAAAAGATTATATGAATAGGCTTCAGTTAAAATATGGCACATTTGAGGTTTGTAAACCTCTGATAATTTTCTAATGTGGGTTAGTGTACTAAAAGTTTTGCCATTGTAAATGATGTTTACAATCTGAGTAAACCACAGAAAAGTAGAAGCAAACCCAGAGGCTGCCCATGATTCACAGCAGAGCTTCAGTAGATTCTGAATGTGTATGACGTGTGTGAAGTCTGTTCCATTGAGAATGACCCACCATGCATGAATTTTTGTGATGATATGCTGTAACTCTTTTTATTAAAGATAATGATTTTCCATCACCAAAATAAGGTATTCTGATTATGATTAATTTGAACAATTCAAAAAAATAATAATAAAAGAAAAATCCATCTATAGCCTCACCATCAGGAATAAACCCTCATAACATAGTTATCTTTCTTTTCAGTAGTTTTATGCATCATTTTTTACCTAGCTGTGCTTATATATCACATGCATATGTTTATAGTAGTTTAGAGGGAAAGCTGTAAAATTTGGAGAACATGGGAAGGATAAAGAAAACATCCAGGATTCCATGAACAGATATAGACTCTTAACATTTTAATGTGTTTTCTAATTTTCTTTTTTTCCTATGCATATTGACATCATCTTTTATATTCTGACTATGAAGGGTAGTTATCAGGGGTTTATTTTTTTGATGGAAGAAGATATCCATTGGGGCTTGCTGAGAGGATATTTCTGTGATTAGGCTGATTTATTAGTTTTTCTCAATGAACAAGAACAAGTAATGAAATTATTCAATGTAAGATTTAAAAATATGAAAAAATAATTTCTCAGGTTCTTTGATAATTTTCTACACAGTTATGATTTTGTGAAGAAAAAATCCCCCTAGTGTCCAAACCACTTTATCTTATTTTATTTTTAAGATTTTATTTATTTTTCAGAGATTGAGAGTGCACATAAGCAGGGGGAGCAGCAGGCAGAGGGAGATGCAGGCTCCCCACTGAGCAAGGAACCCAATGTGGGACTCAATCCCAGGACCCTGGGATCATGACCCGAGCCAAAGGCAGTCCCTCAACTGACTGAGCCGTCCCAACCATTTTAATGAAAGCAATAGTATATAGGGTTTAGAATAAAATCCAGGTCTGTCACTTCGAAGATGGGTGACCTTGGACAAGTTATTCTATGCTTTGTGTTCACATTGATAAAGTCGGGATAGATGAATTAATATGTGTGAACTGCTTAGCAGAGTGCCTATCATTTAGTAAATGCTATATACAGGTTAGCCATGACTAATAAGTTCTGGAAAAGAACAATGTCTTCATTACTGTTTAAAGGGGTTTTATGTGGCCATAGACATTGTATGAATTATGCATACAGAAAGAGCTGAACCAAGTTTTGACACTAGGCTATAATTAATTAATTTAAATCCGATGTTGCAGTTCAAATGTGGCAAGGAAAAGCTTTAGTGTCATGACTAAAATTGTGAATTTAATTTCGAGCAAGATATTTATAAGCTGTAGCAATCTTGGGGATTGTTCTACCTCAGTGTATTCACTCTAAATAGATAAAAGCATTTATGTGAAAGGTAGTAGTGAAGATGAGATAAGTCACATGTAGTGCTGCACACAAAATGAGCACCCAATACTTGTTACCTGCTATTATTCTTAATTGTAATGGTAATATTAATAATAGTTCTTAATAGTCTCTTAATAGTTCTAATAATAGTTCTTAATCTAATAATTAGTTCTAAAACTTTCTGTATCTTTGAATTCTGAAATTTCTCTCACCTCTAAGTCATCTGGAGTCGGTATTAAATCTTCGGTTTCAAACAAAGGTTGACGATGGTGTTTTTTGAGTTTTTATGTTCTTGAGAATGCATTTGTTTCTTTTGCTTATGAAAGATAATTTAAACACAAGCATTTCCTCTATTCCATCCCATTGTCTCAATGACAATTGAGATTGTCTCCACTCTCCCTTTTATGATAGGGAAGTCTAGGCTTTGTTTCCATAAGGAATCTCTTTGCCTGGAACTTGTAGGATTTTTTTTTTTTTTTTTTTACGTGTGTTTTTTGCCCTGGTAAGGCATCATCTCTTGACTGATTTCACCTGAAACATGACCCTGTTTTAGATCTCCTTAAATTTTTCCAGTTGAAATATTTTCTCTTCAGCTATGTCTTTTCA
Organism: Potos flavus; assembly: GCA_028534135.1. Taxonomy (NCBI): domain Eukaryota; kingdom Metazoa; phylum Chordata; class Mammalia; order Carnivora; family Procyonidae; genus Potos; species Potos flavus. The sequence continues at coordinate 27,565,622 of CM052883.1, read as the reverse complement.
TATTTCTTCTATTCCAAACGCTCATGTTCCTCACTCTTCTCAACCCTCCTCAGAAGCATGACCTTTTCAGACTTTTTCCTTTTTCTGCCCTTTTTATTTGCTTTTAGTGAGTTTTCAGGTTATTTCTCTGATTTATGTATTTAGTTTTCCTTAATGCCATTGCAAATTTAAACTTAATAAGATGTTATTATCTTCCTTTTTAACTCTTCTTTATCCTACTCTTCTCCCTTTAAGTTTCATATTTTAATTTTAGTTTGTTATGTCCATATAGCTTCCTATTCATTTTACACTGAAGGCATTATATCTTCTCACTTTCTAACATGGATATCAAACTCTATAGCTTTTATCTTCTAAATAATATGGTTATTAATTTGAAACTTTCCTTTTTTATTTTCTTTTTTTGCTTAATGTACTTCTTTATTGTTTATTTTTTTATTGACATATAGTTAACATACAATGTTATATTAGTTTCAGGTATACGATGTACTGGTTCAACAATTCTATACTTTATCCAGTGCTCATCATGTTGAGTGTAGTCTTAATCCTTTTTATCTATTTCACCCAACCCCCACATCTATCTCTCCTCTGGCAACTACCAATTTGCTCTTTATATTTAAGTCTGGTTTTATTTTTTGTATTTTTGGCTTTGTTTGTTCATTTGTTTTGTTTCTTAAGTTCCATATATGACTGAAATCATATGATATTTGTCTTTCTCTGATTTATTTCACTTAGCATTACACCCTCTAGGTCCATCCATGTTGTTGCAAATGACAAGATATCATTCTTTTTTGTGGTTCAGTAATATTCTCAAGATAGATAGATAGATAATAATAGATTGATCGCATCTAATTTGAAGCTTTTTTCTAAATAATGTAGTTACATTGATTCTGATTCTAAAGGATGGGTTTTCTTTTCCTTTTTTAATTGAAGGAATGTTTTTTACAGGCCTTATTTTATTCTGTCTCTCCATAAATTTTTCAATAAATAGAATTATATCCAGGTTTGGCATTGCCAACAGACAGAAACCATAGACTGACTTTGATCCCACTCTCTATTTCTTCAAATGATGGTCACCTTGAACCAGAAGATAAGCTGATGTGCATGGTTTCATGCCAGTTCTCACTGTGCGAAGCAGTTTGTTTGGGCATAGAGTGCACCCACCAAGTGAAGATCTGCTAGCTCACCAGGACAGCCTCTAACCTCATGGTCTGATCGTCTGTTACTATGAATATATGGTACACATGAAAAATGTAATCTTTCCTTCTCTTGCCTTCTTCCTTCTGCTTTCACCCAAAACACTTGCCTCCTTTTCTCTATTCTCTTCTCGTTGTTCATGCTACCAATCCAATTTACCCCATTTCTCTTTCCTTTTGGAGATAAGGTAAAAAAGAAGGAGGAAGAGAGGGAGGAGAATTAGAATTGAATTTATTTTAGCCTCCTCTGCTTGCTTTCATTTCAAACCTGAAAATTATAAGGGAAAAGCTATCAGATGACCCTTTTAGATCCTGCAGATGAGTAAGTCTTGGAGTGACTAACCCTCCGTGCCACAGAATGAGTATCCCATGATATGTTTGAGTAGGAGTAAATTAAAAATATTAATATTATGATTTCTTTTATTTATGTTGGATTCAAAGGGGACAAAATTTGCTTTGCATTATTTGATATGTGTAAAGAAATTTGTTTTTGTAAATCCATAATGATCCTTCATAGATCTTTATATAAACCTTCACATGGCCTCATTTCTGTATTTTTATTTATTTATTTGAGAAGCGCATCTTGCCTTTTTTGTACTGAGCTGTTAGTTCATGGTGACTCTGTCAAGACCAATTATTAGTGATCCATATGGATAAGTTTGATTGACAGAAATTGTATCTGCTTTCCAATAGTAGCTGACTGAAGCCATAGCACATGTAGATGCTAATTAAGCGGGGATACTTTAGAACAGCTGTTTATCAGACATGTCTCCTGTGTATATGCTGAGTAATGTATGTTTAGAATATTTGGAACAGGGCATTTTCAAATGTATAGAGCTCTAGCTTAGTTAGCAGTTTAATCATAGTACACAACAGGTAGCGTCATGTGCATTTTTCTTTTGTCCATGGCAACTGTATGAAATTTGAAAAATAAGAGGGATAAGAGAGAGGCTACCAGGATTGGGTTACACAAGTGAAATTAAACATTTTATTAGAGATATTTCACCTTCACAGCTGTTCTTCAAATACTTCCTTTGTGCTTGACAGTGTGCCAGACCTGGGCTATATAGAAGTTATCAAAATAAGCAACCCCTTGGTGAAAGCACAAATATCATAAATAATCCCACCAAATCCATTAGTATTGTGCCAAATGCTATAAAGCAAAATGTCGGATGTTGAAGCAGAAAGAGCTGATTTTACAGAGAATTGATCTAGGTGGATCAAAAATGCCCACCCTTGAAACAGTAGCTTTTAGGTGAGCAGTGAAGGAAGAGATGGGACATAGAGTCAGCATGTTAATGAGGCAGGTTGATGGTGAGTGTGGGAAGGCCCTGAGGTGGGAAAGATGACCATTATATTTGAAATCAAGATCTTAATTTTCTGCTGTGTTTTTGCAACAACAGGCTGCCTCAAGTCAGAGACAGGATGTTAGGACTTAGTGAATCTTAGGCTTCGTGGGAATCAAGATGTCAGTATTAAGATGCTTGTCTCCTTCCACTCACTTTTTAATTATCTCAAACAGGTTGAACTTGAGGACTGTAAGAGTATAAACTGACTTAATTCTCTCCTAACATAGCTGCTAGAGAGATGGCTGGGGGATCTCATAGATTAGTTTTGAGACTTACCTTTTTCACCCTTGTTCTAAAATTTAATTAGCCAGCATATCTGATGAAATGATGTGATAAAACTCAAGAATTTGGGGCCCACTAAAGTCTGCCCTGTGGAAAGAGTCTCTGGGGGTAAATAGATTCATTTGACTTGAACTTCTCTCTTACCTCCAGAAACGAGCCTCACTAAATAGAAATAGAATTTGTGAATGTGCTGAATAGTGGTGACTGTGTATAAAACTATCACCTGCCAAGGAAGACCCTGTAATTAAATTAGTAGAAGTGACCAAATCTGTGGAGCTAAAATTTAAGCAATTTCTGTGTGCATAGCCTGCCAACCTCAGCACACCCGTTAGGCATCTTGCCTATTGGTCTTCGACCGAGGATGGCAGCATAAAAATTACCTCATCGGGGCGCCTGGGTGGCTCAGTGAGTTAAAGCCTCTGCCTTCAGCTCAGGTCATGATCTCAGGGTCCTGGGATCGAGCCCCACATTGGGCTCTCTGCTCGGCAGGGAGCCTGCTTCCTTCTCTCTGTGCCTGCTTCTCTGCCTACTTGTGATGTCTCTCTCTCTCGGTTAAATAAATAAAAAAATAAAAATTACCTCATCATTCAATTTGAAAAATCTGATTGACCTATTCCTTTACGTAGGATGACTTCTGCCTTAGAATTAACCATGGCTCTCCCTTCTAAATGAATTTTGACTGCGGTATCGGCTTTAATTCATATTTTTCACACCACATTTAAGTTTTGTTGGGCAAAAGGAATCAGAATCTATACATGACTAAATTTTTTAAAGGCTAAACATTGCCATAGGCCTGTGGCACTCAAATTTCTAAGTGAAAAACGGAAGTTAGAGACTCACACTTGACAGATCTTCTCTGACAGATCTGAATTTTATAACCGGTTAGACCCTCTGCTGTGAATGGGTCCTCGCTCTGACTTGGCTAGGCAGTATCATCTGTAGCGACCACCATCAGATGCAACATCACCATCACTGACAGTATGCATATGTATGGAAAGCATAAGAACTATTGCATTATCCAGCAGGGACAGGGGTAATTGCTGATCTCTGTTTACTAGCTTGAATTGTTACTTGATTCCATAGTGGAGATGTGGGCTTGTGAGTTCAATATGCCTGATAGGACACAATCCAGGCAGCAAGAAGACAAATCCATGAACATTCTTCCTTCTCTACTGGATTATCCTGAAACTCTTATGGCAGCCAATGGTGAATATACTATTGATTGCAATTCATAGTTTCAGGAGGATCTGCTGTTGTTTTCAATTTTTGCATTCTCTTTGGCAAGAAGGTTGGACTAGCCATAATTATCATACCTCCATCTCTTCTTGAGTCTGTTAATTTCAGAGACCAAGGCTAGATATAAAGGTATAGCTAGGAAGAGACCTTAAAATGTAATATTTGGCAGAGATCCTTGGGTGTCCTGGGTAATCCATTTATATGATACCAGGAAGAAAACTCCTGAGGTAGAACTCATAGAGGGCTTTCAACCAGAGGAAATAAGTGTGACCAACTTCATTGCTCTCGTACATGTCTAATAACTCAGTTAAATACAGACCCAACATGATACACAGTGGATCTCAAAAAATCAAGGCACTCACAAGAGATGATAAATATGGTACTAGCAGTTTCTCAACTCTGACAACTCAGGGCAACTAAGAGAAGTTACTTCCCGTTTCCCAATACCACACATCTCTCTTGATTTAGCAAGATGAAGAAAGGAGTGGATATAATCACAGTATTCTTGAAAAGGTCATTAGAGTTTGACCATGAAAATGTGGCCAATCTATCCTCCACATTTTCATGAGTTTTGTATATATGTTTGTTATTTTTCCCCAACTTTTATAGGTTATTTTTATCTAGGATTGCTAGGAAATAGATTTGGTAGAAAGCAAAAGGGAAGCACTATGTGCAGGACATTATAGGGTAAAGAATGGTGGCGCTTAGAGACTTGAGTCTACATCAACCAACACTGTGACCCAGGACAAAACCTTTTACCACTTGATACCCCAGGGTCTCCATCTGTCAAATGTTTTGGCTGGGGAATAACTGTAGTCATCGATGTCTCCAAAAATATAATTCTGTGCTTGCAGCTTTGTTTTTCAAATAGCTTATTTTATTTCTTTCATAGAGATATTGATGATAGTTTTTAAAGGCTTGATAGTGTTTATTATAAGTGGCTTTGATAAAAACATAAAGAAAAAGAAGTGTCGTAATAGTAGATGCTGTGATGTACCACCCAAACCTCCTCCAGGAGTGAAGGACATGTTGATCCAACTGCTGTGTGTGCTACCAGCATCCAGATCTCAGTGATCAGCCTTCTGCTGAATTGCCTCGTTGAGAAGAGCCACTTGGCCCAAAGTCACGCCCCATTACGAAGGAACTATAAAGTCTCAGCCTCCAAGCCTGAATTCTTCTTTTTTTTTTAAGATTTTATTTATTTATTTGAGAGAGAGAGAATGAGGGAAAGAGCATGAGAAGGTGAGAGTCAGAGAGAAAAGCAGACTCTCTTCTGAGCAGGGAGCCTAATGCAGGACTCAATCCTGGGACTCCAGGATCAGACCTGAGCCGAAGGCAGTTGCTTAACCAGCTGAGCCACCCAGGCACCTCTGGCCTGAATGCTTAAATGCATAAAGGGTCATCCTTGATTCAGAGCTCCCCATACAGCTGTCTAAGGCCTACCTTGTGACTGCATCACAGCCCAACATGTTCCCCCTGCCAAATTTTTGCTTCCTTCCTTCTCCCTTCCCTTCTGTGGGTACTGATCTTGGGAGCACTCGCCTAATAATCCTCCCCCATGCTAATCACCATCTTAGAATCTGCTTCTTTGATTACCTAAACTGTAGCAGATGGTGTATAATACCTCTGCCTTATTATTGAGCCTTGCTTTACTTATCTAAGCTTCTAGGACAGGGTTCTTTCTGATTTCCAATAATAAAATTCCTCTGTGCTGGGGGAGTAGTTTTCTGGGGATGCATGTTATGATCTCTTTCCCCTATGCAGTATAACCCGAGTAAAATAGCTTGTCTATACTTCGCAGATTCATTAAATGCATTGACTATTCAAGAAAATTGAACTTGTTATTTATGGCTTCCTTAGATAAATGTATTTTTAAAAATTCAATGTTTGTAAATAATTTGAGTTTACTAGAAGGAGTTTGACAGGTTATTTAACAGGACATTGAATGTTGTGAAAAGATGATATTATTTTAATTGCTTGATGTTTTAGCCAGCTTTATGAAGTCTCCTTATTGATGGAGACAGCATAATTTTAAGCATATTATATTTTATTTAAAAAAGCAAATCATTAAATAGAAAATTTGCAATTGCACTATTTTTAGTTGGAAAAGAAAAACTGAAATCAATTTATGAGAAGAAGGATAGTGAGAGACATTTCGAATGACTTTAACTTACACTATTCAACATTAAATGAAAAATATATAAACAAGAACTGCAAAAGGATAGATAGACTCTAAAGCAAAAGTAAATTTTCTCATTGACAATCTCTGAGGAACACTTCAGAGTAGATTTAGCTCAATGGAATTTCAATGAGAAAAGGGGAAAAAATGGATCTTTCAGACATTCATTATGAAAAACATCACGATGTAGACAAAGAAATATTTCTATAAAGAATACATACTTAACATTTTATTATTTATATAGTGAAAGAATACAAACCAAGGATCAATTATGTAAACTAAAGGTACTTTTTTTTTTTTAACAAAAATACTAATATTGAGGCAGTTTCCTCTCCTTACTCCTCCCCCCATCTCCAATTTCTGGAAACCTTACATGATTTTTTGGTACCAATTCTATTTATCTCAATGATCCAGAGAGCAGGACAGTTTTCCTAGTTTGGCATTAATAAGTTACAGAGTAGCATAAGGATCGAGCATGCAGAAATGAGACCAACTTCCTGGGCCAACGAAATTATTTTGTTGCATTGAGATTTTGCCTAGAAAGTATGTTGTCCTGTGTCACATTCTTATGCTTCAGGAGCATATGAAAATTTGTTATAAATCTAGTGAGGAGAGAAATCATCTGAATGCAAACAAGAAAGGATAATGGAAATTAACATGTGTTGTCTATCTGAATCTGGCACCGCTCTAGACACTTTTATCTCAATCTCCATAGAACCCACGAGAGGCTTGAATTACTGAGCATACTTTACAGAGTGAGAAGTTAGTAACTTAGCTAACATTACACAGTTAAGAAAAGGAGGAGTCAGGATTCGAAGCAAGGTCAGTGAACAGCCAAAACCCGTACAGAATCTTTCCATCATATCAGCAGGAATGATTACATGCACCTGTGCACTATCCTGGGTCCTTCAGACCACTTAGTCTCTCCTACCACAACCTCCCCTTCTTCTCCTTCTTTTTCTCCTGCTCCTTTTTTTTTTTTTAATCTGATGTGCTTGTCTATTTAATGAGGGCTTAGGATGTTAGGTATGAACTCCAAGGATGTTTGAGGTAAGAAAAATGTTAAAGTTAATTGCGATCTAATGTTGAAATAATAGCATAATGAAAAATTCAGCTTCAACTCACCTGAGCTCACCTCTCCTCTTCATAGAACAAATAATCAAGCCACAGAGGACTCTTTAAATTACAATGAGCAAAGGATGAATTCATTACATTGGCATAGTATGTGTGTACAAAACAAACCTATCACTAATAAAGTCATTTACCACATTTCTGGGATGAATGTGTTATGAAAAGATATGTGCAGTTTTAAAGAGACTTAAAATTATTTTTAACAATTCAAAAATAAATCAGATGTACCTAGATGAGGAGTTTTTAACCAGGTGACTTTGTCCCCTATGGAAAATTTGGCAATGTCTGGAAACATTTTTGGTTGTCACAACTGAAGGAAATGGCATCCGTGAGTAGAGTCCAGGGATATTGCCAAATATCCTACAATGTACAGGAAAGCCCTTCCCTTAAAATAATTTTCTAGCCCCAAATGTCAATAATGATGCTATTGAGAAATGTTGGTTGAGGTGATGTGCAAATTTTTTTTTTAAGGGAACCAATTTTTCTCTTGTCAGATCTCATGTAGTCAATACGGTAATAGGACAATACAGTAATAGCACATTTTCCTGATTCAAATATTTATATCTTTATTTAAAATTTTGATATTTTATTTATCTGAAAATTTTTTCACTTATATTTATTTTTAAAAATATTTCATCAAAATATTATTTATTTTGACTATTGAGTGTTCTTACACCCTGTTGAGTTTTGTGCCCAGGGGATATAGCTCACCCACTCCACCCTAATCCTGTCTCTGTCAAGATATAAAAAAGGAAATATAATTATAGCATAGTGGTGAAGAATGAGGCTCTAGGGTCTAAATGTCTGGCTCAAGTTATAGTTTTAGCACTTCCTAACTTTTTGTCCTTATCATTTTATTTCCTTCTGCATTTGTAAAATGGCTAAAATAGTCCCTATGTATGTTGGTTGTTTCAAGGGGCAAATTTATCAGTTAGCAGAGAACTTGGCATAGAGTCAATGTACCACAAACACTGGCAATTAAAACATCACACTAAACTGGATATACTTTCTGGTGTCATGAGGATGGATGAAGGAGAATGACTCTTTGTGTGTTGGCTAGTCAAAATTTTTAAGGAATTGATACTATCCAGCCCATCTCTTTTTCTGTGCCTATTTCTAAGGTAAGGGCCACACTCAAGTTCTCTTTTGGGTGGTCTTACCCTTATGTGGCTATAGAGATAGTAACTTTTAATTGCCTAAAACAAGAATCACTTTTTCCCTTCCATGACAATAACAGAACTCTGAATAATCATAGAATATTGAAGCCAAAAGCCAAGTCAATAACTTGAAGTACAAGTGGAAAATAAGAAAAAGAATGGTGGAAAATAAGGTTCTGTTACCTGTGGGAGAGTCTACGTTGTATGAATGGAGGTCTCGGTTCTTGGATTTCCCCTCACAAAAGATATACCTGAGGATTCATGCTCAAATAAAGATAGCCAGAAGGAAGAAAGGAAGCACAGAGCAGTTTATTAAGGGCAGTATACTCTCAAGATGGGAGAGTGGGCAGGCCCAATGTGGCAACGGCCCTGATGCTACGGGGGTCTTTTCTATTTACGTAAGCAGGGTCTTGGGTCATGGACAGGAAGTTCTCTAATGGAGGCTGCTTCCAATCAGTTGGGGGGACTCCTCTCACTGGTCAGGAAGGGGAGTTTTTGACTCTACGGGGTTTTCATCAGAACCATCATGGCAGCCTTCTCCCATGGAGAGGGGCTAAAACTGCAATGCAAACGCATTATAATGCGTCTAGGGGTTACCCTGCAGCAGAGGTGGAAGAGGAGAGCTCATGTTCTGCACCTGTGGCTCTTGGTCTGTTAGCCCAGGGGACTTGGAAGCCACAAGGCCGGGATGTTGAGAGGTCTTGGAAGCCCTTAGGACAAAGTCAAATGTTTTGCCCCCAGGCTTCTAATGTATAACCTATTTATCATCACCCATGCGTTCAGCTCATGTCTAGCTGCCTATTCTATCAGTTCTAATGAGCTGTTTCTAAATTAAGCAAGTGTAGTATACACATAAATCCTGGTCATTGCTCCCTGGCATAAGCAAACAAACAAAAAATGAGAGTTTCAGATTCCTTTGTAGTTAACTGTGTTCATGTGATAAGTAATGTTGACCACAGTGGAAACATACTGAAGGGTGTGAAATTCTAGGATGACTGTCGATTTAAATTATTTGGGAGGGAGATTTTTTTTACCCTATCTTTTGGGTTGCACCTAGCCTGCACCAAAGTGATGGCTGGAGCTCCAGCAGTTACTCTGAAGCATGAGAACATCTTGGGAAGAGCAGGCATATGTTAGAATGTTGAAGTAGAAAAAATGGGCCTCAAGATTCCTGATAATACCATGGAACTACCATAGCAGCCCTAACTTGCCCACCTCTGGACCTTTTTTAAATGAGAAAGAAAAATAACAATCTCCTATTTCCCTTGAGCCTCCATATTTATGTCTGTTGAAGCTAGACATAATCTTAATTGATACAATTGCTTTTCCATGTGTCATTTTGAAACCTCTGAGAGCTAACCAGCTTTCTTCCACCAACCCACTGTAAGCAGGATTTGTTTGTATACCCAACATGCTTAAGTTAGAAACAGCTTTTTAAAACCTTAATCTCCATTATTTCCTTATTTTCCACTTCTTTTTCAAGTTACTGACTTGGCTTTCAGCATTAATATTCTGTAACTCAAATTTTACCAATTGTATATGCAGATAAGCTGCCCTTACTTTTGTTGACTCACTCCCAGGAAAGACTGTTTGCTTAGCCATGAAACATATTTTGTTTTTCACCTGCAACTTCTCTGACCACTAACTGGAAAGTCAGATGTCCTTGCTTTTCCAAGCTGCTTGGTAACCATTACTCTGATCTTAATTGATTGAGACTATTTTAGGATTTAAGAAAACACTTACTGTGCTTCAGATTTCAAGTTGTATAGCTTGTTTCTAGAAATAGTTGCCAAAGTAAATCACTGAAAATTTCTAATTGGAGGAAGTAAAGATGTGGTAATAGAAATAAAAGTATTAAGGAAATTAAATGGCAAATGAGTGAAATCACTGTCATTCAGGTGATAGAAAAACCTTCTGCTTAGAGGTTTCACATTCACCAAATGTGAATCTGCACTGTGTAATCCTTCCAGTCTAGGGAGGAGGACAAAAGAGAATGAATGAGTGAATAGATGGATGGATGGATGGATGGATGATAAATAAATAAAATATGTAGTTGTTCTTTCTCTTCTTTTCAGGTTTCTTTTTGATGCTTGAAGAAGTCTAACAGTAGGATATTATTTGATAAAATTGTCAAATTCCACCTAACCTTTTTCTTTTTAAAAAATACACTATGTCACCTTAAGCAAATTTATTGTAGCGGATACTGTAGTTCCCCTAGTGCTATAGGCCTTACCAATTCAGAGAAGTTTCTGATCCCCAGATACTGCCCTGTCCTCAAATAGGACAGCCAGAAATGCCAACGAACTAACATCCCTCTGGGGATAGCCCTCAACTAGTGCCTGATGGAAGTTGGTGTATAAATACCATAATTCCCTCTCCTGTTGAGTGGGATAACTCTGAGACCCATCTTTTACACCTGCTCCCAGAGTTCCCCAGTGTGATTAAGCTTAATAACCATACTTACGCTGGCTTAGTAGTACACGATTTTAATGAAAGATGATAATTTGTTGCTATATAAGTCCAGCATTATCTAATTTCAGGCACTGTACCTACAATTACCAGCTTGATTGGAAAGGAGCTCAAGTGAGTCCAACTGATTGCTTTAATTATATATCTGTACAAGGATCTATGACATACATTGCCTGCCCTCCAGGTGCTTGACAGGGAGAAAATCCTGAAATGCTTGAGAGGAACAACATTTGTAGGAATTCCTGAAAATCAGGCATTCATTCAACATTGAGCAAATGTTCACATGCTTGCTGTGTGTCAGCTACTTTGTTGGACCTGGGGATACAATGTTGTCTGTATACTTATGAAGCTTATAGCCTAGAATGAGATGAAAGACTTATTTATAAAGTATGTTAAGTTCTAAGAAAAAAAGTACCATGAAAAGTATACTTATTGCTTGTGCATCCCCTTTGCAATAAAATCTATCTCTGAAATAAGCCAGACTCTCAGAGAGAACTCTCTGTGGACTGTAATATACAGTCCGTCGGTGAAATGGTTTTCACTGAATTGTGCTTTGTTGTAATGTCGTGAGCTCACATAAAAGTATGTTATATAGAAGCAGTACAATTACACATCTCACTGTGTTTATTTGAAGGATGGTATGAGGGGTGTTTGTTAAATAAATCTCACGGTATCTCTCTATAAGGACACATAGAGTAGTTTCTCTTTTTTTCTCATTATAAGGAATATTTGTGCCTGACCTAATCAACTTGTTTGTTCTTAACTTATGGATACTGTGATTCTACATTTTCCAGTTCCTGTTACCTGCTAGAAAACATGGAACACAGATCAGGGTTCTGGCCCGTCTCCCATGAGTGTATATAGGGTTTTACTGCCTGTATTATTTGTGGCTATCACTCTGGGATTCATTTTATTTTTCTGCTCTTATTTTTCCCTTCTTACATTTCTCTCACTTTTTAATAAAAATTTATCTTTCTAGATTGCCTGCATCTTTTTAACCTGCCTCAAATCATTCCAGAATAAGACTGGGCAAAAATAAATCATTGAAAATATAAAATAATTAGAATCTCACAAAGCAAAATTTACTCAGTTTCATCAATGTAAACTGACATTATTTAGATAATTTATTTATTTCACTGTAGTTCTTTCTCTCAAGCAGTAATTAGAAAACCCATATCATAAGTAATAAACACATTTTTGTTAAACTTGAATAATTTTGAGTGTATTTCAAATACAAAAGGAAGACTTTTATGTGGTGTGGATAGGAAGGAATAAAATGAAAACAATAAAGATACATTGAAAAGATTCATTTCTTTTGTCCTTCACATGCTAAACTTCTAGTGATCAAATTTTCAGGGGGAACTTTTTTTTAGTTCTCAAAAAAAAAATGTTTTTTGATGGAAATGCTCAGAGTCGCAAGACATCTGCACTTAACTTTGAGGAAAATAAAAATCATCTAGGAGTTGAGAGACTAAGCAGAGGAGAGCCCAGAGGCGCAGGGTGTTATGTGGTCCTGAGATACAAGCACGCCTGCGTCTTTCACACTCTCAGCAAGCAGAGTCCTAAGATTGAACAGCCTTGGAAATTTGGGTTCATAAAATTAGCCAGCCCCTTCTGTGGGAAGATGGTCACTCCCAGCTTTATAGCCTTTCTTTGCAGACCATTTATGACTGTAACCATTTTTTGAGTTATTTAGCTTTTGAAATATCAACCTGAGATCGTCTAACTATAGTAGTTCAAATTAGTCAGATTGAACCTATATGTTCGATAGGTTGTTGGCTTTTTTTTTTTTTTTTAACTTGGTTCTTATCTAATTAAATTCTTGGAAGGGCACAAATAACAGAACTGATTGACCCATTTTTTTCTCCAGAAATAGCAGGATGTTCTTTCTTGAAAGTACAAAAAGACAAATATAGAAAGGCTACAGGCAATATCAAAGTCTTTACTTTTCCTAAATATTTTATTTGATACTTCACATGTACATGATTTCCATATAAATGTCTCAGAATTATTTATACTAATCTTTTCATTATTCCTGTTCTTTTCCTATTAGAGACTTTTTTTTTAACAAGACCCCCATTGAGACCTGAGTTATAGTAACTCCTTTAAAATCCTATCCTGATTCTCAGTTCTATGATTTTGAATTCCCTCACTTCTCTCAGTTTATAAGAAAAAAAGTCTTAAAAATAACTACAGCAACAGAAATGTTCTACTTTTCCATACAATCCCTCCTATATCATAATAATTCAAATGGATGGATACTAAAATATGAGTGGTAGTTCATTAAATGAATAAAGACAACCAGGGGCGGGGGGGTGGCAAGGGACCGGTGGAGGACAAAACTCGTTGACTGTGAAAGTGCTTCATTCAAGGTGGAGAATGAAAGCTCCTGGGAATTCAGTTTCTTGGTGGGCCTTTGTGGTCAGGCAAGTCTGTTCTTTTATTTGGTGTCCTGAAATGATGAGAGATTTTATTCTCTAAGCCTGTCATTCTAGTACTTTTCACAGGAAAGTAATTGAATTCCCAAAAGCCTAGTACTGGAAGAGCCAAGCTCAACATCCTCTCTTGGCTTCCATTCTATGGCTTTTTTTCTGCTGAATAAGACCCACTGAGAATGACTAGATTGTAGTTTATTATGTTGTCCTGATTATGAATCAGTGCAATTTACGAATGTTTTGCATTTGAAACCTGGAGTTGTTTTAGGCTCATTTGCTGACATATGTGAATTTGCTAGAAAGGGGCAGGATCAAATGACATCCACCATCTGTGGAGGGTATTATGTCTGGAGCTAAGAACTGGAAACATGAATGAGGTTTGCAAAGTGAATTGAACCCACTTGAGTCCAAAAGCAAAAGCAAATATTTATTCCTGCAAAATATATCCAAAATCATTCAGTTTAGAATTATGTCTACTCTTGCATTCAAAGATTATTATAATATATATATTAATGTCAACTTTTAAATCATGAAGAATATTAAGAATAAAATTAGGATCTGAGGGTAAATTTCTATAGAAGAGAAATAATTAGAAATTGTGAAATAAATCATTGAACACTACATCAAAAACTAATTATGTACTATACAGTAGCTAACTACTGTAAAAAAATCATAATAAAATAATCATAATAAACATCATAATAAACATCATAATAAAAAAAAGAAATTGTAAAATAAGAGAAAAAAACTTGTCTTTTGTTTCCAAATAACCCCTCTTCGTTATCATATATAAAACTTTCAGTTCAAGCTTTATATTTTCTCCAAAACCTATTTTCAAACATGGTCTCCTCTTATACTCCTTGTGAATATAAGTTAAAGTCAATAACTTTCCCAAGGTTAAATATTGTTTTCAAACTTAAAGGATTGGCCCCTTTCCAGGGTATTTTGTTGGAAGGGATGGTGGGCATTGGGAGGCAGAGAAGGACAGGTTTATTTGAAATCACTTCTTATAGTGGACATAATCCATTACCTATAACAGGTCATTCCTGGTTTTTGGCAACTTATTTTAAGGGCATTTTGGTTAGCAAAGCTAAGTGGTTATCATAATTTATGGTGGTGAGTCTCACAATAGCGTATAAACACCAGTAGAATAGGAAAGGAGCACATGTGGAATGTAGGACATCCATACAATGAACAACATCTCAAGTCATAAGACTCATTATCTCCTGTTGTTGGTGTTGAAATGACTTATCTTTCATTGACTTATTTATTTAGCAAATATCTATCATATGCCAAGCACTGCTACCAAATTTGGCTCTAAAACAGTGAACAATCAATAAAACAAACCTGGGGAGGGTATGAGCTATGATGAGTGCTGTGAAATGTGTAAGCCTGATGATTCACAGACTTGTACCCTTGGGGCAAATAATACATTATATGTTAATAAAAAGAAATAAATAAATAAGAAAATAATAAATAAAACAAAACCTTTCCTGTAATGACACCTACATTTTCATAAGGAAAACAGCAAATAAAAAACTAAATGTCTATGTCAGATGGTAGTAAATGCCACAAAAAATAATCAACCGGGGTAAGGGAAAAGAAAATGATTTAGATTACATACTAGGTCATCAGCGAAGGACTCTCTGAAGGGATAACAGTTGACCAGAACTTGATGTAGGGAATGATAAATACAAATAAACTGGGAAGAGCAGAACAATTAGTGCAAAAACTCTATGGCAGGAATATACTAAGTGTATTTGGAGAATAATAAAAATGCCAGTGTTTGTTATGGAATATGCAAGGGAGACAGTAGTAAGAAAGAACATCACATAGGTAGCATTGGGCCTTACATGGCAAATTAAGGACTTTGGTGTTTTTTTTTATCATGGTAAAAAGCACATAGAATTTACCATTTAACCATAAGATGGTACAGACATACAGTTTAAATGTATGCATCAATAGTATTAAGTATTTTTACATAGTTGTAAAAAATATCTTTCGAACTTTTCATCTTGCAAATCTAAAACTCTAGACTCATAAGCTATGCCCTTTTCACTCTCCCCTCAGACCCTGGTAGCCACCATTTTACTTTTTGTTTCTATGAATTTGACTTCTTTAGATACCTCACATGAGTGGAATCAGATAGTATTTGTCTTTCTGCGACTGACTTATTTCATGTAAATAACTTGACATCTCAAGCTTCATGTTGTAGTGTACGATAGGATTTCTTTCCTTTTTAAAAAGAAATAATATTCCATTTTATGTATACACCACATTTTGTTTACCTATTCATCTGTCTACGGATGTACACTCTTAGAGTTATTCTTGACTCCTCTTTGTATCACGCCGTACATCCATCTGTATTTTGCAGGCATTTGAAAACATTTTATTGTGTAAATATATACTCTCTTTGGTCATTTCCCTTTTCCATTCAAAACTTTACTGTCTTTTTCCCTCTTCTAAAACAAGTTTTGTCTGATCTAATCTTGCTCCTGGCACTGTTGTTGCCATGGTGTCTTCATTATACTCGGTTTCATTCTGGCATTCATCACAGCTAACATAAATTAGTATTTGTATAACTATTTCTTTTGTCCCTTTTTTATGCAGCTACCAATGAGCAGTGGACAAATCTTAGAACGTGTGTGTGTGTGTGTGTGTGTGTGTGTGTGTGTGTTTAAATTTTGTTGAACGAATGCTGAGAATCTGTGTCCTTTGCTTTTCTAGATTTCTCTAATGTATAACTAGCTCCCCCAATAATGGGATTAACTCTCCTCATAAAACTTCAGTAATGTAAAGAGAGAAAAAATGCTTTTTAGGGAACTAGAAATATCACTGAGAATACCAATCCATACCAAATAAGGAACACAGAACAATAGACATGATTTTATAAATAAAGTAACAAACATGATTTTATAAGTAAAGTAACCTACTTATATATGGTGTAGCATTGTGCTGATGTGTTAAATAACATCATCATTGATGGTGCCGTAATAGAGATATATACATTTATGGTCACTGAAGATGAAAAGGTTAAATTTTAAGATGGAAATTTAAAAAGATCTCATGAATGACATGATATGAATATATGCACTTAATTTTTGATGGGTAGAATTGGGAGGAAGAACATTTTAGGTAGAGGAACAACCTAAGCAAAGACATGAAGGCAAGAGATTAAAAACAGACATGCAGCTTCGACTTTGACTGGAATAATTTGAAATAAAGTTTGAGTATCTTAAGTATTCTGTAGGGCAGTAATAGAATATAAAAGCTAGAAAAGAAGGTAGAGTGAATGGTGTATGGTATGCCAGGTGAGGGTGTTTGCATCTGATTCGCTAGACAGGCAGTGGAAAGACGTGGAAAGGTTTTGGAAGGTGAATGAAGCAATCTGAACTTCCCTCTAGGAAGGATGATCTGTTAACCATGGAGGATGTGAGGGAGAAAATGCCTGCTGCCCGTGAAAGCAGGCAGGTGGTTATTGAATAATCCTGGCAGCAAGTGACAAAAGGCAAAAAGTGGCGAGTAAGCAGTGAGGATGCATGGGGAAGCAGGATGAATGGGCAATATATTTTAGAGACATACATAACCCCAGCGAGTGGTTGGATGACTCGGTGGAACTAGGGAAAGAAAGGTGTGTTAGGGGAAGATTTTAGGGGCTGGAGAAAATGGCAGAAAGATAGCACTAGGAGTTAGTAGGAATAGAGAAGGAGGAATAAATACGATGGATTTGATTTTGAATTTGTTATTATAACTTTTAGGGGTACATGAGTCATGGAGAACAAGGACAAACTATGGGAAATATTCTGGTGGAGCAATAGGTGGAGCAATATTCTGGTAGAGCACCAAAATATTCTGGTGCCTACAAATACTCTTCAGGTAAAAGCAGGGCTTAGATATATTCAGTAGTGGTTGCAAAAAATAGAAAATTAAAAGAAAAAATATTTATTAAGCATTTGCTAAGTATCAGGAGCTAGGCTCTACTCCTCTATGCAATTTACAAAAATATTTCTCACAAGAGTTCCATGAGGTCGTCCCTATTAGTTTGATTTTCTTGAAGAACAAACAGATGTATTAAATAAGTTGCCCAGGGATGCATAGCTAGTAGGTGGCAAAACCAGGGTTAAGAGGCCAGTTCATCTGTCTTCAGAGGCCACGAGGTTTAGTGGCAAATCTCTTGCTTTTCCCTTGACACTATGTCTTTCTACCCTTGTCTGTTTTTGATAATGCAGTGTTTGAAATTTTATTTATGTTGCCGAGAAACAACTTGGACTATGTGTAGCTCTAAACACCCAGAACTAATAAAATTACATTGATCTGTAGCACATCAAAAATCACAGGACAAAGCACTATCAAAGTAATTCCAGCTACTTTCGCCAATTTAGCAGTAATTAGGTCTAGGGAGGCTGGGAGTCCTGTATTCCAAGCATATCTAGAAGACTATACTTTCACCACCAAGCTTCCAATTATATTTTGAAGATTGTTTTCATTACCATCCCAGGAAGGATGCTGTGTAACCTTGTTTTCCCCCCATTGTTCCAACCAGAATAAATCTGGCTTTATTTAAAGAAAAACAAACTAACAACTACCCCAAATACATCAGACCAGAATATTTTATCTTTGTTTCTGGCATGAAAATGATGGTTGCTAAGAGATCCAGAGAAGTGAAAAGAAAAATGAGACAAAGGAGGCTGAAATAGTTTGCCTGGTTACTCAGAACACCAGGCAGGTACTTTGGCTTTCTTCGCCTTCTTCCTACTTTTTAATGAACTGGCAACGTTTTTTAAACTTCCTAGTGAATAAAAATATCACCATTGTGCTACTGACCTATTTATATCCCCTGGATATTTCTAATTGAATCATGACATTCAAAACATATTAAATTTTAAATGTTTCCAATATCAGCAAGAAGATATTCTCTTGCTTTCTTTTTTAAAAAGCTGCCACTTGGAAAAAGTACCTTGGCATTACTATTAGAAACCTCCCAGAAGGATGTCTCATGAAGGCAAATAAAGGAACTGATCAAAAATCTGAATTTCCTTTAGGGATTGGTGCATGTTGTGTGTAATAATTACTGAGTTACAGTATGTACGGCATCTAGTAACAATGGTTTAGTAATATAATAAATATTTACTAGGTATGGGTTTGGAAAAAATTATAAATGGATCCTTTGAGTGCATAGTCTCTTATGTGCCAAGACTAGTGGGTACCGCTAAGGGTGTCTTGACTGTCACTCAAGGTCGTGGCATCTTCCAGTTTGAATATTTTAGGTATGTACAAACAAGTGATTAGATCAAATAATTGATTTTATCAGATTCCAAGCACCAGGAAATAAAGCCATTTGTCCAATTATCCAAGATACCACTGGATTGAGACTTTCTTCAAATCAAGAGAGAAGTTATTTCATTTTTTTAAGTCAGGGACCCTTTAAATATTTGGGGCCCTTTAAAGCTAAAAGTAGTATTTAGGTTTTGCAACTCAATATATTCCCTACCCAGCTTCTTGTAGTGTATTTACCTTTTAATATGGTCATCATGGAGCTGACCACACCAGTAGAGACAATTCTACATTTTTTTTTTCTTTTAAATGGGAATTTGCAAACCACAAGTTTAGAAAGAAATATTATCTATTGCTAACGAGCCAAATTAATTATTCTTTATTTGTTAAAAGCAAAACATATGGATTATCTGCATGGTCGTTTTAAAGGTAGAATTAACATCAAACTGTATTTTCAGAAAGACGAGCTTTAAGAATCAGGGTAATAAACAAACTCCTATTGAATAAAAGCTAATATTACCATAAATTGTACTCCATACCAGCTTCCTGTGCTCCCATCGTGTTTTTTCAAGGACCTAGGGTCTCTCTGTATTTATTTACTCTGATCTTTATCCATGGTTTTGGTAATTGGTTAAGGTGATGTAGCTGGAAAATGACTTATAAAAGACTGGAAAAACCACTTTAACCTATGATTTAGCTGAACATTTAATATTTCAGCTATATCATCGGAGAAACAGACTTGAAGGCTGACAGAAAATCTCTCGTAAGAATGTATTGATCCCTGGCCCTTCCCACCTGTGCAAGTACAAATGTCCAGGCCAAGATAAAACGGGCCACGGTCAACATTGGTTTTGCTATCACTTACTGTGCACTACCCCACATGGTACAGAATTTATTGAAACTTCCCTGAGACAAGTATCAATATTTAGAGCACCTTGAGTGCCATTGGAGAGTAAGTTTCTTGAGGGCTACAACTGTAATCATCACTGAATGATCCCTAGTTTCCCATATAGCACACGGTCTAGCACATATAGGCACCCAACACATACTGGGGAATGAATTAATGATTTATGAGAAATTTAGATATTTTTTATATCTACCTCCTCTCTACGTACGTCTTATTAGCAGAACCTAATTAAAATTTGAACCATCTTGGGCTTCTGTCTTCATTGCAAAGGCCCATCTGGGCTCATCAATCTCACCCTCTTCACCAAACAACTTGAGTC
This sequence comes from Potos flavus, assembly GCA_028534135.1. NCBI lineage: Eukaryota > Metazoa > Chordata > Mammalia > Carnivora > Procyonidae > Potos > Potos flavus. Next base: position 27,545,691 of record CM052883.1, on the reverse strand, counting down.
ACACAGCATATGTTTAGTAATTTATCACCTTTGAAAAAAAATAAAACTCTGCTTGGAAGTAATTGCAGTCCAGAAAATCTCATTAGTGTAGTAGAGCAAGTCCAATCCTCCTACCTAACTTTTCAACACTGCAAAAGAACAAATGCATGCCCAAATTCAAGAAATGATATTATGACATGACTTCAGAATAGTTCAGTTCGCAGAGCCATGCAAATTGTTCAAGAGCTGATGGAATCATTCAAAATAAGACTAAACTGCTCAGTGCTGTTTCCAAATATATATTAAAAAAAGAAATTTTGAGTGCCAAAGGTAAGAGGATATTTTGAATTATATTCACAGCAATAATAATTCTGCTGCATAAACTATTTGAATACATAACTGTTTCATGGAGCCTTGACCCTTATACCTACTAGAAAAATCTATTTAGGCAATAACCTTAAATGCCGAATGACTTGATATTCTTAATATTTTACTTAAGAATACTCGACAATGTGGTATCATTTTTTTAACCCTTGGAGTGAAATTTCTTCATATCCTATTCAAGTGTGTATTCGGAGTGTATCCAGCAGAACACAGTTGAGTCTACCTGATGCCGTCTGCAGTGGTGATAGTAAAAAATGCTAGACAGCAGAGCAGGAAGTGCCCAAGGCCTGTGGGAAACAGTAGAATCACAGGTGACAACTGTGTTTGAGCGACAGACATTTGAATCCTGACTTCTCTAACTCTAGAACTTCATCTATGTTTCCGTTTCCATCCATAACACAGGGATACTAGTCACTCGGAGAGTTCTTATGGGATTCATTGACCTGATGCTGAAAAAGCGCTTACGCAGAGCCAGGCACTTCTTTTTTTTTTTTTTTTTTTTAAGAGCCAGGCACTTCTTGAAAGCACAATAAATCTCACCTACTATTACCCTGCCCCATCATTTCTGTTTGAGTAAGGGCAAATAACGTTAACCCTCTGGCAACATTTCCTCATCTATAAAGAGGGACATTAATCATACCTGTCTGTATGGTAGTGAGGATCTGATGGTACAGTGGAAAACTCTGTAAACCATGGCTAATATTTAGTAGTTACACTTAGTATTACTAATTGCTCAAAAATGAACTGTTAGCTCTTCATTTACCTTAATATTTGTTCAATCTGCATATGCCACCCTTGATGTGTGTGTGAGGTGGGTCCCTTCCAACAGTATATTTCGGTAAGTAAATTAATGATGCTGTAATATTCACTGAACAGAAATTTTATGTTATATTACCATGTATGCACTTACTTATAAATTGAAACATTGAGTTTCGACTCTGAGCTGAGCACAGTTCTAGATGCTGAGGATATGGCAATTAGTAATACTGATGGATTTCCCACTCTCATGGAAATTACTTTGAAGAGAAACAGGCAAAAAAAAAATTAATATGTCAGGTGATGAATAGCTATGACCAAAAATAGGGTAAGGGGCCTAGAAAGTGATGAGGGTCAGAAAAGTTCTCTTCTAAGAAGGTGGCATTTAACCAGAGCTCTGAAGGGAAGACAAGTAAATTATGCAGAGCAAAGAGCAAGTGCAAAGTTCCTCAGATGGGCGATTGCTTCTCATTTTAGACAATAAAGGAGCCAGTGCATCCAAAGAGGTGTGAGCAAGGGGAATAAAGGTGCAGAGTCTTCAGTTAAACTCTGAGTGATATGAGAGATTTGAGTGGAGGACTAATATGGTTTAATTTGTATTTTTTAAATTTATTTAAATTTATTTTTTGTTTTAAGTTTAAATTCAATTAATTAACATATAATATATTATTGGTTTCAGAGGTAGAGGTCAGTGATTCATCAGTCTTATATAATATCCAGTGCTCCTTAATGTCCATCACCCAGTTACCCCATCCCTCTCCCCACCTCCCTTATAGCAACACTCAGTTTGTTTCCTATGATTAAGAGTCTCTTATGGTTTGTCTCCCTCTTCGATTTCGTCTTGTTTTATTTTTTCCTCTCTTACCCCATGATCCTCTGTTTCATTTCTTAAATTCCACATATGAGTGAGATCATACGATGATTGTCTTTCTCTGATTGACTTATTTCGCCTAGCATAGTTCCAACCACATCATTGCAAATGGCAAGATTTCATTCTTTTTGTTGGCTGAGTGGTATTCCAGTGTGTGTGTGTGTGTGTGTGTGTGTGTGTATACACATCACATTTTCTTTATCCATTCATATGTTGATGGACATCTGGGCTCTTTCCATAGTTTGGCTATTGTGGATATTGCTGCTATTAACATTGGGGTGCAGGTACCCCTTTGGATCACTACATTTGTATCTTTGGGGTAAATATCCAGTAGGGCAATTGCTGGGTGGTAGGGTAGCTCTATTTTCAATTTTTTGAGGAACCTCCATACAATTTTCCAGAGTGGCTCTACTAGCTGGCATTCCCACTAACAGTGTAAGAGCATTGCCCTTTCTCCACATCCTCGCCAACATCTGTCATTTCCTGACTTACTAATTTTAGCCATTTTGACTGATGTGAGATGGTATCTTATTGTGGTTTTGATTTGTATTTCCCTGATGCCAAGTGATGTTGAGCATTTTTTCATGTGTCTGTTGGCCATTTGTAGGTCGTCTTTGGAGAAATGTCTGTTCATGTCTTCTGCCCATTTCTTGACTGGATTCTTTGTTCTTTGGGTCTTCTTTATAGATTTTGGATACCAGCCCTTTATCTGATAAGACATTTGCAAATATCTTCTCCCATTCTGTCAGTTTTCTTTGGGTTTTGTCGACTGTTTCCTTTGCCATGCGAAAGCTTTTTATCTTGACGAAGTCCCAACAGTTCATTTTTGCCTTTATTTCCCTTGCCTTTGGAGACATGTCTAGCAAGAAGTTGCTGTGGCCGAGGTCACAGAGGTTGCTGCTTGTGTTCTCCTCTAGGATTTTTATGGATTCCTGCTCACATTTAGGTCTTTCATCCATTTTGAGTCTATTTTTGTGTATGGTGTAAGGAAATGGTCCAGTTTCATTCTTCTGCATGTGGCTGTCCAACTTGCCACTTTGCTGAATTCCTATATGAGTTCTAGCAATTTGGGGGTGAAGTCTTTTGGGTTTTCCACAGAGTATCATGTCATTTGCAAAGAGTGGAAGTTCGACTTCTTCTTTGCTGATTATTTCTTTTTGTTTGATTGATGAGGCTAGGACTTCTAGCACTATGTTGAACAGCAGTGGTAATAGTGGACATCCCTGCAGTGTTCCTGGCCTTAGGGGAAAAGCTTTCAGTTTTTCCCCATTGTGGACAATATTCGCTGTGGGCTTTTCATATATGGCTTTTATGATATAGATATATGTTCCTCTATCCCTACACTGTGAAGAGTTTTAATCGATAAAGGATGCTGCACTTTGTCAAATGCTTTTTCTGTATCTGTTGAAAGGATCATATGTTTTTTGTTCTTTCTTTTATTTGTGTAGTGTATCATATTGATTGATTTGTGGATGTTTAACCACCCTGCATCCCAGGAATAAATCCTACTTGATCATGGTGAATAATCCTTTTAATGTACTGTTGGATACTTTTGGCTAGTATTTTGGTGATAATTTTTGCATCCATGTTCATCAGGGATATTGGTCTGTAATTCTCCTTTTTGGTGGGGTCTTTGTCTGGTTTTGGGATCAAGGTAATGCTGGCTTCTTAGAAAGAGTATGAAAGTTTTCCTTCCATTTCTATTTTTTCAAACAGCTTCAGAAGAATAGGTATTAATTATTTTTTTAAATGTTTGGTAGAATTTCCCCGGGAAGCCATCCAGCCCTGAACTCTTGTTTTTTGGGAGAATTTTGATCACTGCTTCATTTTCCTTGCTGATTATTGGTTTGTTTAGGTTTTCTATTTCTTCCTGATTCAATTTTGGTAGTTTATACGTCTCTAGGAATGCATCCATTTCTTCCAAATTGCCTAATTTGTTGGCATATAGTTGCTCATAATATGTTCTTATAATTTTTTGTATTTCTTCAGTGTTGGTGTGGTCTCTTTTTCATTCATGATTTTATTCATTTGGGTCCTTTCTCTTTTCTTTTTGATAAATCTAGCCACGGGGTTATCCATCTTAGTAATTCTTTCAAAGAACCTGCTTCTAGTTTCATTTATCTGTTCTACTGTTCTTTTGGTTTCTATTTCATTGATTTCTGCTATAATCTTTATTATTTCTCTTCTCATGCTGGGTTTAGGCTTTATTTGCTGTTTTAAAAGACTCACTTGTCTTAGTTCATTATTGCTGCAGTAACAGAAATAACACAGACCAGGAGGCTTACAAACAAGCAGAAATTTATCTCTCACAGTTCTAGAGGCTGAGAAGTCAAATATCAAGGCATTGGCAGATTCAGTGTCTGGCAGTGAGGGTCCACTTCCTGGTTCACAGGGCAGAAATGGGAAAGGGAGCTCTCTGGTGACACTTTGCTAAAGACACTAATCCCACTCATGTGGGCTTTGCCCTTATGACTTGATCACCTCCCAAATGCCCCACTTCCTAATACTATTATATTGGGGATCAGGTTTCATTGTATGACTTTTAAGGACACAAAGGTTCAGTCTATAGGACTTACCCTGGGTGCTTTGTAGAGACCAGAGTACAAGTGGAAGAGGAGTAGGAGGGAGATTGGATAGTTAGGCTATCATGATAGTCTCAGTGGGAAGGAGGGGGGGTTAGATTAGAGAGTAGCCATGGGAATATAAGAGATTCTGGAAATATTTAGAAGGTAGAGCTGAGGGAATATACTGATGGTTTGGAGGTGGGAAGAAAGAATAACGACACTACGAATGACGCCAAGACCATGAATGTAGGACAGAGATGCCATTAATTGAAGTAGGAACTACTGGAGAAAGAGAAGATTTGGGGGTAAAAGAATTCAGCTTTGGACATGTCAAGTTTGAGCTACTTGTCACAAACTCAAATGGAGATGACAAGTAGAAAATAAAATAATGATGTTCAGCATTTACGGGTGAGGTCCAGACTGGAGATGCAAACTTTGGGGTCATCAGCACATATGTGAGGTTTAAAACACTGATCTTGGAATAGATCATCTAAAGAGTAAGAGGGAAGTCCAAAAGGGAAGCCTCTGCCTCTCTCACATTTATAGGATGGGAGTAAAGAAGTTTCTAAGAAGAAAAAAATATATACACATTTCTATTTCTCCACCTATTAGATATTGACTATGATGGCCAGTGTTTTCTCAAAAAGAGCTTCTTTCACCATCTGCTTTGAGATATCTGAGGTTCTTATTAGTAATCTATATTCCTGGTCCCACTGCATGCTGACTGAATCAGAAATTCTGGGGATAGGGCTTCAGAGTCTGTGTTTTAACAAGTTCCCCAGCTGAGTCTTACTCACACTAAAGTTTGAGAATTCCAAAATTTTCTCTCATAGACATGTAGAAGATGATACTGTGTGTACAGCATATTGAGTAAATTGATAAAGGGCTGATATGGGGAAAAAGCATCACCCTGGAATCCTGGTTGTCTGACCTGGCTCCTAGCCAGAGGGATCAATATGCCGGTGTACCAGTAATCAGTTCAGGTCAGATGAGAGTACTGTGGCCCACACAGGGCAGCTTAGCTTCAGTCTGTCACACATACAATTCATTTTAATAAAACTATGGTTATGTTTATAC
>CM052883.1:27466274-27539560 GCA_028534135.1 Potos flavus | reverse complement strand
GGAAGGAGATAAACCATAAAAGACTCCTAAACTCTTTTTTTCCCTAGTTTTAGTGAGATATAATTGACATATAATATTAGGTAAGTTTAAAGTGTACAACATGTTGATTATTTCCACTATAGCATTAGCTAACACCTCTATCCCATCACATATCCAAGTTATACTTTGTCTTAAATTTATTTAGCATTTTGTCATGTTTTACACAGAAAATATATCTCTCTTTTCCCTATATGTTTCTATTACTTCATGTGACAAGCTGAAACAATGTTATCTATCCCGAAATTATGTGGAGTCATATGTATTTTCTTACAGTACTTTTCTTTTTTCATTTAAATTTGTAATACATCTAGAATTAGTTTTGATGTAAGTATGAGTCTTTTCTTCTAAAGAACATCCCATTTCAACATAATATAAAATACGAAAGCCTTTTGAACCTCTCAATACTAAATGACTAGTTGAGAATTTAGAAAAAGCCTGTCATCTAATCTATTACTTCTCTACAGTTTGCTTAATGACATTTTGTCATTGTGTTTCTTCATGGAATTGACTGGCAATTTACTAGTTGGTGTGAGGTAGAAGAACAAATGGTTTACTAATTCTAAGGTTTCTTCCAGTTAACTAGCTCCCTCTCAGATTTTTATCTGAGTTTAAGAACATGGCAGCAAGATTTTCTTCTGATGGTGATCCCAGTGAGCTATTTGCTTCAAAGCATAGCTGTAATTATTCTGGAAAGTTGCAGCTCCAAACATAAAATCTTTGTTCCTTTAATCCCTCCCTATTTACTCTTTGTTGTAAGCTGATATAATGTAAAGTCTATTACTAAGGCCAATTGCTGATTTTCTACAGTATGTGTCTACTTTCAGAGGAAAGTGAACCATGTCTTTCATCCATGGACGTTTGAGGCAAAGATAGCATTTCAGTGCCTCACAGACTCATACATTCCATTTAGCTTTCAAAGTAGCTTTGAGCTGATCTTTTCTTATCAGACTTAGGCATTCCTCAGGGTGCCCTTCTGTAATCATAGAGCGATATGTTGGGTATACTGCAGACAATTCTGGCCTGGTGGACTCCAAATAGAATTGCCCAAGAGAGATTCAGTTCTAATTCTTACCATACCATTCATTAGCTTTCGATTCCTACTAAAGCTCCTTAATCTTATAGTATTTCAAATTTTGCATCTGCGGCAAGTGATAATAATGCTGATATATTTTACCAGGAGGTTGTTAGAATTAACTAATTAATGGTCACAATGAGCCTTTTAAATAGAAAGTACCAAATGCCTTCCCTGGCATAAAGCAAAATCATTTGCTTGTCTTTTTATCTGCCCTTTGCTGTCATCTGTCTTCTGTCCGCTACTTTCATAGTGCTTAGGCCCATCTACTTTTCAATTCAGTTCCTTCCAAAAGACTTTTAAATACAATCAAAACTACTTTAATTCCCAATTATGGGTAAGGGATCCTGCTTTTATTGCTTAGTGCCTGCGGCATGTGAATTGTAAGGTGCTTCTGATTCACTGGCACTGGAATGTTTAAAATGTCCAAAACAAAAGGCCCAATATATAGGAAATTTCACGAGATCAGAACCCAAATTACCAGAAACCTCAGTTAACTGGAAAGCATTTTTCTGACAATTCAGCTTTCATGCAGCAAAGAGATCATGCATTTTATTTTTAAAATATCTACAAATTCAAGGATGTGTCACATTTTGATGTGTCTTCTCTAGAGATATATCTATAGACTAGATGGCCACATAATTTATCATTCAAACAAAAACCCTTCTGAGAGCAAAAGAGGCACTATTAGTGACTCTGCCAGATCAGGCTTATATCAGAACCATTGCACGCTAACCAGAATGTATGGTCATCCTGTCCATATGTCTACTGAATCATAATCATTGGCATTCAGTTTGATCATACTGATTGATTCAGCCAAGATTTTGAGTTTCTGTTATTGACAAAAATAGGAACACAGAAAGGTTGTCTGTTGAAGCCTGTGTTAATTAATTTAATTAGAAATTTCTGTTTAGAGATGCCTGGGTGGCTCAGTTGGTTAAGCAGCTGCCTTTGGCTCAGGTCATGATCCTAGGGTCCTGGGATCGAGTCCCGCATCGGGCTCTCTGCTCAGAAGGGAGCCTGCGTCCCCCTCTCTCTCTCTGCCTGCCTCTCTGCTTACTTGTGATCTCTCTCTCTGACAAATAAATAAGTTTTAAAAATCTTTAAAAAAAAAAGAAATTTCTGTTTACTAATCATTCTAGCAACATTGAGTCCTCATAATTCAGAGAGGTACCAGGACAGTAACTGAAGCTACTGTCTCTTTTCAGGGCATCAATTTTATGCTTTGTTTTGCAATGGCCCATCTTATGCATGCCCATTCTAAACTCCTGCCCTCTAGGGATGTGTGTTGGAAGGGATTTGAGCTGTAAAGGGGAACAGAATATGACACCCAAAATGTGCCATATTTGCATATGGATTATTTTCAGCTGAAGGCAGTTAAGACTCAGGGGACTCAGGAAAAGCTTTTTACCTCCCCATTATCTGCCTAAAAGAATTTAGAATGCTGGCCTTCACCAGGAAGAGAGTCATTGCCAGAGATAACTTTTCCATCTGAGACTTATCTGTGTGGCAAGCAAACATTTATTTACCAAACATTTCCTCTTTTCAACTTCTTGTGAATTGTCTTCCTCCCTTTTGAAGCTCCAGACCCCTACCCCTTTCCTTAGGTCAGGGTGGTATATAAGCCTCAATTGCCTGAATGCCTTTGAGTTTCATATCTTTGCAGGGCTCCCACATGTACACATATGCATTTGTAATTAAAATTGTTTGGTTTTCTCTTATTACTATATCTATTATTATGGGGTAGGGATGGTTTCAGACAAGAACCTAGAAAGGTAGAGGCAAAATTATTTTTCCTCCTCAACAGCTGGTGAGGTACTAAGCCGAGCCTCAGAGCTCTTTGACCTTGTCCAGGACTGCATTATCTTAATAAAGAATCACTCACCTCAGAAGGACTCATACCAGCATGTACTGGCTCTCCACTCACGTGCTATGGCTCTAGCCACTTCCAGCTATGAGCTCAAGAGCCAAGAAATAAGTTTTTCTTCTGATTTTAGTGTGAGTAAAAATCACTAGTTGGTTTACAAAAACAGAGGTTCTTAGGCCCCATGCTCAGAGATGCTGGTGCAGTGGGCTTGCCAAGCTATCCGGGATCTACATTACTCAAAACATCCCAGGTTATTCTGAAACTAGTGACCATGGACCTTTTTTCCCAAGAAAATTCCTTCCAAAATTTAAACACTAGAGTTTGGACCATACCCTACCTATGGTCCATAAATATGTTTTTTCCTGTAGTTACATTGTAGCAGTCTGGACAATGATGGCTACAACTTGAGAAGCTAAACAAATCTAATATTTCCTGTAAAATAAGGAATAAGTAGGAAAACTTACTTTTCTTATGAATAATTTACTTTAAATGTTAAATCATTTAAAACTGGAAGCTTAATTTAAGATCCCTTTCCCCAAAAGCTATACTTCTTCAAATGCCTCAGGTTATTCTGAAGCAAATGGCCAATGTGCATCATACAAATTCAGAAATACTGTTATTAAAAGCTAAAGATCAGCCTAACTGACCATAACAAGGCTTTATATTTCATGACAATGATTGTGTAGATACATAAAATGGATCCTACACCTTTAGGGTGTTATTATTATTTTTTTTTTGAATACCAAAAACCATAAGTGCACATAATAACATCTTGGAATGTTTTATAATTTAATAGGGAAAATGGGTCAACTGCACAAAACATACATGGCTATTCAAAGTACATTTTATTTACCTGACTGTTTAGAAAATGTTTGGATATCTGTATGTGTTTCTCAATTTAATCCATCTGCCCCATTAGGTTGCAAAACATCGTGTGACATAAATTATTATTATATTGGCTGATCTTAATAATAGCCAACAATTATGCTAGTTATATGCTCAGTGATACACATAAAGTCATTTAGAAAGAGTTTATTTATGCTTATCAATTAGTCCCATAACTATTTATTTGCCTTCTATGAAATGGGACATATTATGTAAGATGCTATTGGTGGTGATGGACATAGTGGACAATAATAGGGCTCTTCAAACCTTAATATTGACATTTAAAAGACAACTTACTAAGAATTGTAAATTGATTGAAAAGAGACATACCATAACTCAGTGCCTTTTTTCATAGGTACATTTTTCTAGCTAAGTCCCCATAAAATGCAGTAAAACAAAAGACCCATGTGGTAGATATTTTGACAACGATGAGGAATAAAGTTTCAAGAATTTGTTTTCTGAAATGGGAAAAACTAGAGTTCTCTCTATGTTCAATTATTGGAATTCTCCAAAGGCCCAATATGAAAGCCATTACAAATTCTTATAGTAAGCCAAAAGTAAAAGTATATTTTAGGACACTGAAACAAAGATACAAGAAAATAACTGCAAAGATAGATACTATCTTTAACATTCACAACCCCTGGGCTAAATTTTGTTTAACTAAAATTAAGCAACCATAGCCATGGAAAAATTTCCTGATAAAACCTTAATTCAAGTCAGAGAATTTTATTATTTACTAGTTATGAGCCATCATAACTGAGTAACTGAACTAGGCCTCACTTGCTTCATCTATAATGTGAAAGAAAATGATACTTATTTCACAGGGCTGTTCTGAGTATTAAGGAGGTAATAAATTTCAAGTATTTAGCCCTATGCTTGGCACATAGTAAATGCTCAAGTAATATTAGCTATTAATTTACTCAAAGTTGAATCATTTAATTCATTATTTCTCAATTCTGTCTTATAATATGAGCACAATATTATATAATCCTAGGGGTTGTGATGATTTTATGGACCCATAAGATGTTATATTTAGATCTGAAGTTACAAAAGTTATATAACTAAGGCATTTTTCAAAATACAAGCAGAAGACCATCTTGTTCCTTAAAAATCACAATTCTAACTGTGCCTGATACCACAGGTTTGAAGACAGCTCTCTTCTTTTATTTTGATCTAGGGTTGCATATTAAGCACTCCTTTCCTCAGGTTTTGCACCTTATAGGAGTATAATTGAGAGGCCTTCAATTACACAGAAAAGAACTGATGAATTGTTAAGCCATTCGCCTTGTGGGAATAATGTCTCTGACTCAATACAAATACAAATCACATTGAGAACAAGCTTGACAACTGTTTCTGAGTTTCATTATGCAGAACTTCTTGCAACCCCCACTAACCCCACCCACCTCTGTATTTTTTCCTTTATTACCTTGTCATTTTATTACATATTTATAAGATCTCTCAAAAATTCTTTGGGAAACTCAAGGAAAACTTTAAGTGTTTATGGTAGATTAGATTGTGCTTTTCAATGGCACAAATTTTGGTATGTGAGAAATTTAGTTTGTAGGACTGATGTTAAAGCTTGTCTACTCCTTGAGGCAACTCCCAAATGCCACTCTCCTCACCTGAACACATTAAAGGAGCCCCTCGACATCTTCTGGATGGCTCTTGATCTCCATCTTGACCAACCAGAATCAAACTGATTACTTCCCAGAACCAATTGTAGGAACTATAGCTAGGGACTATGCAGGTACCTACCTTGGCTTTTCCATCATGGAAATACGTGTTTATTCCTCATTTTTAGCCTCATATATACTGAAATACCAACATTTATTTTTCTATTTCCCACCCAAATCTCTAAAGTAAAGGATAATATTTAGTCACCTCTATTTAGGTAAAAATACTTGCTAATGATAATGCTTCATTATTTTCCATAATTAGAATAACCAGAAGAGATTACAATATTCAGTTTTACCCTTAATGATTGATATGGAGAAGAAAACCATTGATTCTATCATCAAACAGGTAGAGGAGTAAATGGGGTGGTTACAAATGTCTTCACTTGCTTCTACCCTTTGTGAGCACATACAAACTCAAAATTTCATATTTTTCCATTTTATTCCAATGATAAGGCAGTCATACTCAAATAAATAGTGGCCAGTTCTTAGAATGGGAAAAGTAAAATGCAAAAAAAGGATTTTTTTTTTTTTGGATAGCTGACACTCTCAATACATTTGAGTTCACACAGATGCAGCAGAAAGAGTTGTGTGTGTGTGTGTGTGTGTGTGTGTGCACGCTGTGTGTCATAGCTATGTACATGTAAGTAGGGGTAGCTTTTATTGGGTTCAGTACAGAATGATTTTCATACAAGATTTTTTTTCTTTTTTTTTTTTTTAGGGAGTGAAGGGCAGAGGAAAAGAGAGAATCTTAAGCATGCTCCACACCCAGTGCAGATCCTGATGCTGGCTTGATCTCACAACCCTGAGATCATGACCTGAGCTGAAATCAATAGTTGGATGCTTAACTGACTGAGCCTCCTAGGAGCCCTCCTACAGGATATTTTTATAAAAGGAAATTGTATGTGTGAAGAAATGATGCAGGCATTATTCTCAGAGTTAACATTTTCAGATATGTGTGAATATCATACAGCCCTTTGTTTTTTTATTTTTGATCCAAGATTTAAGAGTATCTTCTACTAATATCTTCCTTCCCCATCCTCAAATCTCATACATGATCCAAGTTTGAGGTCAAACAAATACACAAAATTACATGAAATACTTGGGGAAACTCTCTCTCTTTTTGGCTCCCTTCATTCCTCCCTTGTCCTCCTCCCTACCTCCTCCCTTTGTCTTTTCTTCTCTTTTTGACATTTTAAATATATTTTAGACTATAATTCATACCATCCCTGGGTCAAGTTAAAAAGCCAGTCTCCAGACAGGTAACCGTAGACTCTTATTACCATTTCACTTACCTTTCTGTTTCTCTTTAAGATTGTTTCACTAACATCTAAGTATATGCAGTAGGGAATTTACCGCTAATAAAGATTCTGTCCCTTGATGTACCTTTTCAAACTATGAAGATGACATGTTTTGAAATAGTACCCAGTATTGGCCAGCATAAATTAAAAAATGGCAGTCTCATAAACAAATGATTAAACTGTATACTGTATACCATTAGGGAAGGCAATTTGGCAATACTCTCAAAAGCATTAAAATACACATAAATTGTGATCCAGTAACTACATTTCTAGGAATCTATGCTAATAAGATAAACATGTATACAAATGTTTTTAAGCAATGTTGCTTGTTATTCAGAATGTTAGAATATGAGAAATTTCTTGAGCATCCGATGATGCTTAATCATAAATGGAGGGGTGCCTGGGTGACTCAGTTGGTTAAGCATCTGATTCTTGATTTCTGCTCAGGTTATGATCTCAGGGTCATGAGATGGAGCTCCACGTTGAGCTCCACCCTGAGCATGGAGCCTGCTTAATTATGATTCTCTCTCCCTCTCCCTCTGCCCCTCCACCTGCTCACTTTCTCTCTCTTCTCTCTCTCAAAAAAAATTTAATTATAAATGGAATATTCTGCTAGCACTAAAATCATGTTTGTTTTTTAAAGTAAAAGTATGCTATCTCTGTGTATTTCAAAAAGATTTTTAAAATATGCTTAGGAAATAATACTAAATTAGGAAAAAAGGTTTTGAAAGTGTGAATCATGTGTAATTATAATTCTGAAACTATATGTATATGAAATATATAAAATATATATATGAAAATAATAGAACACAGCAAAATTTAGATGTTCTATTCAATTACCACTACATGGTGATATTATTAGAGGTTTTAATTCCTCATTAGACTTTTCAGTATTATCTACAATGAGCAAGTATAATTGCTTCAATCTGGAATAAGTTCATTTTTAAAATATCAAATCATTTTCCATCTGTTCCACTTTTCACAATGCACTAATTCTTACTGCTATTAATTTTGCTGCTGTCTTCAAAATAAATCTTTTCTGTACTATACACATTTAAGCTTCCCAAATGCTTCCATTAAATTTTTAAAATTATCATTAATTAATAAAAAGAGTGCTGCAAAATATAAAATATTTACCTAGATTGATTTAGTGAAAAAGATGGCCTCATTTATATTTCCAGGATGACTATACAATTAATAGAGGATGTGATTCAAAGAAATTGAGAATCTTACATGCATGTGAACCTTATTTAACAAGATGTTATCAATAATAATATTCAAGGAGTCATTAGAAATTAGTGAGATCTTATTATTGGCCTGTTTGTACTAGAGCTCTCTGCTGGCAAGATTCACAGGAATTTTCTAATGCAATGGCTTATACATCATGTCTTATCGATAGCAATTTATTATTTATTTTAAAAGGTTTGACCCAAATTTTACAAATTACACTATTAAATGTGCACTGTGTGGAAGTGCATCACATCAACCTAATTTCAAAAGGCACTCTTTTGTGAAAAACATTAAGTTTAATGTTCAAAATATGCTTTAATTTCAGGTAATTGTCACCATTATTACATATTACAATCTTATATAAGTGTTAATGACATATTGTCATGCTGTCAAAACTTTCAGAATACAAGTAATGTTTCAGTTCTTTTTTACTAAAAATCAAATAATAAATCAGGACTAGCCTTCTTAAAAAGTGACATTTAAACTGTCTCCCAAGTTAGCAAATGAGCTTGGGCAGAGGAGAAAATGGGCCAGCAGAAAAAGGGTCCAGAATATGCAAATTTCTAAGGCAAAAAGAAAGGTTACTGAAAATTGCTCAGTAGAGGCAAAACTTACAGTAAAAGATTTCTTTAACAAATGTTTAGAAATCATCTACTCAGTGCCATGCATGAACTGGTACTGGGGATTTGTTGATGAACTAGAGGAGTGAGACTGGGAAATGAAGATAAAGACCATGACATAAACACATATAAATATGCTGAGTGTTACCAGAGAGGACACCTCCATGTAATCCGGAGGACCTAACCCAGACTGGAAAGATTTCTGGAGAAAGTGACATGGAGCTGAGATCTTTAGGATGAAACCATCCCAGCTAGGTTGGCAGAGTCGGACCAGAGAATCTAGGTAGACATGGAGGGGAGATGGGTGTTGGCATGAGAGCACAAGGTGGGAGAGAACTAGCAGAGTCATGGCACTCAACAAAGCCCACTCTGGCTGAGTGTGGAGAGCCTGGAGGGAGAGGGTGTGGTAATGGATGAGCAGTGAGCGGGGTTAAACATGCAGGGCATTTCAAGTCAAGGACTGGATCTCTTCCTTTTTTTAAAGATTAATAATTTATTTTACTGTTCTATTGTGTTTAAAAAAAATAATTTAAAAGTCCCAAGTTCAAAAATGATTCACAATTAAGATTTCTATAAATCAACTTATGTTAAGTTGCCTCAAATATTTTCTTTGGATGAAATACCAGTTTATATCCTCAGACTGTGTACACAATATCAGAATCACTGGTTAAAAAGTGTAAGATTTGGTCAACTAGTTTTCATCTACTTTATGCTAAATGACTTAAATATAACAATTTTTTGTATAAATATAACACTGTTCAAACACTGATTCACAAAAGTGTTGCTTTAGTACGTTTCTGTATGATTGGGAGTTGCTGAATTGGTTAGGTGCAGGACTTCTCACAGTTACATAAAACAGTTTGTTAGCATTTATACAACACATAGTCTTTTTAAGTTCCAAACCTCACAGATGTTAAAATTGCAAATAATTTGCCCAATAAAACTTCTGTTTTATGGCTAAGAATCATTATTTTGGGGAGATTGTTTTTACATGCATCACCAACAACTGACTTTCTACTGGGGGCTACTTTCCCCACATACGAGTTTTTGTGAGTTAAAACTATGTGAGGTTGACTAGAGAACAAGCATGGCACTGGCTTTACCTGCCATCTAAGTGAATCCTGAAGGTCTCTAGCAGTGTGGGAGAGAGACAGATTATTATATCATCAAACTTTTGGTCACTTGAGATAATGGCTTCCAGTATGAAATCTGTGAAAGCTATACTATAGTATATAAAAAATCATATCCTTATATCTTTAACATACATTATTTGGCAATCTCTCTCTTTCTAAATAATACAAGGATCTTAGAAATAATTTGAATTTCCCCTCCCATCTTCCACATTATTGTTTTCTAGTATGATAGTCCCATCTTTTTTTCATCGCATCACCTCATAATTACTCATTAATATGATTGTATCAAAATTAGTCATCGATATGATTAGAAGAACTGTGATCTTTATTCTAAGAGTGGTGGGAAGCTTTTACTTTCAAAAAACAGGATAGTGACAAAATCAGATGTGCATTTTTAAAAGATCAGCCTTGGAAACATTGTAGAAAACCTTGGACTGAAGGAAGGGAGCAGCTAGTGAAGGGGGACTGGTTAGGCCCCTAATACAGAACTTCAAAAAATAGGTAAAAGTGATTTGGGTGGCAGTCGTAGTAAAGACTAAGACCAGCCATAAAAAGACTAAGGCATTTTTCTCCAGCATCTCCTGTTCTAATGACTGAGGCTCTAGATGGGCAGCCAACTTGCTCTCTATGAAATATAAACCCCATATTCCCCTCTGGCAGTACAGAGAGGCAGAGCTTTCACTCCGGATAGTGATTGCCCTCTGTTTTCTAAATGGCCACTGAGGCAGACATCATTATGCCTTTAAAAGATTCATTTAGTAATATCTACCTCATTGTTACAAAGTTTAAGTGGGATAGATTATTTAAAAGTGCTTTGGAAACTATAATAATTTTATTATGCTCATGAAGCAGTGAAATGCAAAAACCCTAACACTCCCTTTGTGCTTGACACTGTGTCGCGGCATCATGGAAAACTTAAAAGAAACTTATGCATATATGGGTGTGTGATTTAAAGAAGTGCTTAAATGCAAATAAAATTAAGAGAACACTAAAAATAATGAGGCAGATGCAGACCTTAGGCTCCAAATATAGATCCTGTTTCTCTGTTTTAAATCTGTGAGAACTGTGCTGAGTTAACCTTGAAATGCAATTCATCTTCTCTTGATTTAGAAGTGTTGACGGCCCTAGGGAGTGAATTATCATCTTGTGAGTGAACTTGAGAAGTTTCTGGTGGAGATTTCCCAGCAGTTGGAACCCAGATGATTACTCTATCTGCCCAATGTCACGGCCAGACTCGTGTTTATGTTTCATTGTAAGCCAATTAGGTAAACACAACCTTAAAGGTTTACAGATAACAGAGGTTCCAACTGTCTTAATTTCTTTTGTATTTTTCTTCATGTAATGGAAGATTTTGCTTGCAGGAAAAAAATGAACAAATAGATTATATGCTCTGTAAAATCATTTCAAACTCATCTAAACTGTCTGTTTCCGTTCTCATTTCTGCTGCAGTCTTCCTAATCTAGACAGGTCGTTACTGAGAGCACGTTTACATGCCCTTTATGAAAACACCATTTGTACTTTCATTGACACCATTAATTGCAGTTAGGTGTATGTTCCAAAGAATATAGAAGTCAAACTTCCATGAAGCAGATACATTTGGGGAGAAAAACTAAATTTTTTGTTTCTCACTTATGGAATATCAGACAATTTGTGAATGTAGTTGATTACACACTCACCTTTATTTGATTTAAACTTCATTTTAGAAGTTATTAAAAAATACAGTTCAGCAATGGTAGAAAAGGTATTATGGCTTAATATTTTTGAAATTATAAAAAAAATTTAGGTGCAGAGAAGATATAAGAAGATAAGGATTTTAGTTCTTGTTCTTGAAAAAATACAAAACATCTCAAAAATCTTAAAAGATTATCAGGAGTCATTCTGCAAAAGCATTGGGACCATACTATGGGATTTGGATTTTAGCCTAAAAGCAATTGTGAGCCCCTGAAGGCTTTTAAACACAGAGAACATGTAATGAGATGCATGTTTTAGAAAGACCACTTGCTTTTTTAGTTCTGTGAAGGATAGTTGGAAGGGATGAAACTAGAGCTCCATGGGTGAGCCAGGAATTTACTGTGATAGTAACATGAGAAATGATGATTGTTCAGCTAGGGTAATGAACTGAGATTAAGGAGTAGATCCAGGAGAGAGATGGAGGTGGTAAAAATTCAGTGACCAGATGGTTAGATGAGAGGCAGAGAAAGGTAATGGATTGTGATTTTAGCAACAGGAACAGAGAAGGGATGGAAACAAGAATATTTCAGAAAAACTATAGGATGTTTTTTCTCCCAATGTAGCAAAGGTAACATACATGACTTCAACAAAATCATAGACCTATTTGGTAAGGCATTTTATTGTATATATTTTTCAAGTGCCACAAATTATATACCAGCATTTTGATAAACCATTGTTTTTTCATTATGTTTTATTGTACATATCACAGATTCATATCACTTTGATGGCAAACAAATGTTTCTGCCTAAAAAATAATTTTTAAAAATTGTGTTGTAATTTTAGTGTAAAAGATAAAATTCCTCTGGTACCTAAATTGCAGAAAGTTTTGCTCTACAACATTAACATTTATTTTTTTCAAATAAAGGAAAAAGAATACAAATCTTCCAGTCACACTAACAGAAGACAATTTTATCACAGACTACTCCTTCAATTTATTTTTTCTTGCGTTTTAAAACGTGTCATTTGACTGTTCAAAAGAAAAGAGGGGCCATAGGGCTATTTTAGAAAGAAATTAAGAACTTTCCCATCGCTGAAAATTACAAGGTACCCAAAGGGTACTTTTTGGTGTTTTTCTTTCTTTTGCTGTTAGGTACAATAGCTTGACAAAGCAAGTGAATTATTTTTCCATTGAAATCAATGAGTCCCTACAGTATGCATTTCCACTAAGTGATTTGTCCATACTCTGGTTATTTCACAAAGGATCTGCAGTGAAATCCATCCTTTACATCTTTTCTGTTGTAAAAATTCCTTCTCTAAAGCACTCCACACTGCTTCCCTAAGTTCCCCTGCTTAGTATTATCCTGTGTTCTGTCCTAAGCAAGAGCTGTTGTTTCCTGTGCAAGAGATACCCGCTTAAGGCTAACTCCCCACCTTCTAGTTTTTTCTTTTCTTTTCTTCTCTCTCTTTCTTTTCTTCTCTTTCTTTTTTTCTTTCTTTCTTTCTCTCTCTCTCTCTCTCTCTCTCTCTTTCTTTCTCTCTCTCTCACTCTTTCTTTCTTTCTTTCTTTCTCTCTCTCTCTCTTTCTCTCTCTCTTTCTTTCTTTCTTTCTTTCTTTCTTTCTTTCTTTCTTTCTCTCTCTCTCTCTCTCTCTCTCTCTCTCTTTCTTTCTTTCTTTCTTTCTTTCTTTCTTTCTTTCTTTCTTTCTTTCTTTCTTTCTTTCTTTCCTTCCTTCCTTCCTTCCTTCCTTCCTTTCTCCCAAGATTTTCCCTCAAGCTGCTTTCTACAGTTGGTTCAAGATTCAGTTGCGTGTCATCTCCTCCAGGCAACAATGCTTGGACCTAATGCACCCACTTTATGTGCTCCATAACACCCTGTGAATTGTTCTATCATTTTGTTTCACTCTGTTTTACTGAAATAATCTAAATAGAGCTTCTTCCCATGGAATATGAAATTCTTGAGGGCAGGTTGGTATATAAAACCCATACAAACTCTAATGATACAAACTGGTATCACAGCACCAACCCCTCCAATAAATCTTTAAGGTAAAGTCTGCTAGTGACAAATTCTCTTAGCTTTTCTTCACGTGAGAATGTCTTTATTATCCCTTAGTTCCTGAAGGATAGTTTCACTGGGTGTAAAACTCAGGATTGACTGTTCTTCTCTTTCAGCATTTGAAAAATATTGTGTCACTTCCTTGCCACCATGGACTCAGGTAAGGTGTCATTTTTCTTTGGCTCATTTTTTTTTTCCTTTGGCTCATTTAAAGATACTTTCTTTGCTTTAGTTTCAGAAGTTTAATTATGATGTGTCTTGGTGTGGATTTCCTCAACTTCGTGAATCTGTAGATTTGTATCTTTTGTGATGTTTTCAGACTTTATTTCTTTACTCCTTTAGCCCTTCTATCTTTTGCCTCTCACTGGGACTCCACGGATAAGGATGTTAGTTCTTCTGTTATTATCTCATAGGTTCCTGAGGATGTGTTTATTGTTGTTGCTGTTGTTTGGCCTATATTCTCTGTTGTTCAGATTGGATGAGTCCTATTGTTCTGTCCTCAAATTCAGAGTCTATCCGCCATCACCTCCACTTTACCATTGAGCCCATCCACTGAGTTTTAAAAACTTATTGTATTTTTCAATTCTATAATTTCCATTTGCTTTTTAATTATAACTTCTCTTTCTTCCCTAAAGGTTTCTATGTTTCTCATTTAAAGAGAACTTGTAATTATTTGTTAACACATTTTTATCATAGTTGCTTTAAAATCCTTGTAAGAAAATTTCAGCTTCATATTCATTTCAGGGTTAGCATTAGTTGACCATCTTTTCTTAAACAGTTTGTGATTTCCCTGGCTCTAGGTATGATGATGATTTTTTATTGTATTCTGAACATTTTGGCTATTATATAAGGAGACTCTCATTTTTAATTATTTTATTTAAATTATTTTATTTTAACAGGACGTTACCCTGTTTAGGATGGTATGCAAGTCCTGGTCTGCTTTAATGATTCAATTATGATCTAGTTTTCCGAGACTGTGTGGTGTTATGTTGGTCTATTTGGTCTATCTCATGTATCAGGGCTTTTACTGGTCCTTGATGATACTACTAGAGAAATCTTAAGGAGCTTACAGATAGCCAGGCTGCCTTGTCCTGATAAATGAGTGAAGGGATTGTTTGGCCCATGAGACAAAACAGTGCTTCCTGGGCTGGGAACTTGTAGTGATGTTTTGTCCTAACCCTTCCTATGAGGGACAGAGAAGGTTTTCCAGGTAGTGTTTGTTGGGGCATGATCCCCTATGTTGGTGCCCTGCAGCTGCATGGTGTCTTCAGGAGGAGAATCTCAGGCCTGGCTGGACAGGTAAGAAACTCGTCATCTGGGTACTTGTTGTGCTAGGATCCACCTTGCCACATCCCCTGCAAACATGGTTTTCCTGAATGGGAGAGAGGAGCCATAGGACCAGTGGCAAAGGAAAATGTTTTCTTTAGCTACTTATTAACAGTAGCAGTTCCAGTTGATCCCTCTTGCTTGTTCTACTGGATGCACCTGGTGTCATCAGAGGCCCTCCCATTGGATCTACAGTAAGAACAAATTTATCTGGGATACCCTTTGTTGCTAGGTTGGAAATCAAGAAACAACAGGCCTAGGGCACCTTCTTTGGTGACTGTGGGCTTGTAAGATACCCTCCTGTTGTGCTGTTTCTCCAGCCCTGGGATCTCTAACCAGTTCACTTTCACGTTCCTCTTCCAATTTTCAAAGTTCTTCTTTGATTGTTGGTTTATTTCCAGAGTTTATAGTTTTACTTAGTGCACAGGAGCCGGGAGAGACAAGTCTTCATAGATCTTGTCATGATGGGGAGTTCCATTATTATACATACAAACTCATAATTTGAAGGTCAAGTTTGGTGTGCTCTTACACATGTACTATCCTGCTTTAGATTATGTGCAGAACTGTTCCACAGTTATGTAAGTAAGATGGCATAGAGAGTGGGTAATTGAACTTCCTAAATGTCAGGAAAATTCAGATGTTATCATCTTCAACTGTGTCTATCTGAGTGAAGATTTATAGGATCCAGAAGTTTGCAATGGGGCCTGGGAAAATGTTGCTATTTCACCGTAGTGCCTTCTAACAATACCACATATCTTCTGATTCCTTTAGATGAGGATATTTTATTTGTTTTATCTATATAATTAGTCAAAACCAAGAATGGTAGCAAGTGAAGAATTCTTTTTAAAGATTTATTTATTTATTTATTTATTTATTTATTTATTTATTTGAGAGAGAGCACACGTAGGGGGTGGGGCAGACAGAGAGGGAGAGAGAGAATCTCAAGCAGGCTCCCTGCTGAGTGCAGATCCCAATGTGGGGCTCCATCTCATAACCCCGAAATCATGAACTGAGCCAAAATCAAGAGTCCGATGCTTGACCAATTGAGCCACTGAGGTACCCCAAGAAGTGAAGAATTCTTTAAGATTCTTGAAGAGACCATTCAACATCATTTTATATATAAGAAAAATTGGAGCTAAAAAGTTTTATCGACTTTTTCCAATAGAGTCAAACAGTGAGGGAATAGGATTAGATCTCAAGTTTTATGACTTCTATTCAGTGTTTTTCTTATTTTACCATGGAAATAAGTAATAATGATTTAATGCATTTTTCAGTATCAAATATATTATTCTAACTTCTTCACAGTTTTTTTTTTGATATACATTTAATTTGCCTACATATTTGGTTCTCTTGTGCCCTATACAAGGCACACCTATTCTGTTATTTACAAGTAAAGCATAAAGAAGAAAAGAAAATTTTAAATGATGCCAGGTAAATAAGAGGTAATTTCTTTGTTTCCACCCCTCATCCCAAGTAATTTCCAGTCTAGTGAGAGATGCAGACATGTAAACTCACTGTAATGTAAGACCTTATAAAGTTGCTAGTTAAAAAAGGAGGCAAACAAAGTGTTGTCAAAGAGGATTGGAAAGAGTGGTAAAATCCAACTAGGCAGATCAGGGACAAGGAGCTAAGAGATGTCCTAAGGTTGAATTAAACAGTTGGAATAGGGCAAAGGCATCCCAGACTGAGAAAATGGAATGAAGAGCATGGAAGCAAGAAACCTTATCCCAGCTGCTTTCTAAGTGTCAGGACATGGAGCCTCATTCTGGTTCCAAACCTAGTAGGTCTAAAATGGACTTGATCATCTTCTTCTCAACAACCCTCAAATGTGTTTCTTCCTTTTACCTTTCAAATATTCACAGTCTCTTGCTCTAGAAATTTGTAGTCTGTCTAAATGCAGTTAACACCTCTCTATCTTGCTTCTCATCAGTTGGCCACCAAACCTTGCAGGTCCCTACCTCTCTATGAAGTGTCTCCTTGAAACTGTCATTCTTTTCCCTTTTTCAGTCCTACCCTAAGCCCTTGTTATTGTTCATACAAAATAATATACTTATTGCGCAAATAGTTTCTCCAACTCAAATCTCTCACTTTTTCCAATATCATCTTACTTAAGCCACATTTATTTTTGGAAAATGGGTGGTATTATGTCATTCTCCTCATCAAAATTTTTGTTATTTATTCATAGTAGTTTCCTTACATACTACATTCCAGGGATTATGTATTAATTGCCTACTGAATAAAATCTAAACACATGGATCAGCCTTTGTCATCTGACCCCAGACTCCCAACTATACTCCGCATTCCATGTCTTCCCTCCTCCTGGACTTTGTTCCCTTGGTTCTTCCTTCCCCTACTTTCTAAGGGTTTCTATTTGTAAATATATTCATATCTTATCATCCAAAAATAATCTCTACACACACACACACACACACACACACACACCCCAAGTTTTATCACTACTTACATTCTTGAAAAATTAGTCTTTGTTTCTATTTTCCCCACACAAGTTCCACATTGTTCAAATCCCCAATATCGCCCAGTGAAGGTTTTTCATCAGCGATGTGACTTAATGATATTTGCATTTTATATATCTATACTATACTATATACTATATACTATACTATACTATGAGAAACAGATTGAATAGAAGAAGTGATACAGAGTCTATTTCAATAGCTATTATGATTGGCAAGTTACATCTCCAGGCAAGAGATGATGGTGGCATGAATTTGGGTGATAGTCATGGGGATGGTGAGAGAATGTGACGATTTAAAAATCTGTAGAAGATAAAATCCAGAGAAATTGGTTACTGACTGGATATTATATAAAGGAAAATGAACAGTCAGAGATGACCTTTAGTAGTCTAACATGAGTAAGTCATAGGAGAGTAGTTTTGATTGGTATTATAAAACCCTAGAAAATGAGCAAGGTAAGCTTTAAATATTACATATTGTTAGGATGCATATGAGACATCTCAAAAGGGATATTGAATAATCTATATGTATATATAGGTCTCACAGTTGTGATTGATTGGAAAAATGACCACAAAATATAGTTCCCCATCCATGACCTTTAGTAGTACTCACCCATACTGACTTTAGGCTGGCATTGATTTGGTCAATGGCACATTAGCAAGCATGATACCTGCAGAGGTTTGAAAGACTCCTATACAATGATTCCTCTTGCTACTCTTAGGAACTCCGTGTTTGACCATGATATGATAAAACCCAGGCTAAGCTGCTAGCTGATGAATAACTGCTTCAATCATCCCCCTTGCTCTGGCCCACAGCAAGTCAGATATGAGATTGAAGCAATCCTAGGTCATCCAGCCCCATCAGTCTTCCTGCTGACAATAGTCACTAGCCCAGCAGAATCAGCTGAACTGACCCAGATAAAATAGCCATCCATAAAGCCTACAGAATCCTAAGCTGAATAAACAAAAATTATTTTAAGCCAATATATTTTGTGATGATTTGTTATGCAGCAAAAGCTAATCGACACAACCTGCTGGGGATGTAGTAATAGTAGCTAAGATATAAAGAGTTCTTTCGGTGTTAGCATGGCACCGAATACTTTACACAGATGAACTAAATAACATAAAGAAAACTTTTACATAAATAGAAGTTTAATGATGTTAAAATGCAAAAATGAAGAGTTAAATTATTTGATTTATAAAGTTTGAAGACGTTAGTATTCAAAAAGGAAGAGCTAAATATTTACTAAAAGCTACTCAGTTATTACATGGCAGAATTGGAAGAAATCTGAGCATATTAAATCTATAAACTTTCTAAGTCTACAAATTGTTGAATCCCAAGAGTATATAGCTTTGGGTTTACTGGATACTCCAAAACTATTGGTTATGGTAAAATGTTACTTTAGTTCACATCCCTTTAGATCTTTGGTTATTTGTGTTAAATTTTCCCCAGTGTCTGTCAAGGTATATTTTCTACCTTGGTCTTCTTAAAAATGCTAATTCTATGCTTTATGCATGCTTCATGGGCAGCAAGAAAGAATTTATAGCTTTCAGATAAAATTATAGGTGTGAAATGTTCCACAAATAGCAATCATTTACCGTATCATTTGACTTTTTTTCCTGAAATATCATGTTCATTGAATTTTAAGTTACAAATCAACAGGTTTTTTAGCAAGAAGAATTATTTCATAACTGTCTTTTAAAAGTTTTTTTTAAGAAACTTAAGTAAAATCTTAACTTGTGAAATGAAGGTAATAATGATTGTGCAGTGCTGTGTTGTTTGGCTCTCACTCCTTTTGCTGTATTTCTGATCTAAGGTCTTCATGGACGTTCTCATTTGAGTGTGTTTTAAGCTAAGATCATTTAAACATAAGCTAACCAATAGCTGTCATGGTGTCAATCTACAATTACTACAATTTAGTGCTTATAAACAACACAGATTTTTACAGTATAGCTCTGAAGGTCAGTAGTTCAATATGGGTTTCACTAGGTGTCTTTGTCCGCTAGGCTGCCTTAACAAAATACCACAGACTCTGTGGCTTAAACAATAGAAATTTATTTTCTCACAGTTCACGAAGCCGAAAAGCCAAAGATCAAGGTTCTGGACAATTTGATTTCTGGTGAGAGCTCTCTCCCTGACTTCCGGTAGGCTGCCTTCTCTCTGTGTCTCACATGGTGTGGCGAGAGAGCACACTCTTATGAGGGTACCAGCCCTATGAGTCCACCCTTATGAACTCAGTTAACCTTTATCGCCTACCCACAGACCCCTATCTCCATACACAGTCACATTACGGGTTAGAACTTTAGCATACATATTTGGGGAGTCCAAACACAAAGCTAAAATCAAGGTGTCAGCAGGCCTGTGTTCCTTTCTACAGATTCTAGAGGAGAATCCATTTCCTTTTCTTTTCCAGCTCCTAGAGGCTGCTCACATTGATTGGCTCTCAGATTCCTTTCTTCTTGAAAGCCAGTATGTTAGCTTCCTAGGGCTGCCATAACAAAGTACCACAATATGGGTGGATCACAATAACAACAATTTATTGTCTTATGGTTCTGGAGGCTAGAAGTCTGAAACCAAGGTTTTGGCAGGGTCGATTCCTGCTGGGGTCTGTGAGGGAAAATCAGTTCTGCGCTTCTCTCTGGCTTCTGATGGTTTGTTGGCAATTTTTGGTATTTCTTGGTTTACATATATGACTTTAATACTTCAACTTTCACATGGTCTTCTCCCTGACCCTTCACATAGTCCTTCCTTTGTGCGTGTGTTTCTGTGTCCACATATCCTCTTTTTAAGAAGACACCAGTCATTTCACGTTAGGGCCCACCCTAATGACCCCATTTTATTTTGATTACCATTTTAAAGACCCTATTTCCAAATAAGAGCATATTCTGAGGTGCTTGCTGTTAGGACTTCAACATATTTGGGAAGGGATGACACAATTCAACCTATAGCAGTCAGCAATGGCCAATCTCACATGGCATCACATCATTCCTACCTCCTCTTCTGCCTCCCTCTTCCACTTTTAATGACCCTGTGATTACACTGGGCATAATAGATAACCGAGGATAATCTCCTATTTGAAGATAAGCTGATTAACAACCTTAATTCCATCTAATAGGTAAGTTCCTTTTTCCATGTAATATAATGTATTCACAAGTTCTGGAATTTAGAATGTGGACATCTTTGAAGGGCCATTATTCTGACCACCGCAGGGAGAAATTGCTATTTGCTAAAATTTCAGAAAGAGTCCTGGATATGGCTTTAAAGAAGAGTTAGGAAATCTACTTAGGCTTGGGGATGTGCAGGTGATGTGACTCTGCATAGGACATGGTTGCTAAATTGCCTTTCTAGGAGCAGGGTTTTTGAGCTTTTGAAAGAGCTAAGAGCATTTGGTGCCAGTGTTAAAGTATTGGTAATAGAAGAATGGTTAAGCATTTCCACCAGCATTCTTGCATAGAACACCCTTCAATCTTGCAAAAGTGTCAACTTTTCATCTAAATAAAGGCTCAATATTAAGATAAAGTGTGAGTTACTCTGATATTTTGTGCATAAATGTGCACTAAAATGGTAAATGTTCAATTTCAAGGAATAAGTTTTAGTTATAGAATATAGTCTTAGAAGAATTACACACCAAAAACCTCTGCACCCATACCTCATCCCTGAAAACACATACACAGTTCACTGCTATTTCATTGGTGAAACAAAGGGGAAAGAATAGGGCTTTTTATATTGCACCTATTCCTAGTCCTAGATCAGGCAGATATTTAGAATTCTGGTATGGTTTTCTCCACACTCAAGTATAATCTCATCCTCACTGAATATGTAGATTTTGCTTCATAGCTTTCCCATAATTCATACAGTTAATATTTATTTCATATCATCATAAATTTATGAGACCTCTTACATTCATTATGTAAATTTATTCAGGAAAACATATATGCCAATTCCCTGGACTTGCAAACTAAATTGAGTACCCCATTTGGGGTACCTGTCAAAGAAGAGGAATTATTTTAAAACATTGTGAATTCTAAATTGAGTACCCCATTTGGGGTACCTGTCAAAGAAGAGGAATTATTTTAAAACATTGTGAATTCTTTCCAAAATCTCCAGAATCACTGTCAATTGATACAGATCTTGGGATTTTCTTTAGAAATATAAAACAGAGGGGATAGACAAAACAGAGTAAAAGAGCAAGTAAGCGAAAGAATGTAGAGAGGAAAGAATGGAAGAATGATGGAAATAAAGGAATGGAAAGAGATCTTCAGAGGCTGAAAAATTAAGAGAGATTACTGAACAGAGAAAGGATTCAAAATCCTAAGGAAATACAGGCAAGACTCTCCGGACAGAGCTGTACAGAAAGAATTAAAGGAGGAAGTAATTACAAAGAATGGTAATTCTAGATATAAAAATAAAGTGGAAATGGAAGTGAAATGAAAACAGGAGCAAGGAGAGAGCGGAGAGAGCATAACCTGGAGTTGAAGTTTTGTTTTGTTTTGTTTTATTCCATGGAGTACATTTTTCTTTCAATATAAAGGAAGGAAAAAAGAGAATGTATGATTAGTCTATGATAAAAAGTGAAGAGATGCTGGCAGCCAAAGAGCCAGAAGTTTCTCAGACCACTTGGAGGATGCTGCACTCTGACTTTGAACATTGGCTGGTATTCATTCTTGCTAACATGAATCCACAGATGACAAATCTCTGGGTGCTCTGCAACAGCCTGGGACTCATTAATCACCCAGAGACACTCCACACATGGGAGTTTTATAAATGACTCTCCAGGCATAGTAATTATGGGCTGCAGGAGAACAAAAGTGAGATTTGGGCCTGCCAAGTCCTTTGCGGCAATTTTCCTCTGTGTGGTTGTCCTATATCTTGAGTACTGTCCCCTACTGAGGCATTGCCTATGTATCTGCCACAAGTATGCAAAGGTCGTTGGATCTTTAAGTGACTTCCAAAGGTTTCACTACATCATTTTTAAAGAATTCTGGGAGAATTCACAAATTAATTAATTTGTGAATTAATTCACAAATTAACATTTTGACCCTGTATAAAGATTTAATGACATGTGTGCTTAGGAGATGGATCAGAAAAAAAAAATGGTAGAAATTAAAAACTTAAGGTCTGAATTTGTGACTATTCAACCAATACCCTAGGGTCTTCCATCTAAATTTGATTTCATTCTGACTCTAGGAACATGCAATCAAGGTGTATGAGTTTACAATTGAGTGGTGATCTGTGTTACAAATTTCTTTACTTTCTTAGGCAGGATATGTGTGTGTGTGTGTGCGTGTGCGTGTGTGTGTGTGTGTGTGTGTGGTTAAGATACTACCTAGATTCAAGAGAGTTATGCTTTACTTACCACAAGGCAAGGAAGTCTTGTGTTGCAAGCTACATGTATTTCCAAGGTTATAGCCTTTTCAAATAAATATCTTTTCATTAAAATAAATTAAGAAGTGTAAATTAAGAAGTACTTTGCTAATCTAGATACCAAATTGGTGTAAAGTAAACAGAAAGGGAGAATTCGCTATTTCAAGTCCTCCAGGATCATCTATCAAGAAATCTTTTTAGCACAAAGTAAAAGTAAATGAAGCTACTGAACAAGACAATGTCTTACCAAATGAGTCAAGTTCCAAGTTTATGTTACATAAATATTGTCATTTTTGTTGTCATTGTTGATATTAGTAGCAGTTGGTTAGATGTTTAGTTCTCTTCAGGAGCAGCAACAGAGAAGTATGAAAGCCAAAGAACTCAGAACAATTTAAAGCAGTTCGAATTCTGTGTTACCAATAGTCACCATTCCCACAACTGTGAGTCAAAGCATTGCATTATCTGGATCTGAGCCAACACAAAACTGACATCTGAAACCCACAGCTGGGAGTCTCTCTAGAAATTCTTCTTTAAATGGTGGGTCATGGGGGAGAAAGTACAGAGAAAACAAAGGTGGTGAGAGAGGGAAGGAGGAAAGAGACCTAAAATGAGTGCACTAAGAGCCAGATAATCATATTGTATAGTTCGTGTATGCTTAGGAGTTTGGAGTAAAGAAATAATAAAAATCTTCATCACTTGCCTGGCTCAATTCCAGTTATTTAAAATAATTACTTGTCATATGCTTCTTATTAGATTGCAAACAAACTGCCTTCGACAACTACCTCAAGAAATCTCTTTAAGTGTTTTCCTCTCCTTTTCATAATGGAATGTCTTATCCATTACAAAACTTGTGCTGCAAACAGACACTTCATTGAGATACGTGTTAAAAACCGAAACTGTAGAAGAAATCCCAAGTGTTCCTCTAATTTATTATTTATTTATTTGATTAACTGGAAAACCAGTGGGGGGAAGAGTGAAAGATGAAACTGGGCTCCAGGGGTGCCTGGGTGGCTCAGTGGGTTAAAGCCTCTGCCTTCGGCTCAGGTCATGATCTCAGGGTCCTGGGATGGAGCCCCGCATAGGGCTCTCTGCTCGGCAGGGAGCCTGCTTCCCCCTCTCTCTCTGCCTGCCTCTCTGCCTACTTGTGATCTCTCTCTCTCTCTCTCTGTCAAATAAATAAATAAAATCTAAAAAAAAAAGAAAGAAACTGGGCTCTGGAATTCAGAATATTTTCAGATACCTTGGAACATTTCATACAATTTTGACACTGAGTATAATTTTCTTTAGTGTTATTTTTAAAAATTATTAGACTTTATTTCTTAAGCAGTTTTACTGAGCAGAAAGTACAGAGAGTTTTCATATGTCCTCCTCCCCTAGTTTCTCCTATTCTGAACATCTCACATTAGTGTGGTCCATCTGTTAAAATTGATAGCCCAGTGGGGGCGCCTGGGTGGCTCAGTCGGTTAAGCCTCTGGCTTCAGCTCAGGTCATGAACTCAGGACCTGGGTGCTGGGATTGAGCCCGCTTCTCCCTCTGCCCCTCCCCTCCACTTGTGCTCTCTCTCAAATAAATAAATAAAGTCTTTAAAAAAAAAATTGATGGCCAATAGTGATATATTATTATTATTATTAACTAAAGTCCATCATTTACAGTAGGGTTCACTCTTTATGTTGGGTTATTTTTATTATAAAAATGTATAGTAAGAGTGGAGCCCTTTTATTCCCAGAGCCTCTGGTTGGTGGAAGCAATGGAACTACAGAGACGCTTGTTTCCATGTGGCCAAAAGAGAGTGGCTCATGTGATAGAACACTTGAAGGAGTAGAGGGGAGAGAAAGGGCAGATGCAAGGAATGGGGGACTACTGAAGCCATTCAGCTCACTACGAATCCACTGGAGGCTGCTGCCAATTAGTTACTTTGTATCTAGATGTGTGAGACCCAGAACCACAGTGTGCTATGCATTAGACATAATCCAAGCCAGTACTTGTATCTTCCTATTGCCACCATTATTGATACATCATTGGCATATAACATTGTGTAAATTTAAGATGTACAATGTGATGATTTCATAGTCGTATATATTGCAAAATGATTTCCATAATTAGACTATTAATACATCAGTCAGTACTTGCATCTTGAATACCCCTTGTAGAGATTTTCCCTCTACATTTGCTTTGAGGAAGTCTATGGGACAATATCAATCTCTGGTATTTTCAACATGGCAATGAAGTGATATACAGAGGACACAATGAAAACCCTGCCCTTAAAATTGAGCTCTTCAACAAATTGTGGGGTTTTTTTAAAATATGTTTTGAAGAATATGCTTATTTCAAAGAATATGTCCTTTTTTTTCCCATTAAATAGGTATA
The DNA here is from genome assembly GCA_028534135.1 of Potos flavus. Taxonomy (NCBI): domain Eukaryota; kingdom Metazoa; phylum Chordata; class Mammalia; order Carnivora; family Procyonidae; genus Potos; species Potos flavus. The sequence goes on along the minus strand of CM052883.1, from coordinate 27,514,486 downwards.
TTTAGCTATTAAAAACTCTGATGCCCAAATATACTGCACCCTCTATATGTAACATCTTTTAATAGACCAATCATTACTGTTAGTATCTACCTTTTATCGAGCACTGTAAGTGTGATGGATCCTGGGAAGAGAATAAGAATAAGCCCTCTGTGTTACTTGTTTCATTTTGTGGCAAAATTTAAAGGTATTTTTTTAGTTCTGTTCATTATTGTTATAGGTTGAATTAGGTACTCACCCAAAAAATATGTTGTAGTCCTAATCATTGGTACCTCAGAATGTGACTTTATTTGGAAATACAGTCTTTACAGAAGCAATCAAGTTAAAATGATGTCATTAGGGTGGGCCCTTAGAAGGTGTCCTTATAAAAAGCTGAAATCAGACACAGAAAGTGACACTATATTTAGGAAAGGCAGTATGAAGAGACACAGTTGGGGCAAGCTATGGCCAAGGAGAGAGGCCTAGAAAATATCCTTCACCACAAACCTCAGAAGGAATCAATTCTGCTGGCACCTTGATTTTTGGTTTCTAGCCCTCAGAACTATGCAAAAATAAATTTGTATTGTTTAAGCCACCAAGTTTGTGGTATTTTTTGTGGCAGCCCTAGAAAACTAATAAAGTTATGTTTGTTTGGTTGGTTTTTTAATGCCATATGTAGAATTCTCTTTTTAAATGCAAAATATTTTAGATTAGTAATATGATATCTCATGATTTGGACTTCTGAAAATTATAATAATTTTCATACAAGGTTTGCCATATATAAATGAGATATTTAATTTTATTCCAGAAATATTTTTTTAAAGATTTTATTTATTTATTTGACGGAGAGAGATCACAAGTAGGCAGAGAGGCAGGCAGAGAGAGAGAGGGGGAAACAGGCTCCCTGCTGAGCAGAGAGCCCGATGTGAGGCTCGATCCCAGGACCCTGAGATCATGACCTGAGCCGAAGGCAGAGGCTTTAAGCCACTGAGCCACCCAGGCACCCCTATTCCAGAAATATTTTTAAAAAGGTTTCGAGTAGCAACTTTTAGATGTAAAAGACACATAGAAGGAAATATCACAAAGGACCAATGTATAAGCTGATTCAAGTCTGTTTTTTTTCTCTTGATTTTCCTTAAGTAGTCATAAGTTCATACCTCTGAGATTATACCTCTCAGTATACCTCTGAAGCCTTGGCCTTCAGAATTTCCGTTTTCTTCCATTTTTGGAGCCATAGATCTATGTATTTTATGCATATTTGGATACCAAATATTCTTGATCCTGCCTTGGGTGATAGGATGACAATACTTGGCACCAAAAATAAGGCAAATAGTCTTAACTATCCTATTGCAATAGAGCTTTCAAAAGCAGCTAAATCTCTTGGGCAAATGATAACAAAAAAGAACATATTCTTACTCTTACCCTTGTAAGGACAATGGTAGTCATCATTTTGTACTCATCATTATCTGATGAACAAAACTTACATCACCAATTCCAATCATCAAGTCAGTTTGGGGACACGTTTATGGTTGATCAGAAGGCAGACCGATTCACCGTCAAGTACAAGACAGTCTTGGATCAGGTTCTCTTCTTATGAGAAGGACAATGGTGAACTCCAACCGTAAACATTCTCCAACTCAAGGCCATTTCTTCCTTTTTCTGAGGTGTTAAAGTTTGAAGCTTTAACCAAGTCATGGTTCAGACTTTGGAGTGGATCCAAAGTTGTTTATTGAATAATGCTCCAGGCTTGCCTGCTAGGTTTGTTCGTTTGTTTTTATAACTTACCTCTGTCTTCACAGACAGAACTTTTCTCTTAAATAATAAAATATGAATTTGGACATCTCCTTAGCTGATTTATGAGATACAAGTTTCCCCTTTCAATATATTAAACAAAATAGCTAAACTTCAGGCATTTGTTTTAACTTATACTCAAAATATTTACAATTTTACTCTGATTAAACTCCCAGCTGGAAAGAAAAATGTTCAAAAGGTAAATTCTAATGCAGTGGTTCATAAACTTGGCTCAGTTACATAAATCCAGGGGTGTTTATAAAAATAGGGATTCCGGGCCCATCGAAGTTGTAGGTTTGGAACTACAAGGTTTGTAGGTTAGGTTAGTCATCTTTAATAACTCCACAAATGAGTCTTGTGAGCCTGGCACTGCTTCAGGCAACCACAGACTGGAGACAATACATTTATTGGTAGAACTCTGCATGTTCCGATGAGAGGCTTGCAATTTTTACGATCTAAACATTCCTTAGAAATGAAGAACCTCCCCAAACAGGTTAATTTAGTGAAAATAGGTGGGCATCACGGTCAAATAAACCTTCATCAGGTAACTTCTCTTGTTCTTACATGGGGCTTATAATAATTATCTTGCAAACAGAATGGAGATAATGTGTATTAAATGCCAGCCGAGGGCCAGGCACATATTAAATGCTCAATAGAGAGTTCTCTATTTTGAACTATTATAGAAGAGTTATGAACCAGTCCTCTAGGGGGAAGAGAAATTGTTAGGTTTTCCTATCTCTCCGAGAAGAGCAGAAAATTAGGTCCTTAAACTGTATTGTTGTCTACCTCTATAAAAACACTTTCATAGAATCATCATATAACAAAACGCTTTTGATTTTTACTCAGAGGTCTGAAAAAGAAAGCCACACAATTAATTCTGCACCTTGGGCTAAATCACTGAAAATACTGTATTGACCAGTATAAAAGTTTACCCAATGGAGTTAAATACTAGGAAATAGATCTCTCTTCTAACATACTGGTAGTCTTCCAACTATAGATAATGATTGCTAGAGCCTCCACTGCCAAGGAGATGAATTCTGACTTAAAAATTGATCTTAACCTCAGTAATTGTTCTTAGACTGGGGAGTTTCATGTAATTATTTGCATAGATTCCTTTCTTTGCCCTTATGCCCCAACCTTTACTATTCTCTCCATGTCATTCTTTTCATTGTTTCTTTTCTCCCCAAAAGCTAATTGTTAACTGAAGCGGAATTCCCATCAAAAATTTTTTCCAGTGTAGAAATCTTCCAGGAATTTAAAAAATAATGCAATAATGCTTATGTGGCCCAACTTCTTCCCATTCTCGCTTGCATCCCAGGATATGCATAGAAAAAATGGAAAGCAAATCAAACAGGAAAATAATATAGAATAAAAGAAAACAGAGAAAAGGGCCACCAGTGTTTTAAGCTCTCCAGTGCACAACTTCAAATTCCTGATGGCGCAGTAGAAAAAGATCATATGGAATAAATAAATGGTCAGACACATATAAGTGGGCTTTAGCAAGGCAGAGTTCAAGAAGTTCAGGGACAAGAAAAAGGAGGACCCTAATGAGAGAAAACATAGATCATCATCCTGAGGGAAAAAATATAGATGTGACAATAGCAACAGGTAATAGAAACATGAGCTTAGTAATAGAGGACTAGCATTGATGTTCTATGAAAATAATCAAGGAGAGGTAGGAGACTATTTTTTGATAAGCTCAGTCGTAGAACAGATATAAAAGTTTTAAAAAGAAATTAGGGGCACAAAAAGGATACATATAAATTATTGGTTCTCAAGCTTTTTATCTCAAAAATTCTTTACACTCCTAAAAATTGCTGAGAACTCCAAAGAGCTTTTGGTTATGTGCATTATAGCTATTGGTATTTAACATATTAAAAATTAAAACTGAAAAATTTGTGTTTGTTTATTAATTTAAAAATAAAAATAATAGGGGCACCTAGGTGGCTCAGTCAGTTAAGCATCTCCCTTCACTCAGGTCATGATCTTGGGGTCCTGGAATTGAGCCCCCACATTGAGCCCCCTGCTCAGTAGGGAGTCTGCTTCTCCTTCTACCTCTGCCTCCCCCCCTACTTATGTCTCTCCGTCTCTCTCTCAAATAAATAAAATATTTAGGAAAAAATAAAAATAATAAACCATTACATAACATAAGCAAGTTACTTTTATGAAAAATATAGTTTCAAAACACAATGAAGGCTAATGATGGAGCATTTTGTTGAATTTTTTTAAGTCTGGCTTAATAGAAGATGATTGTATCCTTGTATCTACCTTGCAATATGTTGTTTTGAAATATTTGAAGAAAATTGGGCTTTACACAGATACATAGCTTAAACAGGGAAGAGTATTTTAATAGCATTTTTCTGGTAATTGTGAATATATTTTCTTGGTACTAGAACAGAACTTGACAAGTGGTAATATCTTAAAGGTTAATTGCAGTGTGGAATCTGAAACAATATCAATGAACTTTACATCCTCTGTTATATTACATTTAATTAGTTACTCTTGCACTTTGAATGGTACTTTCATCCTTGGATGATTTTGCTGTATTATGTATTGGTTATTCAAAAAACCCTGAAATGTTAATTATAATTGTTAATATCACTTCCAGTCTCATCAGAAAAGTTGCAAGGATTGGAAAGTTTCAGGTTTTTGCCTGACACCCTGATTTTTATTATTGGCAACAAATTCTGAGTTGTCTTCTTCAAGTAATATGCCCACTTTTATACTTTTTTGGAGAATGTATTCTAAATACCCAAGTCAATAACCTTAGTTTTTCCATTGCTCTTTAAAGGAAAGTGATGTTTATGAAAAATGGGGCTAGTTTAACTTGCAGTTGAAACATATGTACAAGTGATCCTCCCCCCAAGATAACTGTGGTTCCTAAAGAAGCAACAGTATCATTTTTTGTATACTTTTCATTTCATCATGTGGGTCATTAAAAATGTGTACATTTTTGTATACACATTTGGGTTGAGATTTAATTTAATTAATTTTTACTGCTTCATTGAGGACATTCTTAAGTGAAACCAACTTGTGAAATCAACTTTGTCTTTTTTATTTTATTTTGTTTTTTAAAGTAAACTTTACACTGAACATGGGACTTACACTCACAACCCCAAGACTGAGAGTTATATGCTCTACTGACTCAGCTAGCCAGGGGCCCCTCTCTTCTTCTTCTTCTTCTTCTTTTTTTTTTTTTTTAAATTTTTACTGTGAGTGCATGATGACTACTAGCACAGTTGGGTAATTTTGATTCATTTTAAGGAAACAAAAGTTTTGCTCACCATTGCTTCCCACCATTAGTGCACACAGTACAAAAGTACTGTGTTATTAAAGAAATAGATCTGACCTCATGGATTCTCTAAAAGAATCTCTTGGCAACCCCCAAATGGTCTCAAACCAGACTTTGAGACTGCTCATGAAAAAGATAAAATCACAACTTTAGGTTTTCAAGTTGTTTCTTTGGGTATTCTCTTTTTTTCCCCTTAAAATGCAAACTCTGGAAAAACATCTCTTGTTCCTATTTCTTGTATCTTAGGACCTACTACCGTAGAAGGATGACCTGAATCTAATGAAGCTACATAGATGTAGATATACATAAAATTTTTAATACTAAAAATCAGATGGAATGAATTTTTTCAGAATGCCTGTGTTTGTATGGCATAAAACTATAATAATATTTTTAAGACAAATATGTCTAAAGTTTTGTTTTATATATTTTAACAATCAATAACAGTTAAAACAAATTTGAACCAAACATGTTAGAGGAAGAATAACATTTTTTTCTATTCTTTCTATATGGTGTTATAAAATCACTGCCATTTAAGAAATAATTAAAGCACCTACAGCAAAAAATGTGTAGGAAAAAAGTATTTAGAGATTTTTAGGCAGTTACCTCATTGAAATATTATGTTTTTTCTGAATTTTGTAATATTTTTCAGAATTTAAAATTTTATATTTTTATCATCTTATTCTAAACAAATATCCTTTCTCACCTAATTTGATATTCTTGTTCTTTAAAAAAAAAACTCAATATCATCGCCAATTATATAAGTTTTAAGGTCCAAAATGTGAGTCCACTTTTGTCTAAAGTAGTACCTCATGCAGTAAGTAAAGTATTAAATGCATAAGTATTAACTGACTAACTGGTTCTATTCAGGTAGTGTAGTCAAATCTAAATCCCTAATTGTGCTTTAAATTTTTTATTTGGAACGAAGAGTCAAAGGGAAAAAACAACTTATATAATGATGATGGATGACAAAATGAAAAACACACTCCATGTATTTCAAGAAAGATCTTCATACTGAACAAAGTAGAATGCATATTGGGAAGGGGCAGCTGGGACCCAAGAGAGGTGTCAAGTGTACAGGACAGAGACATACACCTATGTCTGTTGCCATTCCTCTCTCAGTCCCTAACTCTATTTCTCGCCGTAAGATTTGAATCACCTAATCTAATTTCCCCGAATTTGCCATCAATTCTTGATACAGTCCACATTCCCCCCACTGGAGACCAATTCTCCACCAATTAACTTTGCATTCTTCAGTTTTACTAACCTAAATCCATATTTATTCCACTACAACTAGGTGTTGACTTCTAAGGTCATATCTTAGGAAACAAAGTGAAAGAATTTAAGTGCAAATGACTAACATGGGGGACATGAAATTATTTCATATGAAAAAAGACAAGATTTGCTAGGCTTTAATTTAAGGAAAATATATTCAGATGATATGGAAAAGGGCATATAACCATGGATTGCAAAAGATAACATAAAACTGTAGAGATAAAGTCAGGAAGACCAAGACCCAAATGAAATGCGGCCTACTCGCAACTCCTAACATACCAAAGAGAATGTGTGATCTTCATCTTCAGCACTCAGTATGGAGACCAAGAAAGAGATCCTATTCATCTAATAAAAGGAAATAACTCCAGAGAGACACTAATTCATGAATGTAAAGGAGGGCAACATAAAAGAGGATTGGATTTAAGTAAGCCAGAGGTTAGATTTTGGGTTCTGGTGACAAAGTTATAGAAAAACACAAAAGAAGGGTTTTTTTTTTCCTATTTCTCACTTTTTGCATTTGATATTCTTATTTCGAAGTTAACATAAAAGGCATAAAGAAGAAATTTAAAATATCCTAAGTTACACAAAATCTTGATAACTTGATATTTATCCTATTTATCTTTTTTATAATACTTAATTTAAAAGGTAGAGAATTATATTTATATACCTATTTATACCTTACCTATACATTGCTTTATGGAGATACTGGAGGAGTGTCAATGACTGCATGGGAGGTTCGACCATTTTATGTTAAAAATCCTTATCAAATTTTAGACTCTAGGATTCTTTTTTAATGTTTTATTGACTTTGCTGCATTGATAAACATTATTGAATATTATGAAAGTTTTAGACAACCAATGAACATGGGGGGCAAGTTTTAATCTTTGGTTATTTAAAATTTTTATTATAATTATATGTATAAAACACCTACACACACACACACACACACACACACACACACACACACTCACTCATATATTCAGTCAATAGTTACAAGAGAGCTGTTGAAATGACCAGAGGGTAATTATGTTCTAGGAAAATAAACTAGTGGAAGTTTTTATAGAATGTCTCTGAGAAGTTAAGTTTTATAGATTCAGGAGAAATCTCTGTTACGTAAAAAGAAAATCTTCTGGCCTTACCACTTTCTGTGTTTGACAGGTTTCAAAGTCTGTTATCTAAGCAAGTAGATCCAAGCCTCTCATGAGAAGATTTTGCCTTGGAAGAAATTTTCTACCCATCCCTGGCAAGGTCCACAACACAGTTCTTCACACTGCTACACCTTCTTTTTTTCCTCTCAGCCTATTAATTTCTACCTCACTATTGTAGCCATTATGTTTATGAACCATTACTAAAAATGTTTTAATTTTATAGTATTCTTTATTTTTTATTTAAATATCCCATTTCTAAATGAATAGCTTTTAGGTATACTTGGGAGATGAAAGTTAGACATGAACATAGGCCTCTGTTCTCTTCCCTCCGTCCCACAAAATAATTCAGAGGTGTAGATCTCAGCAGAAAACTGATAAATTCAGTGCTACAAACAAAACTGCCAAAAAATGTATCCTCAGCTAAATGCTAGCTCCATGACACCTGAGGGAAGAATGGATTTGATTTCAGTCCTGTCATTAAGTTGTTCCACACTGAAGACTGGTGTTCTGAAGAGTTATTTAAACCTCAATTGTACAAACCAAAGAGGCTTTTTGTGACTGTACAGATATTTGTTCTTACATTCTCTTCCCATTTACCCTACTTTTTCTTCACTGGTTAAATTCCATTCCCTATAATTAATGTTTTTAACCCTGGAAGATAATCCTCTTCTCAGGCCCTGCAAGAATGCTTAGTAGCTTCAAACAGTAAGACTCTCCAGACATTTCAAGACATATCCAGATATTTCAAGAAATCTATTTTTCACTTGTTTTCAGGGAGAAATTTTACAGTGGTAGGTTTAGATTAATAATTATCTACATGGTGCATTGAGTGCTTTTAGTTAGAAATCACTTACTTAAATATAGATTCGGATTTTGAAAAAAAGGATGACAGTCCATACAATTATAATTGTAATTACACTGTACAACAATAATCTTGTACAGTGAGTGATACAAGAATATCTGCCTAGCAAGAAAGCATATGAACTTAGAGAAGCTAAATGGATTTTAGAGACTCTGATTAAAATATTTTTGCAACTCAGAAAAAAAAAGAGGAAAATAAAATGTTTTCGAAGTAGTTCTTACATCAAGTACCATCTTTTCTTAAGTTAGGGATTGCTTTTTTATTTTCCTGTTTACTAGTGATAAGGTAGCTTCTGAGTTTAACATACTGTGGAAGAGTCAGAACTGATCTAGAGCCAAAAATTCACATTCTAATCCTACTTGTGTCAATGGGGCCTTGTCCAACTCATCCAGCAATTCCGAGTCTCATTATTGTCAGCTGAAATGTATGGGACTCTACCGGGTGATGTGTAAGAGTCCCCTCCCACTCTACTGTTCTAAGATTTTAAGAGAAAGCATCTCCCGTAGATTAAATTGGGGGAAAAGTGGGTTGACAATAATCATTGAATGAAGGAAGAAATTGAAGAGAATGGAAGTAAGGATGAAGGAAATAAGAGAATAAAATAATCTGATCGTATAGCTATCAAGGATTTTTTAAATTTTCATTCCAGTATAGTTAACTTACAGTGTTAGATTAGTTTCAGGTGTACCACATAGTGATTCAGCGCTTCCATACGTCACCTGGTGCGCCTCACAAGTGCACTCCTTAATGCCCATCACCTATTTCATCCGTTCTCCCACCCGTGTCCCCTCTGGGACAAACTACCAGTTTGTTCTCTATCCTTAAGAGTCTGTTTTGGTGGGGGCACCTGGCTGGCTCAGTCGGTTAAGCAGCTGCCATAGGCTCAGGTCATGATCTCAGGGCCCTGGGACTGAGCCCTAAGTTGGGCTCCCCTCTCAGCAGGAAGTGTGCTTCTCCCTCTCCTCCCTGCTATATCTATCATTGTCTCTGGCTCTCTCTCAAGTAAATAAATGAAAATCTTTTTTTAAAATATTTTATTTATTTGTCAGAGAGAAAGAGAGAGAGGGAGAGCACTAGCAGGGGGAGTGGCAGGCAGAGGGAGAAGTAGGCTCCCCGCTGAGGAAGGAGCCCAATGTAGGACTTGATCCCAGGATGACCTGAGCTGAAGGCAGACGCTTAATGGACTGAGCCACCCAACCATTCCAAAATAAATGAAAATCTGAAAAAAAAAAAAAAAAGAGAGCGAGAGCGAGAAAAAGAGTCTGTTTTTTGGTTTTTATCTTTTTTCTTTGTTCATTTGTTTCTTTACTTCCATATATGAGTAAAATCATATGGTATTTCTCTTTCTCTGACTTATTTCACATAGCATTATACTCTCTAGATCTAATCATGTTGCAAATGGCAAGATTTCATATGATTTATGTATGTACATATGCATGCGTATGTGTATGTATGTATTTTATTGTTTTTTTAATTGCAGTATAGTTAACATACAGTGTTATATTAGTTTCAGATGTATAATATAGTGATTCAGCAATTCCACACATCCCCCAGGGCTCATCACAAGTGGACTCCTTAATACCCATCACATATCTCACCCATCCCCCCCACCTCCCCGCTAGTAACCATCAGTTTGTTCTCTAAATTAAAAGAGTCTCTTTCTTGGTTTGTTTGTCTCTCTCTCTCTTTTTTTTTTTCTTTCTTCTTCCCTTTGCTTGTTTATTTTGTTTCTTAAATTCCACATATGAATGAAATCATAAGGTATTTGTCTTTTCTCTGACTGACTTATTTTGCTTAGCATAATACTCTCTAGCTCCATTCATGTCATTGCAAATGGCGAGATTTCATTCCTTTTTATGGCTGAGTAAAATTCCATTGTGTGTGTGTGTGTATGCATATAATGCATATATATAAACATCTTTATCCATTCATCTATATATGGGAACTTGGGCTGCTTCCATAATTCGACTATTGTAAATAATACTGCAAACAACACAGAGGTGCATATATCTTTTCAAATTAGAGTTTTTGTATTCTTTGGGTAAATACCCAGTAATGGAATTACTAGATCATATGGTAATTCTGTTTCCCTGATGATGAGTGATGTTAAGCATCTTTTCATGTGTCTGTTGGCCATCTGTATATCTTCTTTGGAGAAATGTCTGTTCATAACATCCGCCTATTTTTAAATTGGATTATTTGGAATTTTGATGTTGAGTATAAATTCTTTATATATTTTGGATACTAACCCATTATCAGATATGTCATTTGATATCTTCTCCCATTCAGTAGGTTATCTTATGGTTGTGTAGACTGTTTCCTTTATTGTGCAGAAGTTTTTTATTTTGATGTAGTTCCAGTAGTTAATATTTGCCTTGGTTTCTCATGTCAATGGGAATATGTCAGGAGACATATCTAGAAAAATATTGTTATGCCCAATGTTGGAGAAATTACTGCCTGTGCTCTCTCCTAGGATTATTATGGTGTCAGGTCTCACATTAGATCCTTAATCCACTTCAACTTTATTTTTGTGTATGGAATAAGAAAGTGGTCCAGTTTCATTATTTTGCATGTAGCTGTCTAGTTTTCCAAGCACCATTTGTTGAGCAGACTGTCTTTTCCCATTGCATATTCTTTTCTCCTTGCCTCTTTGGTGGAAATTTAATTGACCATATAATTGTGGGTTTATTTCTGGGTTCTCTATTCTGTTCTATTGATCTATGTGTTTATTTTTATGCCAGTCCCATATTGTTTTGATTACTACACATTTGTAGTGTAACTTGTAGTGGATTGTGATACCTCCAGTTTTGTTCTTTTTCAGGATTACTTTGGCTAATCAGGTTGTGGTTCCATATAAATTTTAGGATTATTTATTCTAGTTCTGTGAAAAATGCTGTTGTTATTTTGATAGGAATTGCAATAAATTTGCCCGTTGCTTTGGGTAGTATAGACATTTTAACAATAATTGTTCTTCCAATCCATGAGCAGGGAATATCTCTCCATTTGTTTAAGTGGAATATTTTTAATTCAACCTGTAGAGTTTTCAGAGTACAGACCTTTCACCTCCTTTGTTAAGTTTATTCCTAAGTATTTTATTCTTTTTGGTACAACTGTAAATGGGATTGTTTCCTTTTTAATTTCTCTTTCTGGTACTTCATTATAACTGTATAGGAATACAACAGATTTCTGTACATTGATTTTTTTTATCCTATGACCTTACAAAATTCATTTTGTCTTTTGGTGGGGTCTTTAGGGTTTTCTATATATAGTATCAGGTCATCTGCAAATAGTGAAATTTGTACTTCTTCCTTACCAATTTGGATGTTTTTAATTTTTTTTTCTTGTCTGATTGCTGTAGTTAAGACTTCCGGTACTATGTTGAATAAAAATGGTGAGAGTGGACATTCTGATCTTGTTCCTGATCTTAGGGGGAAAATTCTTCAGTTTTTCACCATTAGCTATGATGTTAGCTATGGGTATTTTATATATAGTCTTCATTATGTTAAGGTATGTTCCCTCTAAACCTACTTTGTTGAGAGTTTTTATCATGAACGGGTGTTTTACTTTGTCAAATGCTTTTTCTGCATCTAATGAAGTGATCATATGGTTTTTTTCCTTTCTCTTATACATGTGATGTATCATATTGATTGATTTATGAATATTGAACCACCCTTGTATCCCAGGAATAAATCTCATTGGATTGTGGTGAATGATTTTTTCATGTATTGTAATATTTAATTTTTAATTTAATATTTAATATTTAATTTGCAAATTTTTGAGGATTTTTACGTCTGTGTTCACCAGAAATATTGGCCTATATTTCTCTTTTCTTATGTCTTTATCTGGTTTTTGGTACCCAGGGTAATGCTGGCCTCATAGAATGAATTTGGAAGTTTTCCTTTCTATTCTACTTTTTGGAAAAGTTTGATAGTTACTGACTCTAAATTTTGGTAGCATTCACTTGTGAGGTCATCTGGTCCTGGACTTTTGCCTGTTGGGAGTTTTTAGATCACTGATCGAATTTCATTGCTGGTAATCCCTCTGTTCAAATTTTATTTCTACTGATTCAGTTTTAGGAGATTATATGTATCTAGGAATTTATCCATTTCTTCCAGATTGTCCAATTTGTTAGCATATAATTTCTCATAATGTTCTCATATGATCCTTTGTATTTCTATGGTGTCAGGGGTTATTTCTCCTCTTTTGATTCTGATTTTGTTTATATGAATATCTCACTTTTTATTTTTTTTAATGAGACTGCCTAAAGGTTTATCAATTTTGTTGATCTTTTCAAAGAACCAGCTCCTGGTTTTATGGATCTGTTCTATCTTTTTTTTTATGTCTATTTTGTTTATTTTTGCTTTCATCTTTAGTATTCCCTTTCTCCTACTGGTTTGGGGTTTTGTTTGTTCTTTTTCTAGCTCCTTTTGATGTGAGGTTAGATTTTTTTATTTGAAGTTTGTCTTGCTTCTTGATATAAGCCTGTATTGGTAAAAAGGGTCTTAGAACAGCTTTTGCTGCATCCCAAGGATTTTGGACCATCATGTTTTTGTTTTCATTTTCATTTGTCTCCATGTATTTCTTGATTTCCTCTTTGATTTCTTGGTTGACCCATTTATTGTTTAGCAGATTGACATTTAACTTCTATGTATTCGTGTTCTATCCAGATTTCTCCTTGTGGTTGATTTCTAGTTTCATAGTGTGGTTGTCAGAAAAGATGCATGGTATGATTTCGGTCTTTTTGAATTTGTTGAGACTTGTTTTATGGCCTAATATGTGATCTATTTGGGAGAATGCTCCATGTGCACTTGAAAAGAATTTGTGTTGTACTGTTTTAGGTTGTAATGTTCTTAGTATATTTGCTAAATCCGTCTGCTCCAATGTGTTATTCAAAGCCACTGTTTGCTTCTTGATTTTCTGTTTGGATGATCTAGTCACTGATGTAAGTGAGGTATTAAAGTCCCCTAGTATTATTGTGTTACTATTGATTATTTCTTTTATGTTTGTTCTTAGCTGTTTTATGTCTTTGTGTGATCCCATGTTGGGTGCATAAATACTTACAATCTTCTTTTTGGACTGTTCCCTCTTTAATTATAGAGTGGTCTTCTCTGTCTCTTGTTAGAGTCTTTGTTTTAAAGTCTATTTTGTTCCATATAAATATTACTACCCCCAGCTTTCTTTTTACTTCCATTTGCCTGTTAAATGCTTTTCTTTCTCTTCACTTTCAACCTACATGTGTCCTTAGGTCTGAAATGAGTCTCTTGTAGGCAGTATATAGATGGGTCTCGCCTTTATGTCCGTTCCATCGCTCTATGTGTTTTGTTTAGAACATTTAGTTCATTTACATTCAAAGTAATTATTGATAAGTATGTACTAATTGCCATTTTGTTACTTGTTTTATGGTTGTTTTTGTAGTTCTTCTCTGTTCCTTTCTTCTCTTGTTCTCTTCTCTCACAGATTGCTGGCTTTCTTTAGCGGTATACTTGGATTCCTTTCTCTTTATTTTTTGTATTTCTAATACTGGTTTTTGATTTATGGTTACCATTAAATTTTTATCTAACATCTTATGCATATAGCAGTGTATATTAAGTTGATGGTCACTTATGTTTAAAGCAATTCATTATCCCCCCCACATTTTTGATTAATGCTGTTATAATTTACTATCTTTCATTTTGTGAATCCCTTGACTGATTTTTATACATATACATAATTTTACTGCTTTTGTGCTTCCTACTTTTCTTTCTCCTACTTGTGGTCTTTTCTTTCTACTCAAAGAGCCACCTTTAACATTTCTTGTAGGGCTGGTTTAGTGGTCATGAATTTCTTTAGCTTTTGTTTATCTGGGAAACTCTTTATCTCTCCTTCAACTCTGAATGATAGCCTTGCTAGATAGAATATTCTTGACTGCAGTTTTTGTTCTTACAGCACTTCGAATATTTCATGCCACTTTCTTCTGGCCTACAAATTTCTGCTGAAAACTCAGCCGATAGCCTTATGGGGGGATTCCCCTTGTATGTTACTGTGTTCTTTTCTCTTGGTGCTTTTGAAATTCCTCATCACTACTTTTTGCCATTTTAAGTACTATGCATCTTGGCATGGACCTCCTTGATTTGCTTTTTGGGTTGATTTTCTCTGTGCCTCCTGAATCTGGATTTCTGTTCCCTTCCCCAGATTTGGGAAGTTTTGGGCAGTTATTTCTTCGAATAAGTTTTCTTCCCCTATTTCTCTCTCTCTTCTCCTTCCGAGATCTCTGTAATGCAAATGTTATGATGCTTGATGGTGTTGATTAGTTTCCTAAGTCTAGTCTCATTTTTTATTATTACTTTTTCTCTCATCTGTTCAGCTTGATTGTTGTCCATAATGCTATCTTCCAGGTCACTGAGTCATTCTTCTCCTTCCTCTAGTCTATTTATTCCCTCTAGGGTACTTTTAATTTCGGTTATTGAGGTCTTCATGTCTAGTTCTTTTGCCTGCTTTCCATCTCTTTGTTTTCTATCTCTTTGTCTCACTGATGTCCTCTACTCTTTTCTCAAGTCCAGTGACTATCTTTATGACAATTACTTTAAATTCTCTATCAGACTTATTACTTATCTCCATTTTGTTTAGGTCTCTTGCTGTGATTTTTCCTGTTCTACAGTTGGGATATATTCCTCTGTCTCTTCATTTTGTCTAACTCTTATGTCTGTTTTTGTGTGTCAGGAAAGACAACTACATCTCCTGCACTTGAAAGTAATGGCCTCATGAAGAAGAGGTCCTATAGTGCTCTGCCATGCAGTGTCCCCTTTTTACCAGAAGCTGTCACTTCAGGGGTATTTCCTATGTGTTGCATATGCCCTCTTGTGGTTGAGCCACTTTTGCCTTTAGTCCAGTCATTTGCAATGGTTCTCCTTGCCTGTTGTGGATGGGATTTGGTCCCTGTTGTTGTTAGTGGACCAGTCTGGAGCCACCCTGGGACTGAGTTTAGTCAGACCAGGCATCTGTCAGAGATGCAGTAGCAGCAAAGTGCAGGGCACTTTCCCTCTGTTGTCCCCTGAGAAGCTTTTGTTGATTGATGGGGAGATCAGCAGTTAAATCAAATGTCTTCCCCCAGCCCTTTGTTGCACGAGTGTATGTGGTTATCTTTCCCTCTCCCTGGGGCAGACATCACTTTGGAATGGTGCTGCTCACTGTTGGGGCTGCTTGCACACTGCTAGGCTCCTGGCACTGATTTGGATGGATTTTGGCCATGGACATATTGGAGGGGGCAGGTCTGCAGGAGAACACCATAGGTGGGGCACACAGTATTAACAGGGTTTGCAGGGGTCTGCTATTAGAGGAGACTTGGAGTGGAGGCTTGGCTGGAGGGGGCATTTCCACAGGAGAATACAAGGGTGGGAATTCTTTTAGCAAGTTAGATAGAGAGTGTTGGTGCTGTGTTGGTTCCTACAGGGTCTGTGTGTCTAGGTTGGGGAGCAGGAGAGGGAAGTGGCACCTGCCAGCTCCTTTGTTTCTGGAGAAGTCTCTTAGAGACCGCTGCCCCTCCAGTATGTATCTGAGATTAGTAAATAAATCTTCCCATATACCCTATGCATTTTCAAACTGGTGCTTCTATGGTGTATCTCCAAAGGGCTCTTCATTGTGCTGTCTCTTTACGGGTTGGTACTCAATTTCCTATAGCCCTCCAGCTCTCCCAGAACCAAACCTCTGATTTTTAAAGTTCCAAATGTTAAGCCTTGCTGATTGTAAGAACGTGTGAAATTAGGCCCCTTTGGTTTTCAAAGCCAATATTTATGGGGATTTGTATTCCCTGTGCAAGTTCTCCATGTTTAGGATTCTTGGTGGGAGGGTCTGTTTCTTTCCCCATTCTGTGCCTGTGGTGTTCTTCTCTCCTGGGACAATCCCAGTGGGACCATTTAGCTCTGGACTGCATTTCCACTCTTTCTACCCTCTTCAGTGTGGCCTCTTCTCTACAGTTAGCTGTGGACAGTATATTCTTCCAGTTTTGGGGTCATTTTCTGGATTATTTACACTGATGTGGATGTTATCTAGTTGCCTCTGTGGGATGATGTGAGCTTAGGATCTTCCTACTCTGCCATCTTCTCCAGAAGTCTAGTTAGAAAGGATTTTATCAAATCACGAACTACTTTCTCCAAAGTCTTTAGAAACTAGAAAGATATTTATATGTGGCTACTATGGCTTTTTCTCCTATATGTTCTTATAACAGCCCATATTTACACACATTGTAGGACTTATCATATTCTATGTTTTAATTTGGTTTACTTGTTCATCTCGTCTCTATCTGTAGTCTTCTGAGGGTGGAGGCAAACACTGTCATGTTCATCATTGATCCCTAATACTTAGCCCTATGCATGACATACAGCAAGTATTCTGTAAATACTTATTGATGAAAGAAGTAATTTCCTTCTTTTCTGTATTAGTATCTTAATTCCTTTTTTGATTTTGTATCAAGCATCACTAAATTGAGTACATCACTTCATTCATAAATTCATCACTTCATTCATCATTCATAAAGTCAGAGCAAGAGTGAACAAACTTCAGCATATAGGCTAAATTCGACCCACCATCTATTTTTGTAAGTTTTATTGGAACACAGTAACATTCACTTGCCTGCATATTGTCCATGGCTGCTTACGTCTTATAATGGCAAAGTTGATTAGTTGCCACAAAGCCTGGATGGTAGGGAAAGCCAAAAAATATTTCATCTCTGGCATTTAGTAGAAAAAGTTTGCTTATTCCTGGTCTGAAGTTATAAGCAAATCACGACTAATTAAAGTAAGGTGAATTAAATAAATATTTAAAAACTAATATAATATTATTATCCTTTGAACTTAGTTTTGTAAAAATCCCAATATTATAAAAGAATCTTGGGACACCTGGGTGGCTCGGTTGGTTAAGCATCTGCCTTGGGCTAAGGTCATGATCCTAGGTTTTGGGATGAGCTCCACATCCAAGTCCCTGCTCAGTGGGGAGTCTGCTTCTCCCTCTGGCCCAGCTCCCTCTCTCACTCATGCTCTCTCTCTCTCAAATACATAAATAAAATCTTAAAAAAAAAAAAAAAGAATCTTACAACAGTTAATAAAGAGGTTTCTCTTTCATTATTTACACGTCAAATCTTTAGCCTTCTTTTTTTCTCTGTATATAACCATGGAAATTTTATGTTAAAGAATGCATTGCCTTAATCTGGCCTCTGGAAGTCTGTACCTCCCACATAAGTGATACTTCTCATTTATTGTTTAAAGAAATTTAATCTTTTCTTTGGATTCAGTAAATTGACTGTGCGGTATCTGGCTTGTGCACCAGTATGCCTATGAGCTGCTCACTGCCAGCAGCATCATGCTCAGCTACTTGCTACTTCCTCCACAATTGTATTTCATGATTAACAAGAAAACTAAGTTCAAAATAACAGAGAAAATTGGCATTGCAAATGGGCTAAGATACAGAGAAGAAATAATGTGATATTTTCTTGCATGAAAATCCCTAGACAGGTGATAGGAACAATAAACATCCACAGAACAAAGAAACTTGTCACGTTTGAGGACCATGGTAAAGACAGGTCAAGTTTTGTTCTCACAATTTTTTTTTTTTAAAATGATTTAGAGGCACTTAGGAAGGCAAATAAGGCAATCTCTTAAATAAAAAAAGAAGATGAAAGAAGGACACTCAGAGCTCCTGGATGTTGGCCAGCACACCAGGCCAAATCATGGTGAATGGGCTGACTCTTTTGCTCTGTGTTCCTTACATAAAATATAACTCCTACATAATAGATACTGGGAACTAATTAAGAAGCCAAGGGTAAACATGTAGGAGTAGATGCTTGGCAAACAAAAAAACATAACCCTCTGTTTAAGTTCCAGGGAAAAATCGATATACAAAATATTTTATTTTGAAAAATATCCATAACAAAAAGAGAACTGTGAAATGATTCTCTGAATAAATGTACATTTATGAATATCCTAGTAGGCCTCCTGTTGAAATACTCTACAGATATCATTTTGAGCTATAGTTTATGACTTCTTCGAAAGCATCTGTAACAACTAACTTACTAAAAAAAAAAAAGAAGTAGAGCAGTCTAAATGTGTGTAACAAGTAAGTAAAATTATTAAGCTTATTTGTACCAGAAAATTTTTCATCTAGGGGGTGTCAAGTGTTTAAGAAGAATTTTGAGGAGAATCCTTAGTGTTAAATCTAGTTGGAAACA
Source organism: Potos flavus (assembly GCA_028534135.1). NCBI lineage: Eukaryota > Metazoa > Chordata > Mammalia > Carnivora > Procyonidae > Potos > Potos flavus. Next base: position 27,495,947 of record CM052883.1, on the reverse strand, counting down.
AGTTAACTGACTAAAAAGTCTATTCTTGAGGAAGAGTCTCAATTTCTCATCATATTTTCTTTCTAACGAGAGAGTTTTTGTTTTGTTTTGTTTTGTTTTAAATGAACCAAATTTAATTTTCAGTTTGATATCCTGGTAGACACATTTTCTGCTTAATCCATAACAGATATCCTATGATAATGATGATAACAACATAATTAAGAAAAATCAGAACACAATAAATAAAGATCAGGACATACTCTCTACTGCATAGAATTTTTTTCTGAAATGATTTTGATGTACCAATCCAAGGGCAATTTTTGCTTACTTTGCAATTCCAAAACTTAAGTGTATTCTGCTTACATAATATTAGCCCTACTATGCACTTAATGAAAATACTAATGCTATGGTGAATTGAGTTAATGTTTTTTGGTTTTTGGTTTTTGGGTTTTTTTGGCAGAAGGTACTTATATACCTTTCTTCTACAAAGATCAATGCATTTGCTTTGTAGATAAAAATTTAAGTAAGATATATTAAGAAAAGAGAGACATGTTTATATGCATTCACTTTTGTGTTATCTATTAAAAATATTTGTGAAAACATTGTCCGTTATATCACCCAGCTCTCTCTCCATAATTTCCAATGAGAGATATATAGTTTTTTGAGTTTGGGTTAAAGATATATTTGTATTCACTGTTGTTGTTGTGGTTTTTTAATTTGAGAGAGTGCATGCAAGATGGTGGGGGCCATGGCAGGGAGGCAGAGAGAGAGGGAGAAGCAGAGTCCTGGCTGAGCAGGGAGACACCCAGAGGTGGGGCTCCATCCCAGGACTCTGAGATCATGACCTGAGCCCAAGGCAGAAGCTTAACTGCTTAACCAATTGAGCCACCCAGACTCCTGTATTCAGTTGTTTTATGAGGTTTCAGTAACTTTCTATATTTCTATCTTCCTATGTTTCTGGGAAACTCAAAGCTAAATTTTATGGTCAAAAAGAATAGTTGTACTTTTCCTTCTGTTTGTCATGGTACCTTTTATCTCTTTTCCAAATTTTGGTTTTTCCCTTGTCCTCCTCCGCCCCCCCCTTAATTTTTTTTTTTTACTTAATTTTATTTTCCTGGTTTTATAAGATGCTTTAAATCTTTTTTCTCTACTAAAAAAGGCAATAGGGACACATTGGTGGCTCAGTTGGTTGAGCGCCCAACTCTTGATTTCGGCTCGGGTCATGATCTCAGGGTCCTAGGATCCAGTCCGAATTCAGGCTCCGCACTCAGCTTGAGGATATTTCTCCTTCTCCCCCCAGTCACTCACACTTGTTCTCTCTCTCTCTCTCTCTCAAGTAAATAAATAAGTAAATAAATAAATCTTTAAAAAAAGAGTTAGTGAGTAGTGAACTCAGACAAGCACCAAATACCTTATGTGTGTTATTCTTAAAAGAAATTACTGCTTTCCATTCTGTGACACCCTTCTCCTCATGATCCAGATGAATTCCTATTTATCCTTCGAGGCTGGCCTCAAGTGTCTCCCCTACTGTGCCTCCTTCTCTCATCCAGAAAGCAGAGTGGATCAATTTGCAGCAACACTGCACTTGCCTCTATGGATTCACTCATCACACAGCACCCTTCTGTTTGCAACTGTCTCCAATCACATATTGTCAGGCTCTTTAGAGCAGTGGTTGTACTTTTCATGTTTCAATGCCCAATACCTAGTCTCAATGCCTGGCTTGTAGCCCAATACCAGGCAAAGAGCAAATATTAACTGTTATGTATAGATGAAATAAATGAATTATTGAATTTGAAAATTATTTTAAAAATACAATATTTGGAAGTGTTCATGAGGATAGTGAATATATTGATTGGCAAGCTTCCATTGTGTTCCTTCTGAGTAACTAATACTGAGCTATGTGCTGTCAGGGAGTGGGAGGGGGATCAACTAGAGAAATAAAACTCCGATTTGTGATACCTTCAAGGAGTTAACCATTCTGAGAAGGGTGAAATTAACAGGGGTTTGAGTTGTTGGATAATTTTTAGGACTTGAAATGGTCTTAATGTGTATCAATTTTTCATTCTCGGTAGGGTAGCAGGACAAATTAAGATATGAAGTCAAAACAATAAACATGGCTTATTCAGAGAATGGTGAGAAGACTTGTATGAAAAACTTGAAGGATAGGTGATAAAGATGAATGGACAGTGTAGTTAAACAAGTAGTTGTGTGGGAGGATAGAAAGTAGTATCACCTGATATTCAGTGAGTGAAAAATGAGCCACAATATCTTAATTAGAAGTAAAAATCTCACTATACAAATATTTAAAATTAACAAATTTAATATATGCTGTACTAGTGTTGAACTTTAAAATTATAAATCACTAGAAAGAATATAATTTTCATGTAATGGAATATATGATGATACTAGACACTGATCTTTTCCTGTAATAATTCAACATGGATAATTCACATGCATTATAACTTTAATGTTGATTATTTGTAAAGCTGTAGTTTATAGACGTTACAAGTGATTTTAACAGAATTATTAATCTACACATAACATTGCCACCCAAGGAAAGCATTTGTATTAGCTTGGTAGGACTAACATAAAAAAATAACATAGACTGAGTGGCTTAAACAGAAATGTATTTTCTCACAGTTCTAGAAGCTAGGAGGCAAGATCAAGGTGTTGGAATTTAATTTCTCCTGAGACCTCTTGCCTTGGCTTACAGTTGACCACCTTCTTGCTATGTGGTGATGTGGCCTTTTCTCCACGCACCACCCCACAGCCCCTGGTATATCTTTCTTTCTTATAAGGACACCAGGCGTGTTGTATTAGAGCCCCACTCTAATGGCCTCATTTTAACCTATTCACCTATTGGTGAATATGGTTACATTCTAAGCTAGTGAGTGTTGGGACTTCAACATGAATTTTGGTGGAATGCAACCCATCCTTAACAGGATTTATGGGAGACATTTTTAACACAATAGTTTGTGTTTCATTTCTTCTTTGATGGCTCTAATACCTATTAAATGTTTCTTCATATGATGTAAACTTGTTTTCAGAAACCCCAAAAACCTAAAACTATGCTAATGTCACTCATAATTTTGTTCTTTTTCCTCCTCTGTGGGAGCTAAACTGAGTCTGTTGAGTTTCCAAATTCTGGCCTCTAAATTGATACGTACTTTATTCTCTGTTTTATAGTAACTAAAAAAAAAAAATAATAATGGTCCCATATTAATTTTTTAGATTATAATCGTACTCTCCCAAACTTTTTTAACTTTATAAAATCATTTTTTATTAAAAAAAAAAACTTCACAAAAGACAGACTGCCCTCTTTGCATGGGTGCATTTGGGCATGTCACTTAATTTTTCTGTACCTCAGTTTTCTACTCTATGAAGTAGAATAAAAATATTTACCTCTTAGGATTGTTTTGAGAACTAAGACCCAATTTGTGAATGTGTATGTACAGGGTTTGGCTCCTTTCTCATGTCATGCCCCAACCCACTCCTATTAAACCTAAAAACAAGAACAGAACTATTCTCAAAAAATTGAAGTCCCGAGATCCCTGCTGAGAGCATTGATTATTTTACTGTATTATAGTGGTGATTCCTCATGCCTTTTGAAGCTCGTAGGGCTCTTTGTAGGACTGTTGCATAGAAATGTCCCAGGTTTCTATACAATTTTTCAACCTTTATATTTGTTTTTAATTTTTCTTGTATTGCTTCCTGCACATCAGTTTACCAGCTGTCACTTTTTATCAAAATCAATGCAACTTCTTCAATCAGCCTCCCACGATTTAATTCGCTGCTTCTTATAACTTGTGATGTGGAAAATCAGATGATCAAGCCTATTGGAATTTGGGGTCATGTAGGGGAGTAGTAATTATCGAATCCCAACTCTGGACTCAGTGCTATGCTGGGTAATTGCTTCATGCTGGTCTCAGCCTTTTGATAGAAATGCTATTGGCCAGAAATGTCTGGGGGCACTCACACAGGCCCTGGCGAGATTCCCACAGACAACTCCCCTTTCCAAGCCACCGTTATGACTGAGCTGACCCTTGTGGTTCTTATTATGATTGCAAGTCACCCTTCAGCAACCACCATCAAAATCTTTGAAAAAATAAAGGCTTATTACATGACCTGGAAAGTACACAGCACACAATGAGGATAGAGTGGGTATCCTATGTGGGTAGAGAAGTAGAGAGAGAGTGTGTGCATGGGGCCAGGAATTGTGCTTTTACTGGGTCAAGGGTCTGGGCTCAGCATTTGGCTTATTCTTTATTAGTGAATTATAGTGAATTATTAGTGAATTATTAGTGAATTTAAAACATAAGAGCAGGAATTTAAAGCAAGTGAAGAGAAAAGACATATGGCCCGAATGGTCAGTTATGAAAATCGACCAAGAACTCTAAAACAAAGGAGCTTAGGTAGGGGAAGTGGCCTAGCTCTTTATCTAGTCCCCTGGCAGGGGGGTGTGTTTACTGAGATAGCTGTCTTTGAAGTGGATGCCTCTTTGAGATGGATGCCACAGCAATCAAAACTCCAGTTAGGCACTTACATTACAAAAAAGAAAAAAAACAAAACAAAACACATCAGGGCTTACACTAACTATCACGATTTACCAAATTGTATTCTTTAATCCTAAAAACAACCCAGAGAGGAGGTACTATTATTCCTTTTGTTGACTAGGAAACAGAGTGTAGGAGGTAATTTGTTCAAGGTCAAATGTGTAGGAAGGAGTAGAATCAGCACATGAAATCAGATCTTCCAAGTCCAGGTTCAGTACATTCATATCATACACCCTCAAGTGAGATAATCCTGTAATGGATTACTAAAGGCCCCAAGCTTGTTGTGCTATATTGATTTAGTTATGATTCTACTTTATAGCACTTTTCTCAATAATCACAGGTACTTTTCTGATATTTAATTAAACACCATAGCACTTCAGCTATCCACCAATTTATACACGATAAAATTTAATGACGGGGTAAATCTTGGAAAATGAAGTCTTAATCAAAGAAATCTCTTATTCAGCAACAATAAAAATGAAGCAGCTCATGTTTATTGAGTGACTGCTACATGCCAGTCTCCATCCTACGTTCTTTACATGTACTTTACCTGGGCTACCACATTTAATCCTCAGAATTACTCTGTGAGGTAAATACTTTTATTATACCTATTTTGCAGGTGAGAAGTTTCAATTAGTTAAGTAACTGGTCACCCAGCCAGGGACCAATAGAGCTAGGATTCAAAGTCAGGTGGATGAGACCAGTAAGAGAGCCAAAAACAGACACAATGCCTTTAGCCTAGCACTAAAAAGACAGAAGAAGGTTCCAACAGTGTTACTAAATACTTCTTAATGGTTCAGATTCATTGAGCAGAAAATAGCTTACCTCGATGAAATTCAGTCTCTGAAAACCAGGAGTAACTATTCAGGCTATGGGTAGAACTAAAACACTGGCAAGTGGAACCTACCTATTTATTTCAATTTCATTAGGAAATAACCCAGATGTACAGCTTTTTACTGTTAACCCCCAAATTGTTTGTCAGACCTAAATTTTTTGCCATGCTTTCCCTTATGAAAGGCATCTGGGGCTCAGTGTGTTTTGTGCACTCTGGCTACTTCCTTAGCTAATTTTACTTTTTGTTTTGGCACAGGGCTTTCCAACCACCTCTATAGCTATTCCCTTTCTTCCTTTTTCCTTCCGCTTTCAAGATCATCACATTTTTGGCACCTTGTTCACGGTCATTGTCTCTTTCCCACTTTCTGCCTACATCCTTGGGGACTCAAGTTCTCAACTGAAGTTTCTAGATCTTTTCAATTTTGGGCATTCTTCACTAAACCTAAAGTTATGTAGAACTTTGTTAATTCTAAATCTGCAATCATAGTTTATTACCTTTCCCACTTTATCATTACCTGATCCCCACTATATTGGAATTCAGGAGTACATCTAAATTTTCTGCTTATTCTTTTTCTTTTAACCATAAGGCCTATCTTAAACTAACGACCAAACCCTTGAGTCCAGAGATCTCATTTGCATCAGAAATATTAAAGTAGTAAAATTGCCATCAAGAAATGGCTACTAAATATGTAGAACATTAAACAGATAGATTGACCCAATAATTTTGCCACCAATTATATGTGCAAAAAACTTAATGTATCCTTTAAATGATATGCTTTTCTAAATTAAAGTCTAAAAGTTATCAAAATATCTTTTCATGTTTTGTTTTTGATCATAAAATGCATCTATAAAGTAGATACATAAAATTTACTATATTATAAAATATCAGAAGGATGAAGAGCTAATAATAAAAAAAAAGAAAAAGTTCACTGTCAATATACTCACGAGCATATGTCATTTTTTACTGAAATAAATGTACTAACAGCATGGGGAATATATGTAGTATGATTAGAAATTCCCTGTAAAATATTTAAGAGTTTAAGATTTGTTGTATTGAACTCATTACAACCTTATCCACCAGAAAACAAAGTCGGCATTTTCTTTCACAGCCATGGGAATGGTGATTCTCAGAAGAAATTCCATAATAGAGAACCTCAAGTAATTAATCATTAATAAAATTACAAAGGGCGATTCTTTAGGAAGCCAAACATATGAGAAAAATAAATGTTAGTCTTTGGCAGCCCCAAAGAACTGCAATTCCTCGTTTATGAACAAAACAGAGCTAGAAGGGAATTTTTGTTTGGCTTCTTTCATGGGAAACTGAGCATAAAATGTCATTGCTATGGGCATCACCAAAAATAAGAGGAACAGTTATTAAGTGGCAAAAGCATTATTTCGAGCAATAAAGCAGGGAGTTTAGAGTGATAAAATGAGAAAAGTATGTTGATATGTATGTGGGGCATTGGGGGCAGTGAAGGAAGATGGTGCTTCCTTTGGTAAGAATACTCTACAATCATATAGGAGGCAGTTTTCCAGCTTTGTGGTCACAGAAGGCTTACATCTAAGAAGCAACAGGCAGGATTGGACTCCCCTGTATATGTAGTATGAGGAAAACTATAGTGTGGCCAGTGAGCAGGCCATAAGTCAACTCAACTTCCTGTCACTTGGAAAAGAGTTCCCTCTATCTCTTTGCTTTCCACCTCAAATCCCAAATGGAGTCTTCATTTCACTAGGAAATCTGAAAATTACTTCTGTTGAGCAGGGAGTGGAAAGTTCAAGAAGAATTAGCTGTTAGGCTGAAAGAATGTTTGAACCATAGACATAGGGATCTCCTCATGGGACAGTGAGGGAGGTCCTCTAGAAATTCAGACTCGCTGAGGACTTCCCATCCCCTTGACAGTTGCACCCTTTGGTACCAGGGAGAAGGTAGTGGGGCACACACAGTGGTATCAAGGAGTGGAGAGTCAGCGGGACAACTTACCAATATGGTAAAGTATGCCCTTGGCCATTTTATCAAGTGACATTTGCAAATGCCATAACCTCTCCTCTCTTGCATCTATTGAAAAAAAAAGAAAGAAAGAAAAAGAAAAGAAATACTATACCCCCTTCCCACCAAATGAAATTGAGAGAATGATTGATAATGTGTTTTTCATGCTTGCAACTCAATTCTGAGGAAGTTATCATATAAATAGAATTTAGGACTATTACAATACTGGATGCCCAGGCTTCTTAATAAAGTTCAGAAGTTTTGCTAGGAGCAAAACTGGGGTAAAGCTGTTATGAAAAGCATTGTGAATACTTCAGACGATCCACAGAGTAGGCTTTGGGAAATATTTTCATTTCCTCCTGTACCTTATTCATTTTCTTGACACTAAAATGAACTTTAAAAATGATGGCATTTGTTGTCCACCCGTGAAAAGACCAGACCTCATACTATTTGTGAGACTTTTTGCTAAAATGAGGTTTTGTTTGAAAACTTCTTCCTAAATGTAAAAAAAAAAAAAAAAAAAATCCCCTGAAAAGGTTAAAATCGTAGTGAGGGACAACCTGGTGGTGGCTAAAATTAGGCCTGTTCTATTAGCGAAGGCCAGGGCTCACAATGGGGAAATGTGGAGGCACCTTTGTTGAGAACATCTGAACCTTTTCATCATCACTGCATTCCTAGGGAGCAACAGGCATTATATGTCCTGCTTTCAATTATGCTTTCTCATCTTCCATGCTATCTTAATTTGATAGTTGGTAAGGCCATTAAAAAAAAAAAAAAAAACACGCTCTCTAACTGAGGTTCTTCTTTTAAGTATGTCCTTTTAATGAGATTTTGAAATGAAAAATATAATCCCTGGTAATATTTTCTGTTAGTGTTTTTCTTTCTTTCTTTCTTTCTTTTTTTTTTTTTTTCTGTTACAGCTAGAAATAAAAGGGTGGCAGTTTCCTTTAGCCATTACCTCTCAAACAACTGAAAATCTGAGGAAAAAACTTCAGTGCTTTCTCATCTTCCCAAGGTTTAGGAAGCTGCAAAATCAGGAAAACAGAGATTTTAGAATTAAACAATTTATGTATAAAAAAAAGATCACTTTTATTTAATAGAGTGTCCAAACATGGCTAAAGAAACCCAGTTTCTAATTTTCCCTCAATTTCTCCATATCTCCAAAATAGAGAAAAATAAATAAAAATAACAGAAATAATACCACATGAAAACAAAGTTGGTTAAATGAACACAATGGCCTTTAATGAAAGGCTTTCCAGCTTTCTCCCTAAAGGAGTGGTTGTCTTTTTTTCTAGCTGTATGAAGGTATGATTGACAAATAAAAATTATATATAATTAAGTATACAATGTGATGATTTGATATACATATACATTGTGAAGTGATTACCACACTCAAGCTAATTAACATATCCATCACCTTATATAGTTATCTTAGTATGTGTGTGGTAAGAACACTTGAGATCTATTTTCTTACCAAATTTCAAGTATCTGTAGTCACCATGCTATACATTAGACCTTGAGAAATTACTCATAGCTGAAAGTTTGTACCCTTTGACCAATATCTTCCCATTTTCCCCAGGTATGGTGGTGTTTCATAGGAAATAATTTTTATCATAGTACAGTAAGAAGAAGAAAAAATAAACATACCCGTAGCATATTTTTAAAAGCAGAAATATCTCTAGGGAAACAATCAATCTACAGCCTTGCTATAGGAGGAAAGCCAAAGGTATTTATTTCATCAAGGCATCTTTATATAGATGGAGAAATTCAGTTTATGAATAATGGCAGCCTCTCCCAAATAATCAGAATATTATGTGAGGCTCTGAGTTACTCAGAGAAGGATTGCTAATCAAACATCAACTCCATTTGCAAATTCCAAATTGGAAATTTTAATAAGATTCAACCACCTAAATTGCTTTTCTTAGCAATGTTCTCTTTTTTGGGGACCTAGGAATTGTGATTCCATAGATGCTTTACAGTAGTAAAATCAGCCTTGCTTTGATTAACCCTGTGGTAACAATATCAAAAATTTAATTGGTTTTATTTTCATTATTTTATAGATCATGACTTGGAAAATGTTTAACAAAATAAAGATGTGTATTTTTTTTAAGTGGTGGACTCACGTCCATTTCTCCTCCTGTTCTCTAAAATAACAAGGAAAACAAGAAACAGAAGCCTAACTAATAAAATTGAAGACACTGGTAACCAGAACTGTGGTAAGACTGCCAAGTGCAGTGAAGGTCAAATGGAGATGAAGGAAAATGCTGAGAAAGCAAGCCCAAAGCTAGAATTCCAAGGAATGGGGCAGAACACAGTTCTTCAAAGAAGGTTTTATGAGTTTAACCAAGTTTTTAGAATTAATGCCAACAATGATGGCAAAAGTGGATTATCATGAGCCTCTTGAGGAAAGTACACCACTTATTCCTGCTCCCCCTCTCTAAAAAGCACAGCTTGAAATGAATCATGAGGAAATAATCATATAATCTAAATGAGGGTATTAAAATAAATAAATAAAATGGAAACCCACCTAAAATTGGTTCCCATGCTGAGACTGATGATCAAACACACATGCCCCAAGATGATATGGGAAGGTTTATTATTCACAAAATGAAGTTTGCTGGGTAAAGTGGGTGGCTCTCAAGCACATCCAAAAATAGAAAGAGAAGAACAAGAGACTGCCTTGGGGTTTTAATTGTCATTAGGAGTGTGACAGAATGAGGGTTCCTGCATAGGGTAGGTGCTTATATGATTTAAACCTCCCAATGGACCCAAAAAGGAACTATCTAGGTTTTCTTATCCACTTGCCTATATGTGTGGCAGAAGGGGAAGTAGAGAGAGACTGAAAAGTTGTCAACAAAAACGAAAAAATAGTAAGACTGTTTATTACAAAGGAACACTTTGCAAAAGAATTGGCCTAAGCTCTTCTAAAAGGTCAATATAAAGATGTAAAATCATATAGAACAATTCCAACATTAAAGATTAACGACATAACAACTAAATTCAGTGTGTGATTTTAGATTAGAACCTGAATCAGAAAATAATGCTCTAAAATACATTATTGAGGCAGGGCGCCTGGGTGGCTCAGTGGGTTAAAGCCTCTGCCTTCGGCTCAGGTCATGACCTCAGGGTCCTGGGATTGAGCCCTGCATTGGGCTCTCTGCTCAGCAGGGAGCCTGCTTCCCCCTCTCTCTCTGCCTGCCTCTCTGCCTGCTTGTGATCTCTCTCTCTGTGTCAAATAATAAGTAAAATCTTTAAAAATAAAATAAAATAAAATACATAATTGAGGCAATTGGTGATATTTTTTGAAGATTTATTTATTTGAGAGAGAGAAGAAAAAGAGCGAGCGAGCGAGAGGAGGGCAGAGGGAGAGGGAGACAAGCAGTCTCCTCACTGAGAAGGGAGCCAGACGCAGGGCTCTATCCCAGGACCCTGAGATCATGACCTGAGCCAAAATCAAGAGTCAGACGCTCAACCTACTGAGCCACCCAGGCACCCCTGGTGAATTTTGAATATGAATGACATATTGTAGTTATTTGGTATCAAAGTTAAATTTCCTCAATTTAAAAATATTATGCCATGGTTATCTGAAAGGATGTTTTTGTTTTAGGATACCCATAAAGTATTTATGGGTAAAGAATCATGAAGTCTGCAACTGGTTCAGCAAATAATAACATTTCTATATACACATTATAGGAATGTATATACTTATACAGAGAAGGCAAACATATCAAACATACCAAATGTCATCAACTAATTTATCTAGTTAAAGAGTACATATACACAAATGTACCTTCTTGCAAATTTTCTATAGCTTCAGATTTCTCTAAAATAAGAAGATGAAATAAAGGACATAGTGTGAAATCTTTTTACTGGAATAAAAAGTGGATTTATAAACTAACAGATGCAAGGGTCCTTGAGCCTTTTGTGCCACTAAGGGACACAAAAGGGACCAGATGAATAAGGACACGCACACACAGACTACTTTTGCTGGGTGAGGAGAGAGACTAATTTCAGAGCTGCTATTCTTTTGTTGAATGTAGAAAAGAAAAAAAAACAAGCTTGCACACACCCTGGGTCATATCAAAGAACTTCACTTAATACCAGGAAGAAAATCTACTAACCCAGATAATTTTCTTGCCCAGTTTGACCATAAACTTGTGCCAACAGCAATTCACTTCATGTAATCAACACGAAGAAGCCAACACATGACCTATGCAAATACCCAATAACTGGTGGTTTGAAGAGTCTCAGTACTGTGGATGCAAACCTGAGCCCCCAACCATCACCTTCTTCAATCACCAGGTACAGCTTTGCTGTGTCAAATTCTCTTTCCTCTTCCTTAAGGCCACATTGGGGAGAGTCCATAAATTTTCAGTCATATTTAGTTATTAACAATTTAGTCCATTATTACTATTCCAACCAGACATTCAAATTAAAACTCTCCTCCTTATCAACACTTGTCACTTCTTGTCTTTTTGATTTTAGCCATTCTGACAGGTATAAGGTGATATCACATTGTGGTTTTGATTTGGATTTCCCTGATGATTAGTGATGTTGAGCATCTTTTCACGTGTCTATTGACCACCTATATGTCTTCTTGGAGAAATGTCTATTCAAGTCCTCTGCCCATTTTTTTTTTTTAAGTAGGCTCCACACCCAGCATGGAGCCCAACACGGGACTTTAAATTTATGACCCTGAGATCAAAACCTGAGCTGAGATCAAGAGTTGGACACTGAACTGACTGAGCCACTCAGGCACCCCATCTGCTCATTTTTTAATTAGATTGTTTATGTTTTTTGGTATTGAGCTGTATAAAATATTTATATATTTTGGATATTACCTCCTTATCAGGTATATTATCTGCAAATATCTTCTCCCATTCAGTAGGTTGCATTTTTGTTTTGTTGATGGTTTCCTTTCCGTGTAGAAGATTTTATTTTTTTAGAAGCTTTTTATTTTGGTGTAATTCCAATAGTTTATTTCTGCTTTTGTCTCCCTTGCCTCAGGAGACTTATCTAAAAAATGTTGCTATGGCCAATGTCAGAGAAATTACTATGTTCTCTTCTCAATTTTTATGATTTCAGGTCTCACATTTAGGTCTTTAGTCCATTTTGAGTTTATTTTTGTGTCTGGTACAAGAAAGTAGTCCAGTTTCATTCTTTTGGATGTAGCTGTTCAGCTTTTGGCATCATTTATTGAAGAGACTATCTTTTCGTCTATTGTGCATTCTTGCTATGTTGTCCACCTAAAACTAACATAACATTGTATGTCACCTACACTCAAAAAAAATTAAAAATAAAATAAAGTAAAATAAAATAGTACCTAATAAGACATCAAAAACCGTAGTAAAACAAATAAACAAACAACAAATTAAAGTTCTTCCTTTCCGCCCAAAGTAGACCAGACTTGAGATGGAGAAACCTGAAGTGAGGAGGGTAAGGACAAAGGACACTTCTCCACTTTCTCTCTTTCCTAGATCTAACTAATCTAGCACTGAGGGTAGAAATAAGGTAGAAATAAGGGGGGGAAGCACTTATATTTTATTTATTGGGAGAAGAGGTTATCCTAATGTGTGTGAGGGAGAGAGAGAGAGTGAGGGAGAAACTTTTCTAGCTAATACTGAGTGGTTATAGATATCTTTTGTGGCTCAGGAATCTAAATGCTAGCTCACACATAAATTTATACATGGAACTCAAATCTGACTTCGGTTCAACTTCTTCCATCTCCTCTCTGTAACGTGGTTTATTTAGTAGCACCTTGCTGCTGAGACCCCCCTCAACCTGAAGACAGCTCTCTTAGAGAGACGATATTAGGCAAACAGCTCAAACCCAGCTTGCTCCCAAGTACCTGAATACACTGGATATTTTGCTCCCTTGTCTCATCTAGTAGAGATAGCAGCCTGCTTCCCCATGAATCCCTCTTTCTATTCCACCATCTTCCTTGGCTGCCTAAACAAATGGCCAACTAGCGAAGAGAATGTCAGTCTTCCCTATCATCTGATTCTCTGCTAGCCTTTCCCTAAATCCTGGCTTTGAATTGGGTTAGGAAATAGCTTTCTACCACCAATATAAGCTGGAGACCTTTTATGATGATTTTCTTTTCCTCCCTCTGGTCACAGAGAAAATGGCATAAACTGTGTAAAACGAAAATTGGGAAAGAAAGGGGAAAATAATGTAGATGATAGTGTAAGTATTGTCTTTCTTGTAACAAACCAGGGAATAAAAGAAACGATTTCAAGTTGTTAATCAAGAATAAAGATGTAAGTATACATACAGGTAAAGAGTGAGTAATGTCAAGAAAATGACAAAAAATGTAATATAAATATAATATTAACTAGTGGAAGGAGGGAGAAGAGGAGAACACAATAAAAATCTTATTTTGTCAATGTTCATAGTGGTTACAGAAATAGAAGTTTAAACACATAAAGTGGTAAAGTAGTATCTAAAATATAATAAAAATAGGAAGATCCCAAATTATAAACAGAACATAACAGGTAAAGGAAACCATATCATGTAATAAAACATGAAAAATAAAAAGAAACATTAAAACAAAATTTACCATAATATATGAAGACTAATTGAAACAAAATAAGTATATTATATTGATTAGTGTAAATGGGTTAAAACTCAAGAAAGGCCAAACCAAATACTTCCTGTTTACAGCATATTGCCAGCCCCTAAATCAAAAGGAGTTCAGAAAAGTTGGAAATAAAAAGATGAGCAAAAATAAACAAGCAAACAAAACAGGCAAAATAAGCACAAATAAAATAAGAATTAAGATCTTTGTATCAGAGTAAATTGACAAAGAAAGTAATTTTATAATGATAATGGGTACAATCTATAGTAAAAGTCAAATAATTATATAACTGCCTTTTCCAAATAAAATGAACATAAAACTGGAGTCAGCCTCAATTATAGAAATACAATGGGAAAATACTAATGATAGTAAAATCTGATTCACCTTTCTTGAACTATAAAAGTTTAAAGATGATAGACCTAAATAAAAACAAATATTTTCTGATAATTATGTATTTAATTCTATATTCTAAAAAGAAAAACATCTTTTCAAGTATCCATAGAACATTTACAAAAATTGACTGTATATACAGCTACAATACAAACATCATTAAATTCTAATACTCAGTGATCACAAAGCAGGAAGAAAAACCCTCACAAAATTGAATGTGAAAATAAAGTGTAAGTCGAAAATAAGTATAATAAAGATGTTCTATATCAAAAGATTGGAAAACAATTAAAAGCAGTATTCACAAGAATAGAAAAACCCACCCATTAATTCACCAGAAAACATGAAAATCCATTAATTGTTGAATTAAAGAAATTAGGGAAATAGCATAGCAAAGTATAAAAAAAGAGCCTAAGAAGAAAAAAAGGAAAATTAATAGGGACAACAAGCAGAAGTTTATCAATTATCATGCAGAAAGATGGTAAAACCACTGAATAAAACAGAAGTGGATATTAAGAGAAAATATAATAAAATAAAATGAAGAATTACCAAACTTTCTCAGGGAAAGGGTGAGAGAGCATACATAATAAATAAGAAATGAGAATGGGGAAATAACCTCATGTGGCTAGAACATTAAAATATTCCTATGAGATCATTTTGTTCAACTCTGCACAAATACATTTGAAAATATACATGAAACAGATCATTTTCCAGGAAATTACAACTTTCCAAGCTTTCACAAGATGATACAGAAAATCTAAAAAAACGGCACTTTCTCTCTTCATGATGGCCTTGTTATTTCAACTCTTCTGGAACATATGAAAAAAGAAAGCTTCCTTTTTATTTTTTTAATTTAAGTTCATTAGCCAACCTATAGTACATCATTAGTTTCAGATATAGTGTTCAGTAATTCATCAGTTGCATATAACACCCAGTGCTCAACACATCACGTGACTTCCTTAATGCCCCGAACTCAGTTACCCTATCCCCCCACCCACCTCCCCTTCAGGCACTCTGTTTCCCAGAGTCAAGAGTCTCTCATGGTTTGCCTCCCAGAAGAAAGCTTTCTAATTATTATTTAATGAAATGATCATGAAAGAATATTAAAACCTGAGAAAGATAGCCCTAAAAGAAAACTATAAACAACTGTCAGTCACAAACAAACAGAATATAACCACAAATATCAACTAATTGAAAGATAATCAATTAACAAAAGAAGTTACACTGTGACCAGATGTGGTTTATGAAATAAATGCAAGGTTATTTTAATACTAGGAAATTTATTGATATAATCCACTATATCTATAATGTAAAGGATAAAAATAATTTCTTTTATTGTTGCTAAGGCATTTAGGAAAATTCAACATTCAATCTTAAAAACAAGCTAATCAAAAAGCCTCAGTAAAATAGGACTGTCTTGGTACATCCTAATCACGTGGTCTGTGTGCATGTCTCTCTCTCTCACTCCTCCTACAGGGAGACACTGGAAGCCTCTAGAAGGGCTTAGACAGGTTCCTCAAGGGAATGTAAGGGCATAGGGCAATGAATGGTGGAAAAATGATTTGTGTGTGTATATAACTTCAACACAAATAATACAAGATAGATCAGGTTTATCATTTCATATGCTAGTTGACTATGAATTCCACTATGGAAAATAAGCTAAAATCTATCATACTTAGGTATTAAAGTGGTAACGCTTATATAAGGGAAGACTTAATTATATGAGGTGCTTGATGGGAGCACCTACATCATTTAGAAGAAAATTATGAGGGGCGCCTGAGTGGCTCAATCGTTAAGCGTCTGCCTTCGGCTCAGGTCATGATCCCAGGGTCCTGGGATCGAGCCCCGCATCGGGCTCCCTGCTCTGTGGGAAGCCTGCTTCTCCCTCTCCCATTCCCTCTGCTTGTGTTCCCTCTCTAGCTGTGTTTCTCTCTGTCAAATAAATAAAATCTTTAAAAAAAAAAAAGAAAATTATGAGATAAATACAAAAGGTTACTAACTACTGGCAGAGCTCACTCTCTTATAATGCAGAGTAAAAGAAATGATATAGCATGAAATTGCTTTACACATCTGTCAAAAGCAAACGAAAATGATTATATCCTATTTCATGCTGTTTTGAACATTGAGGTTATTTTTTTAATTCTAGGATCATGATCTTATTGCTGTGACAGCATGATACCAAGTTCCACTTTAATGTAATGGGAAAAAATAAAGAATAACATAAAAGAGTTATCAAAAAAGAGAATTTTGTTCTAGTAATAAATTTGGACAAGGATGAAAAGAAAAAGTTACTAAATAATAAAAATATGAATGATGGCCTCATTCTGGTATCATCTATACACATACTGTCAGAACGTGAGAATTCTTAGCATTATATGTCTATTAGAAAGATGTCTTCTCTAAGTAGAATATAAAGCACATTAACCTCGTGGTCACAGCTTAATAGTTAAATATGAGAATACACTTCAGAAATAGTTAATATAATTATATACATGTTAGAAATAGTAAATATATATAAAATATTGTTTCTCCCTTAAAATTTCTGTAGCACTCACTAATACTCTCCTAGGAAAAGATCTGCTCCTAACTTATTGTCGTCTAGAATTGGTGAACATAAAGCTCTGGGAAATTACTATGGAGAGGAAATAAATAAATGTGCTGAGTTGTGAGAGGTGCTGATTTGGTGCCATATACAGAGTGCGGTGGGAAAGGGAGCCTCACAGAGTATATAATGATAGATCTTTATCTCCAAAGAGGGGTCAGTCCTCTTTCAATGATTGTCAGTGATGCATAAGTCATAGGAAACGGCATTCTAGGCAAAGTGAGTAGAAGCGTGGAGATGTGAACCGTGCTGGCTTGTCAGGGGTGCTGCAAGCAGTTTTCTGTGATTCGAATAAAGAGTCTGAGAAATGATACAAAGATAAGACTGAGGAGGGCCCCTGGGTGGCTCAGTCGGTAAAGCATCCAGTTCTTGGTTTCAGTTCAAGTCATAATCTCAGGGTCATGAAATCGAGCCCCACATTGGGCTCCGCACTCAACAGGGAATCAGCTTGAGATTTGCCCTCTCCATCTCACTCTGCCCCTCCCCCTCCCCCTGTGCAGTGCTCTCTCTCTCTCTCTCTCTTTCAAATAAATAAACAAATAAATAAATCTTTTAAAAAAAAAGATAAGACTGGGGAGTAGATTAGACTATTAGGGCTTTTGGTGTGATACCAAGAATTATGAACTTTCTTCAGAGTAAAATGTATAATAAAAAATTTTAAACAGGAGATGTGGTATTGGACTTTGGAAGGTCACTCTGGCGATGATTTGGAGAGTAGATGGAACAGGATGTGAGAGTAGAAAGAAAATATCTTGGCAGAAAATCATTCTCAGGGAGGATGAACCCTTGAACTAAGACAATAGAAGTAAAGATGCTGAGAAGACGCAGGTTCTGTGTGATGGCCATGGATACAGAGTCTACAGAACTTGGCAATTGAGGGACTATTAGGAGAGCGTCTAAGATATAGATGAATAATCTAGATTTTTGTCTTTGATGATTGGACAACTGTTGGTCTTTTCAGTGAGATAAGGAATGCAAGATAAGTAGGTTCTAGGGAAACATGGGGACTTATTTTAGACAAGTACAAAGAGGATGTCAGGCATCCAGCGAGGCTATTGAAGCTTGGTAAGGGATCAGGCAGAGAGAGATTCATGGGGTTGTTTTGTTTTGTGTTGTTTTCCAGCACACATTGGGAGTCACACAGAATTTACCAATAAGCCCTTTAATGATAAATGCTAGTGAACAGCATTATTACTCTGGACTCACAGAATGCCAAGATCACACTGGTCTAAATGTTAACTCTTGACTATATTTATGACACCCTGGCTAATTCGCCTCCTGCCTATGTCTCCAACTTCATTTCTCCCAATTTTTCTTTTCTCACTCTGCTCTAGTGACACTGATATTTTTTCAACTTTTCAAGCAGTGTTTTTGTTATAAAAATTTGTCCATTCCTTCTGCCTGGAATTCTTTATCATCCTACCCTCCCATCATCAAAAAACAAACCAACTTAACCCTTTCTCATCCTTCTAGGTCAGATTGTGATCTAGATTCACTTGATATCACAATCTAAGTTCGTCCACGTTGTTATTTCAATCCCTTAATAGTTTCCCTCACAATCGTGTTACTTTGTAAATATATTCCTTTACAATCTTTCTCCCTCCCAGTAGACAGGATAATAAACTGCTGTCTTGTATACTATTTGTCTTGAAGTCCTATAGCAGTGCTGAGCACATAAAAGGAATTCAACAAATATTGTTGAATAAAGAAATGAAAAAACAATCATGAATCTAATCGTTATAGAGGGAAAAAGAATCCTTTCAGATTATGACATCATCTTGTCATAATTTCGGTGTCTTTTAGCAAATATCTAAACTCTTTACTGATAGATCTCCATTTTTCTATGTGTATATAGGCCAAGCATGCAGCCATTGGTGAGACTGGGAGAAAGTCACACTTTCCTAGGTTCAAATACTAGAATTTAGATTACATAATCTTGAACTAACTGCTTACCTTCTCTAAGCCTAACTTCCTCATCATCAAATATGGAAAAGATCTATTTATCTCTCCTATTGCTATCCTACAGCTCTGTGGTAAAGATTAAATGATGAAAGAATCCAATCCCTATTGCAGAGATTTATTCTTGGTAAGCACTCAGGAAATGGGGACAATTATCATACCGCTCATACACTCGAAACAAAAACACCTGCCATAATAGGTGACAGTGACTATTATATTTTGAACTACAAAAAATTTCCAATTTGGCAAAATTGGAGAAAATATGTGATAAATCACATGTACCTATCAAGGCTTCAACAAATATATCAGCTCGTGGTCAAGGCTATCTATCTATAACTCATTTACCTCACTTCTTTTACATTATTTGAAGTACATCTCAGATATCAGACTGTTTTATCCATGTTTCTAGACGTATGTATAAAAATATTTTATACTTTTAAACATATCCACAATACCATATCACATTTAAAAATAACACTTTTTAATATAATCAAATATTCAAATGTTCCCATTGGTGATATACATGTACCACTAATTGCTACTGGGTGTAGAGCAGGCTTTCCTCTTGATACATTCTTACATGGAAGGAACCTGAGCTTTAAGTAAGTAACAGGCTAACAGTCCACCTACCCTCTTATCTCCTCAGGCAGTTCCTCATTGCTGAACCCAACTGGAGGCCAGAGGGCCTTGTTGATACAGTCAGTGCAGGTCAACTACCCAGAGCAGAATGCAGAGCTGAGAGGGGTGAAAAGTGGATCTGGAATGGTAAACAATAATTTCAGCATGCCAGCGATCCATGGAATCTTTCCCGAATTTATACGACACACAGATAGAAGCATGCGCGCGCGCGCGCGCACACACACACACACACACACACACACACACACACACACACTGTCCCTTTTACTAAATTATTAATCTTTCGTATCAACACTGTTCTGAATTTGTACATTAACATAATGAAGTACTCAAGAGCGCACGGATTAAAGCGGGCCACAGGAGAATTTGGGAAGAAGGACCATGAGGTAGAGTTTAAAAAGTTAGAAAATAAACCATTTGCAGTTTCGGCTTCGCCACCTCATTAAGATGTGATTACTTGCTACCAGAGATTACACGGATGTTTTTATTCTCTTTTCCCTTTCTCTACTCTGAGGTCTGGTAACCCCAGCTACTTGCTCATCCACACTTCCAGCTAGGCATGGCCGTGTGACACAATTTTAGTCGGTGGGACGGAAGTAACAGTCGCTGGGTAGGAAGTTTGGGAAACTTTTTAAATGGAGCAGACAACTCTAGCAACGTATTCTCTGACTTTCTTTCTTTCCTCCTTCATTCCTGCTGGCAGGCAGGCACAACGCCTGGAGGGACAGCAAACACATTGCAAGCATTAGGATGAAAACCACCCAGTGAGGTGAGTAGAGCAGGAAGAGGAGAGGAGCCTGTGTTCTGAATGACATCCTCGAGCAGCTTCACCACACCGAGGCTGCCGCAGCTTACTCTGAGGGAATAAGAGCCCTTATCTGTTTAAGCTGGTGGTAGATGAAGTAAAAATCCTTCCTGGATTATATGCTTGCTGATTTCCTTACTTTTAACAAGAACTGTCCATCGGAAAGTTAGGCTGTCAGCAGGTAGACAGGGGACATTGGGATGCCTCCTAGATTTTTTTTTTTATTCCTCTGTCAGTTGTTCATTCTAGCCACCATGGTTTACTACTATAGGCAGTGTGAAGGAATATGGTTTATTTACTCAGGATTCATTCACTGAAACAAAGTTTCGGCTCAGAACCAGATGTTTCTGCCTCTAACAACAAATTTAACTGTAGTAATAATGATTAAAACAGATATCTGAGTTTTCTCCCAAAGGGAGACTAGACGGACTAGAGAGCTAGTCCGTCAAACAGGATGCATGAATACAATTTTATGCTAGTTAGGGAAATAGAGGTTCATGTATGAAAGCAAAAAAATAAAAAATAAAAATAAAAGTCATCTTTTAAGATGAGCTTTCAGCTTTTTTGCCATCTATGTTTTGGTCTCATGATTTTGCTCAGTAATATTAAAGGTGCACTTCAGTAATCTAAGACACTCCAGGAGCCCAGTGAAGAGCAATTATAGATTTTTATAATTTAGTGCCTTGTGCCAAGAGTCATCCTACATCTGATTAAACATCTTTAAGATGTTCTTAAAGAAGTGAGATGCGTTTTATGCTTAATATGTTTTTTAAAATTATTTATTTATTTATTTTGAGAGAGAGCACGCATGGGTGTGCAAATGGTGGAAGAAGGGCAGAGAGAGAGGGAAAGAGAGAATCCTAACCAGGCTCCACACCCAGACCCAGGCGGGCTTGATTTCACAACCCTGAGATCAGGACCTGCACCGAAAGCAAGAGTCAGACGCTTAACCAACTGAGCCACCCAGGCACCCCTAAAAAAATTTAAAATTGATGTTTTAAAGCTGCTCAATTCTTAAGACTGAAAATTTTGTATCCTTTTTTCCCTTTTATTTATGTTACTGTTTTCATCAATTTTTACTTATCTATAACTCCTTTTTCCTACCACTGTTTTCTTAAAAATAAAATGGCATAAAGGAAAATCGGAAAATACGGAGTCAAAACACTTGATTCTAGACCCAGTTCTTCAGTGATCACCTTGGCCACAGCATGACTGACCTTGACAGGAGATCTCTAGGAATGCTGCTTGAGAGAGGCATCAGAGCAGAAGTCTGGCTGGGAAGGGGGGATGGAAAATTTATCGGTATAATACCGTATGGTGGAGTTATGTTGGAGATTGGAGCAAGTGCTGAAGTCCTCCTCATTTCCTTTCACCCACCACCAACACTCTGCATCTTCATTTCCTCATTTGTAAATTGCAGAGACTGGTTGAAATATAAGTATTTTAAAATTCTAATTCTACCTTGGGCTCTCTATTTCCTAACTTTCATCACATTCCCACCACTTACGTACTTTTGATTCCAACTTTTACTTTCCCCTGGCAAAGTCACTATCAGGCTTTCCCCAATACATATAATCTGTTCTGTGTCATTGCTGTGCCAAAGTCATATGTTCCTCAAAGCTTATTTTATCTCATGAGATTACTCCAGGCCAATTATACATATTTTATTTTTCATAATGTTTGATGAGTTCCAGAGAAGCTTGTCACATAAATATATTGTGCAATGGCTCTAACATATGAAGTTTGCCTGATTTTCAAGGAAAAAAGCACATTGAAACTCATAGATTACTAAGTAACAAAAATTATCATTGCATTAGCTTTTTTTGTAATGGACCTTTACTAGGTGGTTTTACATATATTATCACACAGACACGTATTTAATGTTTCTGTTATGAGTATTCCTATTTGGTTGATATTACTTCTTTTTCAGGCAATAAGTCAGAGGCTTAGATGGGTGGCATATCTCACCTCAGTGAATGGAGTCATCCTCATTCAAGCCCTAATCTCTTTGACTCCAAGAGCCATCTCTTCCAACCACAGGATTTCACTGCCCACTAGGCTCTACCACTTTTTTCATTAATGTAACCAGCTCTGCTTACTTTTCTTCTTGCTAGATCAAAACTCCAAATAGATTCAATATTAACCATCTACTCATGTACTTGATGACTAGCCTATCAGAGAGTGTACCATTTTCAAGATCAGTTCTTCACTCCAAGGTCAAATAAAATCTTTCCAAAAAGTCAAGGAGACAGGGTCCAAGTTCGCACTCTAACTGTGTGCTGTGGCAAAGGGCTCATGGCCCAGGGGCAGTGTTGATTTTTGCAGTGCTCACAGAGGCCTTAAAAGGGAAGGCATTTTATTATTAGATAACTGATATGGAAAAAATAGGCTATAAGC
The DNA here is from genome assembly GCA_028534135.1 of Potos flavus. Taxonomy (NCBI): domain Eukaryota; kingdom Metazoa; phylum Chordata; class Mammalia; order Carnivora; family Procyonidae; genus Potos; species Potos flavus. The sequence goes on along the minus strand of CM052883.1, from coordinate 27,473,228 downwards.
TGCATACCTCCTGAAAGTGATTTAAGGTGATGACTTCAAATAAAAATGAACAGATATAATAAATTGCAAAAGAGAAATGATGAAACACAAAGCTAACTTTTGAAATAAATATAATAGGTTCCACATACCAGAAGAGAAATGGGAACAAGGACAGGAAACTCGTGAGAGAAAAGACTTAGAAAGAAACTGCTGTAAGAGAGAGTAAATTTCATCCAAACATGTCTAGAAGCCCAGCTGGACATGAAAACATAAAGGGCTACAGCACAGCACTTCTCAAACTTGACCGTGCGTGCGAATCAACTGGAGATCTTGTTCAAATGCAGAATCTGAGCCAGTAGAACCAAGGTGGGGCCAGACATGTTTAAGAAGTTCCTGGATGATGCAGACTCCAAATAGAAAAAGAGCTACATTCATAGTCCAATAACCAAAAACCCAACCTAATAAAACAAAAACAAAACCAAAACTTTATTTTTTATCTGAATGTTATGAAGCCAACAAATACCTAAAATAGTCAGCAAAACACCATAAGCTAAGAAAGTATGGACCAAATTCTTCAGAAGGAACCAACTTTGCTGACATTTTCTTGATTTTTAATTTTTTTAAATTTTTATTTCAGTATAGATCACACAAAAAGTTGCATTAGTTTCAGATGTACAGCATGATACTTCTATAAGTTTGTCCATTAGGCTATGCTCACCACAAGTATAGCTACCGTCTGTCACCACGCAACACAATTACAGTATCTACCCTTACAATAGCATTGACTATATTCCCCATGCTGTGCCTTTTCTTCCTATGACTTATTCACTCCATAACTGGAAGTCTGTATCCCCTATTCCCTCTACACCCATTTTGCCCACCTTCTCACCCTTCCCCTCAGGGAACCATCATTTTGTTCTCTGTATTAATGGGTCTGATTCTGCTTTTTGTTTGCAAAAATCCTAGAAGAAAACACAAACAGTGATTTCTCTGACATCGGCCGTAGCAGCATTTTTTCTAGCTACGTCTCCCAAGACAAGTGACATCTTGATCTTGATCTTGGACTTGTAGCATCCACAACTATGTAACAATAAATTTCTGTTGTTTAAGCCATCCAGTTTGTGGTATTTGTTACAGAAGCCCTAGCAAACTAATACAGAAAGAAAAATATGTCTCTGTAGAAGGAATATTGCACCACATGTCATCCTGAACTGTGATTTACTGAGAACACTCTGAAGTGTCTCTTAGACCTGAATATTTGTCCCCTCTTCCTCAGACATAGCTTTCTTTTACAGTCATTAGCATGCGTTTGTCTTTGTGAGCTAGTTTCTGGAATATCCAGTCATCTGGGCACCAAAAAAGATCAGTGAATGGTATTCTGTTCTTTCCCATTTGAATAGACTACTGTTGTGGTTTTCTGTGCCTCAAGAGGAAAAGGAGGCTGAAAAAAAAAAAAACTTGTCTCCCCACAGTTACTTTCCCCAGTGATTTCAAACTGATAAAGAGCTCACCAATTTTTTTTGAGATATGTATATGAATATCTGTTTAACAAAGCCTAAGAGTTTTGTTTTATTTCCTACCTCATTTTCCCCTCCTATGATCAGGGAAGCAGACAAGATCTCATTTCTGCAACTGCCACTGCCATTCTCATACTCCTGTAGTTTCTTTGTCACTTTATCCAGTTACTTAGTAACTGCATGTTTGGCTACCACTCATGGAACTGAAGTCCTGTCCGTCTTCTCACCTACTGCATAGCTAGTGTATATTACTGTCATATATACTTAATGTGTATTACCGTACCGTATAGCTAGTATGTATTAGCACAACGTATAGCTAGTATATATCACTGTAACCTACAGCTAGTGTATATTGCTGTAATATGTGGTTAGCATACTCATTTCTCTTTCAGATGGATCGCACGTATGATTTACTGCCCTCTGAGAAAGAAACATTAAGACTAACAGGAGACCTATCCTTATCTGGATTCTTGTTTGAAAATATATTGAAATATAATAGAATACCACATGAGAGAGTGTTTCTGTAAAGTGCCCAGTACCTTGTATCAAAGCAAAAATTGCACTAGACAATGTTAAACAGTTGAGGAAGATTTTATTCAAGGCTATTGCAATAGAAGAGAGAACAGAACTTCGTCTGAGCTTGACACCACAGAAACAGAGTTGGAGAGTTTTCAAGAACTGTGGTAGAGGGATCATAGGATAACCCATGTTTAGTAATTGTCTTTACCCAGAGGAAACCAAAACTTCCTAATATCTTCAGAACAAGTGTTACTTTTACAACTTGGAGCAAGGCAGCCTCAGAAATTAGGCTCCTACCCTCCCACAGAGAATGGAAATAGAGAACACTATGTTCCTTGATGATTAATTTCAAAGGGATGATTCCCAAGTCCTTGAAAAAGATAGTTCAGAGTTGTAAACCTGGTGAAAGGCTTTTTAAAAGACTTACATCTCAAATAGAAAAAGAACTTACAATTACAGGTTTTCTAACACAGATGCTCTAAGGAAAGGGAGGTTAGGGACCTAAAGGCAAGAAGAAGCTTTGTTTAAAGTTTAGGCAGGCTGAAGGAAATGTTAACATTGCCTTGGTCACCTGATAGGTATGTGGGTAGGTGAAGTATCTAGTAACAGTTTGCCTTGGTGCAATTAACCATGTATTTGGCAAATCTCCTGTGTGGATCAGTAATTCCCAAATGGGGTTGGGAATATAATCAAAATTATTTGAGGATTTTTCAAAATACAAATTCTCATATCCTGCCCCTGGATATTCTAATTTCATAAAGTGGAGGTGCCTCCAAAGAACTTGAGTTCCTATATAACATCCCAAGTTACAGTCAAATTATGTTTGGGAACTAGTGATTGAAGTTAACATTATGGTGACAAAAAGTTTCATGAGGTAATTGTGAGATATAACATAGGATTTGTTCTCATCCATTCCAGTTTCTAGAATGATTTTTTTTAATGTTAGTTGAATAAATTGATTTAACTAATTCATACGTGAGATCAAACAAAAATTGGTTTATGAAAAATTTTTTCTACTATTTATAATTACTCTTACTGGCTTTTGGTTTCACATCCTAATATTTCCAAAATATGATTTATCAAATAAATAAGAAAACTGATCTATTGAATTTGTTATAAATTTACTAGAATCTTTTTAAGCAGGAGAAATGAATGACTTTGACTTGTCTGTCCAAACCACCCAGATTGAGCCCTTTAGTTTGGTGAACAAAGAGTAGGCCCTCCAGAGAAGGTCAATGTTCCCAGCTCTTCCCCATAGGCTGAATACCATTAGTCTAAGACTGTGAAACCACATCTGTTTTTCCTTATGAAATTCAAACAATTGCCTAACCTCTTGGCTCTTAAATAAAATGTTCAAGGGTTCACATGACAAGACTTTGTCATATATAACAGATCTGTTGTATATAATGAATCTGTTGTAATAATATAATCTGTTGTATATAATGAAATTTAAACTGTTTTTGCTAAAGAGGGAAGAGGGGGTATAAATAAATGGCTATGAAACATCTGGTTAGGATCTGGAGAAAGTTGCATTTTTTCCATGTCTCCCAAAGGTTTGTTCTATCTGTCACCCATGGCTTTGTTTGAGTTCCTGCTGGCAACAAAATCATGGAGAAGTACAGTGTCTGGAGCCTACTATGGCTTCCTGTTTGACTGGAACTGTAGCGAGTCCATGGACAAGCAGAAAGCAGCTGTGCAAGAATCTGTGTTTAGAATAGTGTTGCTTGATAGAAACCAATGCAACTCACAGGGCTCTGCAACACGTCTCTCTTGAAATATTGTACCATGTGCAAATTTGTTTGTCTAGGATTCAATTCTAGAAGTTTAGTAGGGTTATATAAACAACAGAGAGAGGGAAAAGATAGGGTGCACAGATTCAGGAAAAAAAATACCAATGCTTTATACTTTGCTCAGATGTAACTAAATTATGTGCCAGAATGATTTACCTTGCTTTAATTTGATGCACGTGACTGCGTATGTGTGTGAAGAATTTAAAGGATGGAAAAACTTCTACCACTTAAAACTGAGAAGCCTACATATTTGGAGCATGACACTTCTTAAATGAATCACTTGAAAATAATTATTTGTCAGTCTCATCTCACAGATGCTTTCTTTACATTTATCAACACGTGAAAGTGAATACTAACATATAGGGGAAAATATATAGTCAAGATAGCTTACAATGATCAATATTGAGACTTCAGAGAACATATTTGAAGAATATTAATAGTAATGACTTCATTTCGAAGGTCATAAAGGTTTAGAAATTTAAGTTTTAGAAGCCTGTATTTTCTTAACTAGTATACACTGAACATTTACTGTAAGTCAGGGAATATACCAGGTGCTTTATGTGGATTAACTAATTTAAATCTCATTGCATTGCATTATACTGGGATTATTATACCCATATTATGGCTGAGGAAATCAAGGCTCAGAATGATTAATACCTTGAACAAAGTCAAAGCTTGTCAGTGACAGAGGTTCACTCTCCAGGCTTTTAACCTCTCTCTCTTCCTATCTTGACTCCTGTGTCTGAATTATGTAAATTTAGCACTTCACTTTTTTTTTCAAGTTTTTTATTTAAATTCAATTTAGTTAACATATAGTGTATTATTAGTTTCAGGGGTAGAATTTAGTGATTCATCAGTTGCATATAACACCCAGTGCTCATTACATCAAGTGCCCTCCTTAATGCCCATCACCCAGTTACCCCATACCCCACCCCCCTCCCCTGAAGCAACCCTCAGTTTGTTTCCTATAGTTTAGAGTCTCTTATGGTTTGCCTCCCTCTCTGTTTTTATCTTATTTTTCCTTCTCTTCCCCTATGATCATCTTTTTGTTTCTTAAATTCCACATATGAGTAAAATCATATGGTATTTGTCTTTCTCTGACTGACTTATTTTACTTAGCGTAATACTTTCTATTTCCATCCATGTTGTTGCAAAGCACTTTCTTTTAAGTGTTTAAACCCAACCAGGCCACCTGAGAGACAAAAATATACTGGTACTTCATACTTATAGCAAACTATTATTGCTTTGATCTGTGTTCTGTCTACCCTGTGTTTATTAATATTGGTAGAGGAGATTATGCTAAGTGAAATAAGTCATAAGTGAAATAAGTCAAACAGAGAAAGACAATTATCATATGGCTTCACTTATTTGTGGAACGTAAGGAATAGCATGGAGGACATTAGGAGAAGGAAGGAGAAAATGAAGGAGGGGAAATTAGAGGAGGAGACAAACCATGAGAGACTGTGGACTCTGGGAATCAAACTGACGGTTGAGGGGGTGGGGATAGGTGAGCCTGGTGATGGGTATAAAGGAGGGCATGTATTGCATGGAGCACTGGGTATTATATGCAAACAATGAATCATGAAACACTGCATCAAAAACTAATGAGGCACTGTATGGTGATTAACATAACATAAAAAAATCATAATAAAAATAATAAATAAAAGAAAAAGAAAAGAAACTGTGGTGATTAAAAAACACATATTTTTGTATAACAAAATTTATCTATGAAAAATGGTCAGGGAATGGATTTAATTATTTAGTGAATAATTCTAAATCGTTGCTTTCTAAGTTAAATAGCAAAATGACACTGATGCTTAGCATGCCTTAAATTAAAAAGGAGAAGGGAAAAATTTTTGGTAGATAGACATTTCGATCAGTTATTTGAGTTGGCTGGCTTTTTTTTCATGAAGCTGCTTTGTTGATTTATTATTTGTGTTGGTGTGATGTAAACAGGGTATGTAATAATGGCTGAAATTTAATACAGCTTTCAATGTGTTAAACCACAGCAATATATAGATGGAAGGATTCTTATCAGTCGATGAACCCCATGCAACACAGGAGCCCCTCTACAGAGATTTATAGCCTAATCTTCCCATTAAACACATGAGGAACCTAAGCCTAAGTTCATTTAAGTGATTCAAGGTCAGAAAGGGGTTAGGCCTCAGACTTCCCAATTCTCAGTCCACTGTTCTTATTGTAATGTTTCCTCACAGTAGCCTCTGCTTTACTGAATTAGTGTCTTATACAACCAGCTACATAATGTTGCCAAAATATGAAAGGAAAAATTATCTGTATATCAAGTAAGACAGCAAGGTGGAATCTAACGGACATCCCATGTGGTATTAGAGAGTACTTAGTTTGAAACCTGGGTTCAAACTTAGGATTTTAAAACAGTCCCCTCCTCCTGCCAAGCAGTGTGACACCCTCACATGTGTAAAAACATGCAAATCACAAAACTAATCTCACATACTCCATTCATCCTGCTTGTAGTTCCAAACCCCCATATATAATCACCATTGCTTTTTCCACAGGCATAGCAGTGGCATTTCCAGGATCTTTAAAACTTCGTTTTCTTCTCAAGATAAAAAAGAGATCCTGGTCATAAGGAATAAATAGGTACTACCAGGGCCAAGAGAGTAAATATCTATTCCACAAGACCCATGATAAGAAATAATGGGGTTGACCAGATGTACAGTCAACATGAGCCATGTCCCTGAAATTGTGCAAGTAGCAGGGATGGGCTCCAGTACATAGCTCAGAACCTTTCAAAAATTCTGTGTCCCTCAATACTTACCTCCAAATTGCATCCAATGAAGCTGTTAACAATTTACTAAAACTCTATTTTATTCAAGATGTAAGTAATAAAAGTGATTTAATAAAGAAATATAAGCCCTTACACCCAAGTCCCTATCATTATTAGATTCTCCTTCAAGTTAATGGCTTTGATCATTTGTGATGCAGAACTACCCATGTGGGAGTGAAGGCTTAAATTGAGCTTGGTGTCATGTAGTTATTCTTTGCAGTCAGAAATGCTGCTGATGCTGGCTTTGTTTTCTGCACTTAGCTTCCTATCACTTGCTGTATTTACACATGACCTGTTTTTTAGTAGAACTTGGACGTAACTTCCAGCACTGTTTGCATTAACT
>CM052883.1:27401118-27457106 GCA_028534135.1 Potos flavus | reverse complement strand
GTACTAAAATATTTATGGTGAAATTATATGATACTAGTATTTTCCTTAAAATAATTTGTGCCTGAAAGAGTCGGTAGAGATACAGATGAAACAAGACTGGCTGTGAGTTAATAATTGTGGAAGCATAGTAATGGGTACCTGGAGAGTCATCACAATTTTCTCTAGTTTTATATATGCTTGAAATTATTCATAATAAAATGTTAAATTAGAGAAATAATGAAATGCTTGGAATCATTTGAGTTATATGCAACATCAGGAACAGAATGAGACAAATATAGTTGGTTCTAAGGCAGTATTTTATAGTAAAATACCACATAGGCAACTTGACTTCCCTTTGCATATTAATTCAAACTCTTTCAAAAAGCAAGCTATCAGCCTACAGAGATTGCAATACAGAGATGACTAACGTCTCTACATTTGTTTTTCCCATGATCAAAAACTCTCATGAATGTATATTTTTACACTTATTAAGTACTTACAATTATCAGATACTTTATTTAGCATTTGGCATATATTGCCAAGGGTCCATGCTTGGGCTTCAAAGTTTCTAATAAACTTGTGGCTGTTTCGTGCTCTTCTTCTTTCCTGAAGTTTAGAGGGGAAAAAAATAGCAGAAAATTTAAATCACAGTAAGTTCAATTAATAATTGTGAGGGAAGGGTACGAGCACAGCGTGCTGCCTGCCCTGTGTTCCAGGAAGAACCTTATGCTTTGTACAGGATGTGCTGACAAGCTCACAAAGACATTGCTCACAGAGAGTCAGAGTTCAGCCAGTGCTTCCCTGTTCCCTCTGCATCAGGCACATGTAAGCTTCTCTTGGAACTGCTTAGCTGTGCATACATCAGTGGTCCTCAAGTATGCCTCTGACCTTTTGTACTTCAGACCCCACAGGTGAAAGTTTGGGATCCTTATACCATGGCACGAAGTGGGATTCCACACTGTCCACCTCAGCTGTGGAAAGGATATTAGCCATAAGACACCTATGCACTGCAAGGGGCTGGGTCCTGTGCACTCTCCCTCCCTCCTCTTGCTATAAATGAATGCTGCACCACTTTAGTTTGCTGTGCACATTTTCTGCTCTCAATGGCCTTGAATCATACACTCATCTCCTCCCTGGGTTGTACCTTACTTGCCTTTGGACCTTGACCACACTTACGTGATATTCTGTTTTGCAGAATATTCTGCAGATATTCTGTTCTAGTGAAACAATAATCTTACATTATATCTGTTGTATCAGTTAAGGATATTTTGGGGGACTTTGAACTGTTATGGATTGGGGCAGGTAAATAAGGTAGGGAAAATATTCTAATATCACTAGAGTGGAGGTCCAGAGTTTGCTCTAACTTTTTAGGAGACTTCTGGATTTGAAGGGCTTTACCAAAACTAAATCGGTGTCCTAGAAAAAAATGTACAGGAAGATGTAGGTCCTCAAGGCCTACCTCTGGCTCACTTTACACATCTGGCTTAATCCTGGGAAACTCTATGCTTGCAATATAAGCCATGATATCCAGGGTATGATATAGACAATACATGTCAAGAAAACAATTAGCTGTTCACTGACCTGAGGGCAACACAGTGCTTTCAGCACCCACAGATGGCAGGAAGAGTGGGGGACACCTCTCATGACTACTGATTCATGAGCCAGTTGAATTTCCAGCTCTCAAAAGCATTCTGCTCCATCAAAGTTCTAAATCTCTTACAGCTGACTTTGGAAATAGACATCTTTGAAAATCTTCTCTGCTGACATGGAACATGATTCATCAGACATAAGGACATGTTGTCTCTATGTGAATATCTTGACTTACAATTTGACACCTCATACATTGTGGAGTCATTTTCACATTATTATCTCTACGCATACAGATCTGGGAATTTGTCCATGAAGTACTCACGTGGATGAGGATATGCCTTTGTGCATCTGACAAGGTGATTCTAAAGAATTGTGCCTGAAAGCACGTGATTGGAAAAGAGAGGCAGGGAAAAGACAGCAGGGACACCAGAAACCAAACCTCCCTATAAGATGACTGACTGCCTTTGTCATACTCACAGAATGAACAAATACTTTTCAATAAGCTTGATGATCGATAATATGAGTTTTGGACTTCTGATGAGAGGGCACAGAGGAAAGTAAATGGAGGTTAGACCAGCTCAAATTTCTCAATAAATGCACAGTCTTCTGCATTTATTTAACCTGGCAACCTGGCACGCTGAAATCTTATTATTCTTTTTCTTTTTTTAGTGGTAGAAGAGGATTTAGCTTTAACTTCACAAGTAATGGGAAGTTCTATCCTTCCTATCAGAGCTTCTGAACTTAAGATTTAATAATCTTTATTTTTTGAAGAGGAGATTCAAAAAAAATTTTTTTGAAGAGGAGATTATTTTGTTTTTGCTGTATAATCATCCCTAGTCACACATTCTTGACTAAGACCTATCTGAAAAGTTTAAGCCAGTTCATATTTTTTGATGGCACACGTTGGGTTAGCGAATGCTGTCCAAGAGAAATGAGAGGACATTCTCCACAAGGTGAAACCATTTTCTTTGCATACTGAGGAATAGCCATCATTGCATAAAAGATTCAAGAAGGATGGATGATGAAAATATTTACTTTGCTTTTTAAACTATGATATGTCTGTAATAGTAGGGTGAGATTTGCTGTTTATAATATGAGAATCTCTTGGCCCCTATGTATTGTCTTTGGAGTTTACTTAACTACTTGAACTTAATGCATCAAACTCTGTTTCTTCAATTCTTTGCTTTTTTTTTTTTTTTTGGTTCTCATACAAGATTTATTCCCCAGCATCACTACCCCTCACCCCCTCACTCTTTGCTTAAACAAAACCTCAAGAGGCTATCTGACAAACTGATCCCCTTACCCTGCTTTCATTTTTCTTACAGCACTTGTCACTTTTTAAAAGATGTATGGTTTATACAGATTTTAGCTTTATTGTTTATCATTGATTTTCTGTTCCTTTGTTAGAGTGTAAATGTTATAGCAGCAAGGATATTTGTCTGTTTTGCTCTCTGAAGTACTCTCATTCCATAAAACAATATCAGGCACATAGTAGGTGCTCAATAAATAACTTTTCAATTACTGAAAGCATCCATGATGCAAACAATACAAACGTGATTTTCTGTTGTTCCCCAGAGTTGGTTGGCTTTACATAGTAAATATATAAAAGCTACAAAATTTCAAAGTCCAGCTAATCAGACTCCTTTAGACTTCCTTAGTGTTTCTGAATCATACTAACTTATTCAGAATACATGTAATTAACATGGTTCTTCTCCCAGACAAATTATTCTTCTGCAACTTCTTAACTTGTCCTCTCTTTCATGAACTTATTTATTTTAATCCTTTTTCAAGTTCTTTTTTGAAAAAAACTCTGAACAATGTTCGTCCATGAATATTTTTCTATTTTTATATTCTGTTACATCTAAACGATGTTTTAAAAGATTATCCATGTGAGTGTGTTCGTGTGTGTGTGTGTCTGTGTGTTACAACATACTGTCTGACAAATACTTCCTTATTGGAAGAAGTACTAAGTATTGGATGTTTTGTATTAAGTATCTGAACACTATTTCATTCTGCTTTCTTGGTAAGATCAGGCTGTTTTTCTCAGTCACTTTGGAGACTGATTCAGTAAATACCGGTGGTAGGTTTGAATTACTCTTTTTTTTTTTTTTTTTTTTGGTTTGAATTACTCTTATCATTGGCACTGTTTTGTTCCAAATTCCCATGGCCTTTAATATCTGTGTCCAACAACTCCTTTCTGCCAGCAAGACTGTAGACTCTATCTTCAAAATTGTCTCAGGAGTGTTTGGATATCCACAGTCTCGGGACACATGTGCTTAAGAATAAGCACCCACCCCTGTTCTCTGACTCTGACCCACTAGTTAAGATGACTCATCACTGCTCTGTGTGTCTTCCTCGGGAAGCTTGTTACCAATGCCTGCTCTACGTCCCTAAGCTGTGCCATGCTGTGTAGGGAGGGAGTGGTGGGTGGCCTCCTTAAACACAAGGTGGAATGTTGCTATCTGGGATCCAGAGGTAGGCCATCTGGGCCCTAGTCTCTAGAAACATTTGTAAATACAGCTGTTTAAAACCAACCTAGCATGTCAGATTGGGCATGTGGAATAGAGGTTAAATCTCACTGAGTCATCTCCAGCTTTCTTATATTTGGTACTCTGCTCATGTACCCCAAATTGCTGGATAATATATCTTATTTTTCAGGAAAGAAACAAAAGGCCCCATGTATACCTTTTGGGTCACCATTTTGTTGCAGTTGCAAAAACAGCCATTGACCTTGAACTTAGTTAGGACACTTTGTAGATGGACACGCCTGCCTTCCCTATAGCCACCTGGTATGAAGAAGGAGGTTAGTTTGAATGCAGAGGACAATTTACAGAAGATGGAGGGATGTCTTAGCTCAGGTTACTATAACAGAATACCATAGACTGGGTGGCTTAAACAACAAACAATTATTTCTCACAGTTCTAGAGACTAGGAAGTCCAAGATCAAGGTGGCTGCAAATCTGGTGTCTGGTGAGAGCTCTCTTCCTGGCTTAGGAATGGCATCTCCTCATTGTATCACATGTTGGAAAAGAGACGAAGATGATACAAGCTGTCTTGTGTCCCTAAAAGGGCACTAATCTCACTCCAGAGAGCTCCACCCTTATGACCTGATTACCTCCAAAAGGTCCCACTTCCTAATACCATCATATTGGGGTTGAGGATTTCAACATGAATTTTGGGGGGATACAAACATCCATAGCAAGAGTTGTCAACCTACCAATCATAAAAGAGAGGTAGAGTCACAATATTATATCCTAAACTATCTTTTCTTCCTTCAGTTCTTTAATTTTCAATAGAAATTACAAGTTGTGAATATGCCAAGCAATGATACCTTTTAGCAAAAATTACTGAGTTAGTCATGGGTATCCAGCTATAAGAATGCAAGGCAATGCTAACAGGAGCTCAAAGTAACAAAAACCTAAGACTAACTCATGACGCTCGTTTATTTAATACACACTCACTAAGTGCTTAATATGTGGCTAGGTACCAGACAATTTATGAAACAGTCTGTCCTTGCCCTCACAGATTTCTTTATAGAGGAAACTATGTGTTAAGCATATAATGGCTTGCACAGATAATACAAACAACAAGAGTACTTATTTGACCCCTTGTTACTTGGCGGTACTAACACTTTGGAAGTACAAAAAATGAATTAGCAATGATCATCGCCCATGAAGATGGTATAATACAAAATAGGAGGACAGTAGTTACTAGTAAGACTGAATGGGTATCCGATTTCTTGACCAAACCCAAAAGTGGTGAATAGGTCTTTTAAAACAAAATTAAAATAAAGGGGAAAGCAAAGAAGTATGATTCTATAAACTTAAAAACTTTCTTATTTTTTTTCCTGTGAACGTTTTTGAAGCAAAATCAGAAGCTGCGGACTAAGGCAGGAAACATCAGGTTGATATGTGACAGTCTGAAAAAGCCCTCGATGTTTCCTTTACAATCGGTCATTGAAAACCTGAAAAAGCGTAAGTCCACCTTTTAAAGCAGCAGTAATTTAGCTGAAATTGATCACTTAAGGAAGACAAAGTATTACTGAGCCCAAATGTGGCTCTCCACACTAGTTGAACTATCTCCAAACAAATCCACAAAGGCAAGGGATGAAACTGAATTGATATATACAGAACCCACAGTCACATGAATCTTCCCTCAATCCAGAGACAAAGACAACAGTTTCACAGTTCTCTAAATTATTGAAACATCAGCCTGGAAAGGAAGCAGAGTACCAACCATGCTTTTAAATTGCAAAAACAATTATTTAAGAAATAAATTTTTAAAAGGGGTTGTGTAATTAATATTACCCATTAAAGATGCTCAGTCAAAATGTTACTGCAAGTTGATGAGTGAAAGTGATAAGAAAAGGGCATGAAATTAATATAAAGAAGCTAGGTTTGTGAAAGTGGTATTATTTTCATTATGACTGTTTATTTTCATAACATTATGTTGTTTATTTTGTCAGAAACACTGCTAATTCAAAAATTCCTGGAATATGTGTCAGCAAAGGCAATTTTTAAGGATAGAAATGTGTGATATAATTTTTTAAAAATATATAAATTATCTTCATATATTAGATATAAATTATCTTTTGAAGCACAGAGAACAGTCAGTATTTAAAGGCTAATGAAGACATTCTTAGTGAAATGAGCGAAAATGGACACCCAGTCACTTTGGAAGGACTCTCCTCGAGGCAGACATTAATCGATGTTCCTGCAGAATTCTCAGAGATGTCACAAGAAGAAGCTCAACGGGCAGAGTGAGCTTTAAGCCAAGAAATAAAGTAAATATGCTCAAGATTTTGTGCTATTACTGATGTTTCCAAATGAAATATTTCTACAAAAAACGTGTAGATTGTTCAACTGACGAAAACATAAAAAGACAGTACAAAATGTGCAAGTCAAAATCATCTAACCAAGACGGGAGCCTGAGTCATATCATTTAAGTCTGTTTTCCATAATTGGTACTTGTAATTCCAAAGCAAAGTCATATTTTAGATTATTTTGTCAAAATGGCAGAGCCACCTCCACGGGGCATCGGGGACAAATTACAGAGCTATGCACAAAAGTATCAAAAGTTCCACCTGGTCCTGTGAAAGGGCCTCCTGTCCTTGGGTCCTACTCCACTGTGAAACGATGGATTGGTCAGGACTGGTCAAGGATGGCGGAAAGTTTCTATGGGTCCCATTTGGGAGATGCAGCAGCAGCGATAGTGATATTCACCAACCAGAAGAAGTAGATACAGCCGAGCAGATAAATAAGTGGTGGTATATACCCCCTCTCTTATGAAACCATGAGAGGAAACTAAATCTTCCATAAGAAGGTTAGAGAACAAGTGTCTGTTATTCCTATGAAGAAACTATATTCTAACCACTTCATATGGAGTATCTAGTTTAATTTAAATTAAATTAATAAGCCTTGTCTCTACTTTAAATAATCCCAATTCTTTTAAGTTCCACCATGGCCACTGTCTGCTTCATGGTCAGATATTATACTGTTCAGTGTTCTCTAAAATGACCAAAAGGATCTTATGACCTATCGGATGAATTAAATAACAACTATCTCTTGGGAGAGCTAATGGGGTTTTAATATTGTACAAAAAACAAGCTGTACCCTTTCAACAAAAGGGAGCTTTAAACTAAATATCAGTTGGAATCCTAGAACAGCCTCATTGACATGGAAAGCCCTCAGAATCACGATGACATCTCCCTCAGCTGTCAGCACATCACCAAGTGTCATTTGAAAGTCTTTTCTCTTTTAAAAGGAATGCACCATAACAAAAGGTTTAATGAAATTACTTTTTCTAAAATTTTATATCATGAAAGAGTCAGAATTTCTTTCATCTCCCTAATAGAAAAACAAATCAGTACTCTTTAAAGCTTTCTTTGCTTTGCTCTGCTGGAATCTGTAGAGGAAATATACAGAGAGAGAGAGAGAGAGAATGAGAGGGAGGGAAAGAGGAGGGGAGGGAGGAAGAGTAGGTGGAAGAAGAGGGGAAGGGGGAGAAGGAGAAAAGAGAACAATGCTGTCTGGCTTCATCTACCATCTGCAGAAGCATAAGATCGATTGGTCAAGGGAATAAAAAAAATATTACCTGAAAGTTTCTAACATAGTTTCTAACAAAGTTCCCCATTACATATAGACATCAGGAAATAGGACACAACTGAAAAATCCTGCACAATCAAGATCTGTGTATACAACCTTTCTTAATAGAACAGAATATCCATTTAAAGCTTCACATTGAAGAAAGATTTCACAACCAGCTTCTTGTTAATAAGGAATGTGTAAATGTCTATTAGCCGTTCTGCATATTTGGCTATATTGATGGGAAGAGTGTCAAGTTTAGTTCATAATGCAGGCATCAGTGTGGCCAGCTGCCAGCCTCGGTAATGACCATCCACAACAATGGGGAAAGCCATCCTAAGAAGACTCAGAAATAAATCTTGGTTTGAAGCTGAGTTTTTAATATTTGGGAACTGAAGGCAAAGATTATATTTAAAATTGAAGATGTGCTTGTAGAGTACTAAAGTTTGCTTGCAGAATAACGTATGTATAGTTGTCAAATTACTATAGTATACACCTGAAACTAATGTAACATGTGTCAACTTTACTCAAATAAAAATAAAATAATAAAACTGAAAATAAACAAAAACAAAACAAAAGTTTGCTTGTGGAGTTTATTAAACTTTCCTTGCTGTGCCATGAAAATGGAATTGAACTGATTGAAATGTACATCAACATTTGCTTGAGTACATCTCAAAGAACCCATTGACCTGTTAAGAAAAAATGTATTAAGATCATTTCTTCATCTTCTAGTAAAGATGAAGATGCATCTTTAATAGACACATTCCATCAAATTATTTGTATTTCTTGAATATGCAACCATTATTCATGCAAAAAAACAACCAAAAAACCATTTTGAAAGTCTGTCACTCCTAAAGAAAGGTTATGCTCCCTTTTATTGGAAAAAAGAAAATATATATAAATAATTCTTCACATTTCCCTTTATTACTTATTCAGGTTACTATTAATCACAATAATGACATAAAAATGATTTGGTTTTACTATATCCATTGTCACCAAGTAAAGTGTTTAACATCTGTTTTAATTTTAATGATTAAATTAACAATTAGATGATTAATTTTAATCATTCTGTTGTCCCTCCTCTGTTGGCTTGGAAGTAATATACTTGTTTTTATTATTTCAGTGGATACTCCAGAAATTACGATGTCCATACTTAACCTATTGAATTCTACACTCATCCATATTTTTATCTTCTTCCTCCAAAATACAAAAATATTAAAAATTTTAACTCCATGTGCGCAGTCATAGAAATGTTTCTCGGATCTTCTGATGTGGTGAGCATGGTTGGCTCTCAGCCCCAGCTACTGCCTCTCAGGATCCTCCACCAATTTTGTGCCAAGTCCATGCTTTCCCTAGATTGCTCTCATGCTTTCCCCAGAACAACCACTAAGAGGGTTATAGAGTCAACCATTCTTGCCCAATGCAGACTTCTTCTGATGGACAAGTTTCCCTGAGAACTCCCCATTGGCCTGCATGAAATATTTTAAGACCTGTGCTGCAGTCTGGTCCTCTTTCTACCCAATGGTTCTCCTTCCTTCTCTCTTTCCTCATGTGGGAGACCTGTATTGTGGTTTGACTGTTCTTCTCACCTTCTCAGCTCTCTTCTCTTTATTCTTCATGGTGTTTCCTCTAAACAATGCCTTGCACATCTACTCTGATTTGATATGTACTTCTTGAGGTCTGAAGTATTACAATTCCTTTGTCTGCTTCCTAACTTTACATAATTAGGAAATTTTATTTCCCTCTCTTTTTAATCCCATGAAACACAATTAGTATTCTTATATACAACCAAGGTATATCAAGACAAATCCAACACTAACTGCATTCTTTAATCTTTACTCCTTCTTTCATCTCAGCCCTTACATCTGGAATAATTTTTCTTCTGAAGCAATTCCTTGCGATTCATTAGGATTCTCCAATCTTTGGAATTATTCATCCTTCTGAAACTATGATTATATGTGTACTAAACTCTATTTATGTTAACTTTATTTGTATTCTGCCACTTCACCTCACTATGTGACATTCTGGGTAGATTTTTCTCACCTACCATCCAGCTCATGAATTTTCTTTTTAGATATTTCAAAATGGCTGATATATTTAACCATTTTGCTTTAATATTAGGTATAGTTTTTATTTATAGAATTTCTATTTTTAAAAAGTGTATATTTTTTTCTCATAGATACATGCTTGTTGCTTGCTTTTAGTTTTTGAATGTAGTGAGAATATTTGTTTTATCTTTTTTTAATACTTCCAATATTTGAAGTCTTTTGTGTCTATTTTGGTTTCTGTTGTTTCTACTGATTCCCACGTATAGTGCTTTGCTTCATTGTAGCTTGAGAGGGTTTTTTTTGGGAAAAACTAGGAGATAAAAGTTTGGGCTATGTATCCATCAAAGTATTTCTAGTGATTTCAACCTCCCAGTGATGATGTCTTTCTATCCTGCACTCCAGTCAGCTGGGTTCAATGTCAAAGAGTCTTTCCTTCATGCCCAAAATACCACCAAAATTTAAGTTCAAGCACAAGATTTGGCAGCATGCCCTCAGCACAAAAGCAGTCACAAAACCTTGCTTACCTATCCATGTCCCACTTTCACTTAGATTTGGGCTTGATAATTCCTTACTCTATTGTCAGCTCTTCGATACTTTAAAAACTATTTTAAAAATCTATTTTGTGAAACATTTGTAATTGTTTTCAGTGGGTTGCTTTGTCTAAATAAGCTAGTTCACCATTAATTTGGAAAGGGAATTTCTAATACTGACATTAGAAAAGTAATATAATAAAAGCTAATTTTAGAATAACATATGTTAAAGTTCTTAAAGGCATTTTGCATTAATTTGCTAGGTGCCTGAAAGGGTTTGATTTCACCAGTTGAGATTATCAAACAAAATAGATGTGTTATTTTTAGTTGGCCTGTCAAATAAATCAAAATACTCAAGTTTATGAACACTCAATTGATTATTTAGATATTGAAAATATAATAATTTCTACATCATTGCTTGTATCAGATAAACAGAGCTGTAACCTAAATTGAGAGGAGAAAGCGTCCTTCGTATTATAGCAGACATTTATGTTTTTTAAACGAGCACAGCTGAATAATGAAAACATCCCAGATATTTTACAAAAGAAATACTGGCAAACTCAGAGTTTAAGTTCTGGGTTCACCATACAATATGCTTAGATAAGCACATCTTTAAGTGAAACTTAGCATTAATGTGGACCTTCTCACAGTAATCATTACTAGATAATGCATAAGGTTGCCCTATCCAGATCTCAGTGTGAAAGAAATAATCTAAGTCAGTATGAGTTGAACAAACAAGCGTTCATCAGATAAATTGTGCTTATCAGACAGTAAGTGAGGTAGTAACAAACTTTGCCTTGCCTTGGGATATTCATAATCATTACTTGGCATGTGATTAAGCTTTATCCAGAAAATGATATCTCCCTATCAGTTTAGTAAGGAAAACAGAATCTGTTAAAAAAAGAAAAAAATGACAGAGGTTACCTTACAGAAAATATGAGAAAAACTATTTAATCCAGCTGTAGGCCTATTTAACTTTACAGCCCATTGTACATTGTCTTGGGGAGAATTAAGGAAACATGGCTCCATCTCTATTTGCTTAGTAAATAAGATAATTTCAGAGAATGAAGAAAAAATGGTATGAAGAAAATAAAAGAGAGTCCGGGTGGATAGAGTGATGGAGGCGGGGAGATAGGGAGAAGGCTTCTGGATTTAGCTGTAGGAATCATGGAAAGTTCATCTAAAGAGGTAACATTTGGGCTGAGACTGCAGTGACATGGAGGAAACAACCATGTGGGAACTGACTTGGATATTCAATGGAAACCACTTGCCCCAGGAACTGGTGCTTCCTACATGCCAGCCTCTGTTCTCTTTCTTTGAACCCAATGTCCCATGTCTCTCTGTCCTCTTAGACCAAAGCAGAAAAGATCATCCATGGAAAACAATAGTAAGAGGAAACAGGTGAAAAGAGAAGTGAATGTTTTACATATGCAAGGGCCAAAAGGAAAGTTAGACTCTGATAGGAGAGCACAGACATGAAAAAGGAATGCAAAAAGAGACAAAAGCATTTTTTAGGTCCTATGTAGAGAAGTAAAGAAAATAGAATTGTTAGCCTTTAAAATAGAGGGCTGAAGTATGCTGTGAAGCAGGTGTGATACTATCAGACAGAGTATGATGGGTAGGTGTTCTCTTCATTTCAAAGATATGTTTGCAGTGCTATATGAAGTCTAGGCATGAGGACCGTGCCCTGAGTAGACCAATGCCCTGAGTAGAGTCTGCCTAGACTTTTACAAATAAAAATACTTATGTTTCTTTTTGAAATTTTTACCAGAATCCCCTCCACCTAAAAGCTTTTAGCCATCTATTTTAACATGTATTTTTATCTCATGGGTTAGTGTCAAAAGTCATGAAGTTCTCTATGACCTTTCTGAGGCCAGCAACAGAGGCTTCCTGTGAGAGCACAATTGTGAAATGGTGCTTTCAGATTCATTTTTAAGAGATTTACACAGCACTCAGGAATGAGCTAAACAGAGCCAGCTTCAAATGTAGGTTACATCAATTTCTATCTTGGTGACTTTGAGCAAATTACTTAACTTCTCTGGGCTTCATTTTGTCATCTGAGAAGACGACTAAGAGTAATACTTATCTCAAAGGGTTTTCTGAAGGAGAGACAAAACAATACATATAAGAGCCCCTGCTTGTGGAGTATGCTATCATCAGACAGGATGTAAATTAAACTTCCGGGACAGACAAGATCATGAGAGAGGCTATGACATTTTAATCAGCTCAAATACTTTCATTAAAACAGAGCAACTAGGATAGCAAAGGAAAATTTCTATGGACAACATTTTTGACAAAATTAGATGAAAAATGCTCCCTAAATAAAATCTTTTTTAAAAAATGGGTCACGTTGGAGGCTCAGTCAGTTAAGTGTCTGCCTACAGCACAAGTCATGATCCCAGGGACCTGGAATCCAGCGCTATGACAAGCTCCCTGCTTAGTGGGGAATCTGCTTTTCCCTTTCCCTCTGTAACACACACACACGCACACACACACACACACACACACACCCGCCGCACCCCAGCTCATGCTTTCTCTGGCTCTCTCTCTCAAATAAACAAAATCTTTTTTTAAAAAAAAATGCTCCCTAATCCCAGAGTACAAATTGGTGAGGGCAATTTTACGTGACTGGTTTAGCATCCATCAGAGGAGGAAAAACAGGTTGTTGTTATTAATCTCAAAAGCTCTGGAATCCAGAAACGGCCAACAAGTACCCTAAAAGAAGAGGAGCCACTGTGGGTGGAATTCTTGGCAAGTGGATCAAAGAACAAACTGAGAAACAGAGGAAAGTATAGAAACTTTGAAAGAATAATATTAATCAAAACCCAAAAAGCTTGGCAATGAGATTATTAAGCAGTTAAGAGAATCATAAGGAGAGTTGACAAAGCTTAGGAAAGCCATAAGAAGAGGAAACAAAAGGAGAGGAATTGTATTCAGCAGTGAGTATAGAATTGCAAAAACAAACAAACAAAAACACACCTTAGATATATTAAGAGATTTATTTCCTTCCAGTGGGAAATCTGGAGGTAAGGCTGGTATGGCACCCCCATCATATCATCAGAAATTAGGCTCTTGGTACTTTGCTGCTCCACTAGCCATAGTGAGGGATTGTCATTCAAAATCAAAGTCATTCAAATTCATATGGGTACTGATGCTCCAGCCCCTGTGTCTATTTCAGGCTGAATATAGGGAATGAAGTGACAACTAGGTCCAAGGTAACTGAATCCTCTCCCTTTTAAAAGTTTTCCCAGAAGACCAAGCTAACTTTTATTCACATCTCATTGACCAGATCTTGGTTTTTTAACCACTCTCTCTGCAAGGGATTGAGGAATGTCATTTTTTTTTAATTGAGCAAATTGCTCTCCTCCCACAACAAATCAGAGTAAAGAAGTGGCAAAGGGACAAGCAACTAGCAGCGCTCAATTCTCAGTAAATCTCAACTCCTTTCTCAGGTGAGAAGTACAGATCAATGGCCAACAGAGCAGCAGGTAGCTAATCCAGAAACCCATTTATTTTTTGGACTTGTGCTGGAAACCACAAGTATATCACAGGTTTTCCAACCTGGTAAAGTAGCACTCTAAGCAGAGTAGGAAAATGAATGTGCCCCCGATCTAGACTCAGATGCTGAACTGGGTCTGGTTGGTTCTGTGGTCCCTCCCTGTGTTCATTTTATCTCATCCTTAGCTCTTCCTCAGGCAGTCCAACCTTGATAGTCACAGATTCCCTATTTGAGAGTTTGCCTAAATGTTAACATTTATTTACAACCCAAAATTAATCCTGTTGTGATTCCATTAAATCATTCGCACACATGCAGAGCAATGGAAAATTCCAGTTACCTGACTTGCATGCTCACACCTGATTTAGACAGGGCTACCCTCTGCCTTCTCATTTCATCTCTCATCCTGTAAACAAGTATCCACTTCACAGTCTATACTGCTTTTTCTCATTTTTGTTGGCATTTTGTTGTTTAAATGGCCCCAAGTACCCTGAAGTGTTAGTGTTCTTAAGTGGACAAAGGCTACCATGTGCCTTACAGACAAAATACCTCTGGGAGATAAGCTTCATTAAACTTCATTCAGGCATGACTTATAGTGCTGTTGGCCATGAGTTCAATGTTAATGAATCAACAATATATATTCAATAAAGTGTCTATATAAACAGAAACACACGTAGAACAAAGTTGTGGATTGCTTAGTTGATAAAAATGTTGTTCCCAGAGGCTAGCAGAAACTTAATCCTGTATGTCCCTGAGATGGTTCAGTATTCACTAATTCAGTGTTGGTGGCAACTTTATAGAACCCTAACTCCCAAGAATAACGAGTATTGACTGTGTATCCCTACTTCTTTACATTGTAATTTTGTAGAATGAAGAAAAAACATTCTTAAATCAGTCAGTAGACTCCACAGCAACATATTACAACTAAAGACTATTCAATATCCCACAAAAATCCAAGGAACCGTGGGGATACAAGATGACCAAAACCCATCACTTGCTCTTTAGAAACTTATAGTGTATGAGAGAGGCAGACATACATAGTTAAATAAAAGTAGACTGTGATAAAAGCTATGCTTTGGACCTAATAAACTTATGCCTATTTAACAAATTGGCAAAAATCGGGCTGGTACATTCCCTTTCATTTCTCATTTAAAAATAAAAATTTAAAAATCTAATTACATAACTAACAAAAATTAGTTTTTCTCGAATGTTCGTACTGTCACCATTTATCTTCACAAGTAACAATGGGGCTCATTGTTTAGGACATATAATTCAAGTAATAAATTTCAATTTTTTGAATACTTCTGCAGGTGTATTTCAGCAAAAGTAAGATCTTTCCTTTCATTGAGCTAAATTCTGGTTCTGGTATTGTCTTAGATTTATTCAAAGTCTTTTCTCTATTATAACTTACAGCATTTGTAACTCCTGAATATTTTCTTTTTACCAGTAATTTAATTCTAATTTATGACTTCCATTTGTTCCTACTTCCTTCTTATCCTTCCCTATTATATCTTCCCCAACATCAGAAGCTTGTATCACCTCATGATATGAATCTAGTTATTCCAGTTATCCTCCAATCTTTTCAGATGAGGTTGCCCTTGGCAACTTAATCTTTTACGTAACTGGCAAAATGTCATAAGACATCCTTGACTATGTGTCATAGTGAAGCACCTTAAATAGGACTCTGCATATCATGTTTGGAATGAATTTCAATTTTCAGCTCAGTCCTTAGCTGAACAACTGAATTAAAATGTTTTTCTACATTTCTTCCATGATATTTTGAATTTAAATGAATCATTCTACTTTTTATTATATTATAGTTGAAAAAAATCTCCAAGCAAAGGACGATCCACTATTGCTGTATTTCAAAGCTAAATTGGACTGAGGTAAAAATTGCCCCCTAAAGAGTAAGTTTTGTTTTCTGAGATATGTTCTTGTTAATGTCTTCTAACCACATGAATGTCTGACTAGAGAAGGCATTGATCCACTGTTAATAGTGTTTTCTATTTTACCTAGAGCTAGTCACCACTAAATAGGAATGACATCAGTGGAGTGACGATGTAAATTGTGACCAAATTAAATGCCTTATTTTGCCTTCATTGTTGGAGACACAAACCATATGGCTTCCATTCAAACGTCTAGATTGATAAAACAGAAGACTGCAGTTTCCTTCAGACTGAGTCTTATTGACACTTAAATGTATGAAAGAGTTCTCAGAGCTTACAACAGAAACACGAAGACAAAAGATTCTAACACTGAGCTTTCCTTTAGCTAACCAGCACTGGTTTTGAAGCATGAGCATGAACTGAACTTCCTTCCAATTGAATCATAACAATAGGGTCTCTGTTTTTGAAGGAATACAATAACGCTTCAGTTGTTAAGCGTTATCTGAACCACGTACTTCTTCCATCTCTCTCTCTTCTTCAGTGTCTAAATTTCTTGCCCCTACTGCTTCGTCTATGGGCTAGTTCACATGATTGAATTCACTAAACTGTGCATTTCAATATTTTTGCTTAAAAATCTACAGCCCTTTTGTTATTTTTTAAAGCGAAACATGGTGAATATGCTTGGGCTTCTAGGAAGGTGATGATTATGCGACACTGAGAGGCGAAGTTACTCCCAGACTTTCAACACACTAATAACACATATAGATCTCCGCTCCTCCACTGCAGAGCTGAGAGTGGAAGACACTGTGCAGAGGAATTGGAGGCCCACAGATCTCACAGAAATGCATCTCACAATGGAACACTGACTCTATTCATTAGCCCAACTGTTTGAAAAAGCACTTTTCCAGGCCCTCTTACAGGACAAGTCAAGAGCACGGAGGGTAAGCTACAAAGAAGGAAGACATGATCCCTGTTCTTAGAAAAACTAAACGTACAACCCAAGAATCATAGAAGCAAACAAGTTAGGAATAAAGGAAATGTCAAACTAAAGTTTGAATCTAGAATTGTGGGAGGAGACACTGGTTTTAAATGCTATCCTAGTGGCCCTCAGGGCAGAAGGGCAGGGAAGGGATGGAAGACACATCAGTGAAGCAAAGAGAAAGCCCTGTGTTTCCTGCATCTCTACCTCATCTGTAGGTGCCAAGTTTCTAGCCACTGGTGCCTGTTCTACTGTGTCCTTTTCTGTTTTCTCATTTTCGTCCATTTTCTTTTATTTTCCCTCTGCCTAATGAGTCTCTATTGATGAATATCTATTTCCTTGTAGATCTGCCTGTACCATCTGAATTTGTCAGGGTCCTTGAAGGCCAACAGAAGAGCTTCTTTCTTTCCATCACAGAGCAACAGGCATAATCTAGAGCATATTGAGTTGTTGTTTTATACCCAGAGTTTTGTTTTCCCACATCAAACAGAAATGTCTAGTTTTAGCACTTTTTGAGTGTTTGACTTTGCAGGGAGCTGTCTTATAGATAACTGTATTACCGTTGACTTCTATATTAAAAAAGAAGAGAGAAAAGAAGGTGTTTTTTAAACCTAGCAGTAAATGAAGTGGTATTTTAAACTTGCAAGAACAGTTAATTCAGTCAAATCTTGGCACTCCTTTACTTATAAAAAATTTTACTTTTTCCAAAGATTAAAGTTATAATATGTCTTTTTCAAATATTTTAACAACCATGTGGTGATGAAAAAAAATTTACCCATGATGTCATTATTAAAAATCAAGTATTTTTATTTCAGTCTTTGTGTGTCCATGTGTAATGGTCCTGTGATTACCTAGCTATGCATTGCATTTTTATATAATTGGAATTAAACTACCAAAATTTTGTATTTTGCCCTTTTAAACAGCTTTATTTAAGTATATTAAATGTACAATAAACTACATGTTAAAGGTGTACAAATAAGGTATTTTGAAAGATAGATGCATTGGTAAACCCTCCCCACAATCAAGATAATGAACATTTACAGCACCTCCCCAAATGCTCCAGTCCCTTTTATTATCCCTCCTGCCTGAACTTCTATCCTTCTACCATTTCAAGGCAACAACTGATCTACTTTCTGCCACTACAACTTACCTTGCATTTTCTAGAGTCTGGTATAAATAGAATTATGTACTCTGTATTCATTTGGTGGGTAGTGGGTCTGGCTTCTTTTCGTCAGGCATTCTAGTAAGTATATGGTACAACTTGTTATGGCTTTCATTTGAATTACCCTACTGGCCAAAAGTATTGAGCATGTTCTTTTATTACCATTGACCTATCTTTTTGGGTGAAGTGTCTATGCAAATTGTCCATTTTGCAAATGGGTTGTTTGTTTTCTTATTACTGAGTTTTGAAAGTGATGTGGAACTATTGAGTGGGCACCACCCATGTAGACAGTCAAGAAAGAATTCTTGAGACATTTTTGGTGCAAAAAATGTGCTTTTATTATAGCATGGGGACTGGAGCCATGGGCAGAAAGAGCTACACTGTGATTGTGCGGTGTGTCTTATTATATATGTTTAAGTTGAGGCAGAGTAGAAATACTGGAATTCTCTAAAGAGATTTCCCTGTGTTAAAGACTTACAGGATCCTGGAGGTCTGGCTATTGTCAAGCTAAGATTGCTTTTAGTCTCTAGCAAAACATCAACATTAAGGCAGCCATGAGTTCCTTGAGGAATGTCACCCTCTACATGTCTCCGGTGTTTATCAATGGGCTGCAAGTTGTAAGGAAATCTAATTTTATCTATATTTCTCTTGCATTTGTTCTCATCAGAAAGTTCTTTTTCTGTTTTGAATACAGATCTTTTTATAGACATTTGATTTGCAAATATCTTCTCCAAGTATGTAGTTTACCTTTTTACTATCTGAACAGTCTTAAAAAGAATAGAAGTTCTTAATTTTAATGAAGTCTAATGTAGCCAGTTCTTTTCATTTATAGGTAGTGTTTTGTGTGTTGTAGCTAAGAAATCTTTGCCTAAGCCAAGGCCAAAATTTCTCTCCTATGTTTTCTTCTAATAGTCTTATAGTTTTAGATTTTCAGTCTATGATCCATTTGGTATTAATTTTAGCATATGGTACAAGATACAGATTGAATCTATCTTCTTGTGTTTTTTGATAGGGATATACAATTACTATAATACCATTTGTTGAAAGATTATTCTTTCCTCCACTAAATTTCCTTTGCACCCTTGCTCAAAACAGTTGTCCATAAGTATGTGATTTATTTTTCAATTCTCTATTCTACTTGATTGATCTGTTTCTGTGTTTTGGAGATTGTTATTATTGGTTTTAAATCTGTAGTCTTGCCATTTGTCCTTTAAAAAACCGAATCCCATATGTTTTTGTTTTGTGATGGATTCAGCCTGTGCATAGAAATGCCATCGCTAGAAATGCCTGGGGGCACTCATCTGGGCCCCAGTGAGCTTCCCACAAGCATATCCCCTTTCGGAACCATTACAATGGCACCAACCCCTGTGGTTTATATCATGGTTGCAAGATGACCTTCAGCAATAACCGTTAGGAAACTTTAAAGAAAAAAAGAGTTTATTACTTACAAGCCCTGGAGCATACAAAGCATGCCAAGAGACACACAGCACAGTGGCCCATAGAAAGAGTTCACACTAGGCCTGAGGTTCTGCTTTTATTGGGGTTGAGAATGGGTGCCCAGGGTTTCCAGGGCTCACTCAGTATTGGTAAATTAAAACATAAGTACACAGGACTAAAGAGGGCACCTGCTGTGAAAAGCACTGGGTGTTGAATATAAGTGATGAATCACTGAATTCTACTTCAGAAACCAATATGGCACTGTAGGTTAATTAACAAAATTTAAATTAAAAAATAAAACATAAGAGCACATATTTGAAGCGTGAGAAAAGAAAAAAAAAAGTGGCACAAAAGGTCAGTTATTGAAATCAATGAAGATCTCAAAAACAAAGGAGCCTCAGTGGGGTAAGGCAGCCTGGCTCTTTGTCTAGTTATGACTGGCAACTTGTTAATTCCCCACAGCCTCTGTGGAAGCAGATGCCTCTTTGAAATGGATGCCTCTTTGAAGCGGATGGTTCCGCAATCAAAGCTTAAGTCAGGCGCTTGCATTACAAAAAGAAGCCAATGATCAGGTTTTACACTACAGTTCTTATTTTGGTTTTCCTCATTTTTGCTCTCTCTTTTTTTGTTGTTGTTGAATTGAGTATATTTTATGATTCCATTTTATTATCTTTGTTGGTTCACCTAGCTATCAATCTTTTGGATGTTATTTTAGTGGTTAATTACTTTTTGTTTATAGTATATTTATTATCACTGTCTACCCTCCGGGTCATTATACCATTCTGCATATAGTATAAGAACCTTACAAAAATACATTTCCATTTCATGTCTTCAAGTCTGTATGATAATATTCTTATCAGACATACTATTCTTCTGTGTTATAAACCTCATAATACCTTATCTTTTAACAATTAAAATTTAAGATTTAAATAAGAAAAAATTTTAAATTTTACTTTCAATTATGGCCATAGTAGTTACCACTTTTGCTGTGCTCTCTTCCTTTGTACAGATCCGTATTTCCATCTGCTATACTTTGTCTTCTGTGTAAATGACTTCCATTAGCATCACTTGTAGCACATTTCTCTTGGTGATGGATTCTTTAAGGTTTTACATGTTTGAATAAGTATTTTGCCTCCGTTTCTGAAAGATATTTTTGCTGGGAGTGAAATTTCAGGTTTACAGAGTTTTGTGGGGTTTCTTTTTACATTAAAGACGTTACCTCTGTTTCCAGATAGAAATTTGCCGTCACCCTATTTACCTACATTGTACCTACTGCTTTTCTTTCACTGTTTTTAAGTTTTTTTCTCTTTGTCACTGGTCTTAAGCAATTTGTTAATTAGGTAGCTTGGTTTCTTCATCTTTCTTGTGCTTAGGGTTCACAGATTCTTGGATCTATGCATTTACAGCTTTAATTGAATTTGGAGAATATTTGGTGTTTATTTCTCTGAATATATTTTTCTCTACCTGTCCTTTCTCTTCTTTTAGGACTCCAGTTATATATATATTTAACTTTTCAGATTTCTTCCACATTTCATTATCTGTTCACATTTTTTTCAGTTTTTTTCTCACTGTGTTTCATTTTAGTTTCTATTGCTGTGTCTTTAAGTTCATTAATATTTTCTTCTGCAATATCTAATATGTCACTTATCCTGGGCAGTATATTTTTTTCATATAAGACATAGTTTTCATCTCTACAAGTTCAATTTGGGTCATTTTATAAAATATATGTTTTGTATGTTTCCATGTAATAAGTTCAATCTTCTTGTTTTTGATTACTTGAACATATGAAATATGGTAATAACTATTTGATGTTTTTATGTACTAATTTTCTCATGTATGTCATTTCTGGATTTGTTTTAATTGATTGATTTCTCTTCCCATTATGAGTTCCATTTCCTGCATATGTGAATAACCAGTAATGCCTTTTGTTTATGTATTTGTTTGGGTTTTTTTGTTTAAATTCCAATATAGTTAGTATACAGTGTTATTTTAGTTTTAGGTTTACAATATAGTGATTCAACAATTATATACATTACTCAGTGCTCATTACTAGAAGTGTACTCTTAGTCCCCTTCATCAATTTTGCCCATCCCGCAACCCACCTCCTCTCTGGTAAGCATCGGTTTGTTCTCTATAGTTAAGAGGATATTTTTTTGTTTGTCTCTTTTTTCTTTATTCACTTATTTTGTTTAATTCCACATTTGTGTGATATAATAATTCCACATTTGTGTATTTGTCTTTCTCTGACTTATTTCATTTAGCATTATATCCTCTAGATCCAACCATGTTGTTTCAAATGGCAAGGTTTCTTTTTTTTTTTTTTTTTAGGATTGGCTGCTATCTCACTTTATTAATGCTAGAAGGTCAGTTTGGAAATAGTACATCCTTTACCTTGCACCCAGTAGTCAGTCAAGGGTTTAGAGTAGGAGAGATGGGTGCCATCTTGCTACTAAGGTTTCATTTTTTTTTATGACAGAGTAGGATCCCATTGTATATGTATAACACTTCATCTTTATCCATTCATCTATGGGTAAACACTTGGGTTGCTTCCATATCTTGGCTATTTTAAATAATACTGCTATAAACATAGGGGTGCATATAGCTTTTCGAATTAGTGTTTTCATTTTCCTTGGGAACATATGCAGCAGTGCAATTACTGAATCCTATGGTAATTCTGTTTTTAATTTTTTGAGCAACCTCCCTACTGTTATCCACAGTGGTTGCACCAGTTTGCATTCCCACCAACAGTGCATGAGGGCTCCTTTTTCTCCACTTCCTCACCAACATTTATTGTTTCTTGTTTTTTTTATTTTAGCCATTTTGACTTCTAGGAGATGATCTCATTGTGGTTTTGATTTGCGTTTCCCTGATGTTAAGTGATGTTGAGCACCTTTTTATGTGTCTTTTTTAGAGAAATATGTTCATGTCTTCTGCTCACTCCTTAATTGTATTATTCTTTTTTGGTGTTGACTTGTATAAATTCTAAATATACTTTGGATGCTATCCCCTTATTGGATATATCATTTGCAAATAACTTCTCCCATTCAGTTGGTTGTCTTTTAGTTTTGTTGATAGTTTCTTTTGCTGTGCAGAAGATTTTATTTGGATGTAGTCTCTGTGGCTTACTTTCGCTTTTGTTTCCCTTGCCTTGAGAGACATATATGAAAAAATGTTGCTAGGGCTAATGGAAGAGAAATTACTGCCTGTGCTCTCTTCTAGGATTTTTATGGTTTCAGGTCTCACATTTAGGTCTTTAATCTATTTTGAGTATATTTTTATTTATGGTGTAAAAAAAAAATGGTCCAGTTTCATTCTTTTGCAAGTACATATCCAGTGTTCCCAACATCATTTGTTAGGGATTGTTTTTTTTCCATTGCATATTTTTGCCTCTGACATCAAAGATTAGTTGACCATACAATCATGGGTTTATTTCTGGGCTCTCTATTCTGTTGCATTGATCTATGTGTCTATTTTTGTGCCAGTATCATACTGTTTTGATTACCACATCTTTGTATTATATCTTAAAATCTAGGATTGTGATGCCTCCAGTTTTGCTTTTCTTTTTCAAGATTGCTTTGACTATTCAGATTCTTTTGTGGTTCTATACACATTTTAGGATTATTTGTTCTAGTTCTGTGAAAAATGCTGTTGGTATTTTGATCAAGATTGCATTAAATCTATAGATTGCTTTGGGTAGTATGGACATTTTAACAACATTGTTCTTCCAACCCACGAGTATGGACTATCTTTCCATTTGTTTCTATCATCTTTAATTTCTTTCATCAGTGTTTTATGTTTTCAGAGTACAGGTCTTTCACCTCCTTGCTTAAGTTTATTCCTAGGTATTTTATTATTTTTGGTACTATTATAAATAGGATTGTTTTTCTTTTTAAAAAAAATGATTTATTTTTTATTTTATTTTATTTTATTTTTTTTAGGTAATCTCCACAAGGTGGAGCTCAAACTCACAACCCAAAGATGAAAAGTTTCATGTTCTACTGACTGAGCCAGGTAGGCACCCTGGGATTGTTTTCTTAATTTCTCTTTCTGCTACTTCATTATTAGTGCATATAAATGCAACAGACTTCGATATGTTGATTTTGTGTCCTGCGACTTTACTGCATTTATTTGTCAGCAATAATAGTTTTTTGGTGGAGTCTTTAGTGTTTTCTATATGTAGTATCATGTTATCTGCAAATACTAAGAATTTTACTTCTTCCTTACCAATTTGGATGCCAATTATTTCTTTTTGTTGTCTGATCCCTGTTGCTAATACTTCTAGGACAGTGTTGAATAAAAATGGTAAGAGTGGGCATCCTTCCAGTTTTTCATTATTGAGTATAATGTTAGCTATGGGTTTTTCATATATGGTCCTTATTATGCGGTGTGACGTATGTTCCCTCTAAATCTACTTGTTGTGGGTATTTATCGTGAATGGGTGTTCATTCATTCAAAAAAGCAAAAAAGATGCTTTTTCTTCATCTATTGAAATGATCATATGGCTTTTAACCTTTCTTTTATTGATGTGATATATCATGTTGATAGATTTATGAATATTGAAACTCCCTTGCATCCCAGGAATAAATTCCACTTGATTCTCATGAATGATTTTTTAATATATTGTTGGATTTGGTTTGCTAGTATTTTTGTGAGGATTTTTGCAGCTATGTTCTTTGGAGATATTGGCCTGTAGTTTTCTCTTTTTATAGTGTCTTTATCTGGTTTTGGTATCAGGGAAATGCTGGACTCATAGAATGAATTTGGAAGCTTTTATTTCTTTTCTATCTCATGGAGTAGTTTGAGAATAGGTATCAATCCTTCTTTAAATGTTTGATAGAATTCACTTGTAATGGTTTCTGTTCTTGGACTTTTGTTTTTTGGGCATTCTTTGATTACTGATTCAATTTCATTACCGGTAATCCCTCTATTCAAATTTTTTTATTTCTTCCTTATTCAGTTGGTTATATGTTTCTAGAAATTTATCCATTTTTTCTAGGTTGTCCAATTTGTTGGCATATAATTTTTCATAATATTTGCATAATCCTTTGTATTTCTGTGGTGTCGATTGTTATTTCTGTGCTTTCATTTCTGATTTTTATTTGAGTCCTCTCTCTTTTTTGATCAGTCCGGCTAAAGGTTTATCAATTTTGTTGCTCTTTATAGAACCAGTTCCTGGTTTCATTGAACTGTTTAATCGTTTTGGGGTTTCTTTTATTTTTTGTTTTTGTTTTTATTTTATTTTTTTCTGCTGTAAACTTTATTATGCCCTTTCTTCTCCTGGTTTTGGATTTTGTTTGTTCTTTTTCTAGCTCCTAAAGGTGTAATGTTAGGTTGTTTGAGATTTTTCAAGCTTCTTAAAATAGCCCTGTGTTGCATTAAGCTTTCTTAGAACAGCTTCTCTGGTACATCCCAAATATTTTAGACTATTATATTTTTATTTTCATTCGTCTCTATGAATTTTTAATTTCCTTTTTGATTTCTTGGTTGACCAATTCATCGTTTGGTGGCGTATTATTTAACCTCCATATATTTGTGTTCTTTCCAGATTTTTTTCTTGTGGGTCATTTCTGGTGATCAGAAAAGATGCATGGTGTGGCTCCAATCTTTCTGAATTTGTTGAGTCTTGTTTTGTGGCCTAATATGTGATCTGTTCTGGAGTATGTTCCATGTGCACTTGAAAAGAATGTGTATTCTACTGTTTTAGGATGGAATGTTCTGAGGATATCTGCTAAATCCATCTGCTCCAATGTGTCATTCAAAGCCACTGCTTCCTTGTTGATTTTTTGTTTGATCTATCCATTGATGTAAGTGGGCTTTTAAAGTCCCCTACTATTATTATATTACTATTGATTATTTCCTTTATTTTGTTCTTAGCTGCTTTATGTATTTGTGTTCTCCCATGTTGAATACATAAATATTTACAATTGTATCTTCATGTTGGATTGTTTTCTCTTTGATTATATAGTGGCCTTCTTTGTTTCTTGTTGCAGTCTTTGCCTTAAAGTCCATTTTATCCCACATAAGTATTCCTACCCTGGCTTTTTTTCACTTCCATTTGCATGATAAATGCTTTTCCATCTTTTCACTTTCAATCCGCGTGTTTTCCAGGCATTTGCCAGAGATGCAGTAGCAGTAAAGTGCAAGGTGCTTTCTCTGTGTTGTTCCCCGCTAGGCCTGTAGACTGGATGTTGCCTCCAGCCCACTGCTGGGGCCACAGTGGGACCGGGGTGTGGTTATCTTTCCCTCTCCCCAGTGCAGGAGTCACTTTGAAGTTGTGCTGGTCCCTGTCAGATCTGCTTGTACACCGACAGGGTTGTGGAACCACTTTGGATGGGCTCTGGCCATGGGTGTATTTGAGGGAACAGGTCTGCAAGAGAAGACAGAGATGGGACATGCAATGCCAGTAGGGTCCATAGGGCCTGCAGCCCCCTGGGAAAAGTGCCCAGGCCTGCTGGGTTGGAGGGGGGTGGATCACACTGTTAGAGCCAAGGGGCAGGGGGCACTATTAGCTAGGTCGGTGGAGAGTGTTGGCTGCTGTGCTGGTTCCCACAGGTGTCCATGTATCTAGGCTGGGAGGCAGGTGAGATAAATGGTGATCGTGAGCTCCTTTGTTCTTGGAGAAGTCTCCCAAAGATTCCTGACCCTCCATCACATGCTTGAGACTAGTAAGTAAATCGCCAACTGGGACACCCCTGGCATTCTTCAAACTGCCACTTCTATGTTATATCTTAGTGGACTGTTTGTTGTGCTGTCTTTTTAAGGCTGGGAACTCAGCTTTACCTTGCCCTCTGGCTTTCCCAAAGCCACAGACTTTTAAAGTTCCAGGTGTTAAGCTCTAATGATTATAAGAACTCATAAAATTAGGCCCCTCTGGTTTTCAAGGCTAAATGTTATGGAGCTTCCTCTTCCTTGTACAGGTTCCCCCATGCCTGCACTGCCTGGTGTTGGGGTTTTACTTCCCTCCCCTCTCTGCACCCATTGCATTCAACCCTCTGCAGGACAGTGCATGGGCAACTTTGTCTCCCACTATGTCTCTGTCCTTCCTACCATTTTTGATGTAGCCTCCTCTCTATGATTAGCTGTGAAGAGTCTGTTCTATAAGTCTTCAATTTGTTTTCTAACTTATTTACACTGATGTGGTTGTTATCAAGTTGTATCCATGGATGAGGTGAGCCCAAGATCCTCCTATTCTGCCATCTTCCCCAGAAGTCCTCGAGTGCCTGGTAATTTCTGATTAAATATCAAACATTGTTTACTCTTGTTGAGTGCTGATATATGTGTGTGTGTGTGTGTGTGTGTGCGCGCGCGTGTGTGTGTGTAAACATATATATATATTGGCATTTCTCTCAGTTATTTGTATGTTTTGTTTTGGTACATTATCAACTTACTTGAACACAGCTTGATCTTTTTAACTCTTTCTTTTAAGCGTTGTTATGTAGATCAGTAATAATTTAGTATAAAGTTAATTTTTTCTCACTATTAAGACTAGATACTTCTTAGCACTCTGATGATCTATGCAGTCTAAATATTTCAAAGCTTTCTGAAAACAGATACTAATCCTGGTTCTATCCAGTCTGAGTACTATGTTTTTATCTGATTCTTTGCTTCAGCTTCTTTTCTTGCATGCGTGAGCTAATCAAGATTCAACTGAACATTGAGCAGGACCTTCTGTAAGTCTTAGAGTTGACTTTCTATGTTGCTTTTTCTTCTATGGCACTCTGTACTGCACACACTATCTCCTTTGGCTTCCTGGAACTCCCAGTTTGGGAGCAACCTGTAGGTTCAGCCTGTATTTTCTTTCCCTAAGCCATAGCTTGGAAACTTTCTCCAGGTAGCAAGTTGAGGGAAAGCATAAGGCTTACCTCATTTGTTTTCCATCTTTCAGAGATCGTCATTTTTCATTGCCTGCTATCTTGTAACTTGAGTGTCACTGTTTCATATATTTTGTTGGGTATTTTAGTTGTTTTAGACAGGAAAGTAAATCCAGACCATGTTATTCTATCTTGAGCAAAAGTGAGTCTCAGTGTTTTTTTTAACTTAATATTATAGAATAAGCTTTTGTGTATGTCATTAAAAATTGCTCAAAAACATTTAAAATCTATTTATAATATTTTACTGTGTGGATACAGTATAGTTGTAAAAATTTTTGCAATATGAATAATGTTTCCATGGACTTTTTTTAATCTACCTTCATTGGCATACAATTGTGTATCTAGATTGTTTTCATAGATATGGAATAACTGAGTCCAAAGGATTCAACATTGTGTTAGTTTCCTATGGCTGTTTTAACAAAATACCACAACCTGTATGGCTTAAATAATATATTTTATCATTTCACAGTTCTGGAGGCTAGACGTCCGAAATCAAGGTTTCAGCAATATTGGTTCTCTCTGAGGTATATGAAGGAAAATCTTTTCTGTGAGTGTCTTCTAGCTTCTAGTGATTTACTGCCAATCTTTGGCATTCCTTGGTTGATTTCTGTCTTCTGACCTTCATATGGCTTCCTCCCTATGTGGGGGTCTGTGTCCAAATTTTCCCTTTTATAAAGACATCAGTCATATTGACATAGGGGTCCACCCTACTCCACATGATTACCTCTACAACTATTAACTAATTACCTCTTAACTAATTACCTCTACAACTATTCTACTTTCAAGTAAGTTCACATCTGAGAACTGAAAATTAGGGTTTCAACATAGGTATTTGGGTAGGACACAATTCAAACCATTAACAAATATATTTGAACCCTGTTATATTACTTCCAAATTGACTCTAGAAGGGTTATAACAGGCAAATTATATATTAAATATGCTTTTTTGTGCAAGAATTTAAAGAACTTGCAAAAAATTGAAGAATTGAGAAAAGTAATTTTCACCACATAAAGTATTGTTAATCAGCAGTTTATTGCTATACAGATTCATTCTTCTATAAGTATTTTATAAGCTTCAAAATATATTATAGCACTTTGCCATTCCCCTTCCTTGAACTCTTTAGTTTCCCTGTGGTTCTATTCTGAATTAGAAATATGTTTTCCTTTTCAATCGTCTATTGACCTTTCTTTCTAAGTGAACTTTCTTTAGCTTATTTAATTTGTCTCTTTTTTTCAACCTGCTTTTACAGGTAAATGTTTAAAAAGCATGTGTACATATCCTAAAAGGAAATTAACTCTATCAGCAAATTAGTGTGTGGCTTTCCTAAATTGAGTTGAACTCTATCAGCAAGTGTTATTTTTAAGAGTATCTGTCCTAATGTCCCTGAGATATTAGCAAACAAGGGAAGTCAGATAAATTCAAATAAATGTTTATTCACTGAATATCTCCACTCTCATCTCTGTAGCTGTACAGGGCCCAAGTATAACCTGAAACGGAATTTAGAATATCTGAATCTGCACAATTTTCTGGTGTAGTAAGCCACCAATAATTGATTTGCATAAAGACTTGTAACTAATATAAATGAAAATATCAGTTCTGGTGCTGGTGATGGGAAGATAAGGGATGGGGATGACAAAAAAGTAAAGTAACTTTCTCAGATATGATCTTCCCACCTCTTTCACTTCAACCCTCACAATAAATTGTCAGTGTATTAATGCTAACATCCTATTACCGAGACTAAGGAAAACTGGGTTACCAAGGTAACCAAAAATAATTCAGATTATTCATTCAACAATGTTTAATAACTACTCTATACATTGGACTGTGCTAAGTATTAAATATATGGTGGTGAAAAAAAGGTCCTGGATTTCCCTGAATCTTAAAATCTAGTCAAGAGAGAAACAGCAGGAAAAAAGAAAAAAAAAAGACTTAAATATATTATTTTTTTAAAGATTTTATTTATTTACTTGTCAGAGAGAGAGCACAAGCATGGGGAGCTTCAAGCAGAAGGAGAAGCAGGATCCCTGCTGAACAAGGAGCCCAATGCCAGACTTGGTCCCAGGACCCTGGGATCATGACCTAAGCCGAAGGCAGATGAGCCACCCAGGCGCCCCTAAATATACTAAATTATTAATGAAAATAATAATGGTTTATATGAAAATGGAAGCAACAATTCAGATTGGAAGATATGGTAAGGGTCATCCCAAGAAGTAATACCTGAGGAATGAGCAGGCATTTGCCAGGAATAAGTGGGATGAAGGATCTTTTCGATAGAGAAAAGGAAGGAATGAAGGCACTGACATAAGACAGAGCTTAATGCATTCAAATAACTAAGAATCAGGATGGCTGGAATATAACGATCAGGACTGATGAAATTGGGTTGGTGAAAAAGGCAGGGGTACGATAATGTAGGACTTTACTTGGGCATGTTTACAATTTGGGGTTTTATTTTAAATTACTACGATAGCTAGTAATTTTAAGAGTGTGTAAAGTAAATATGGGACATGGCTCACTTAACCGTTATAAGAGGAATGGATGATAAAGGATGAAAGAGGAAACAATAAGTCAAGACAAGAGAGTGGTAGCAGTTGGTGTCATGCAAAGTATATAGATTCCAGATAGATTTTTGAGAAAGCACTGGAACCAGCAGGGAAAAAAAGAGTCATTTTTTTTTTTTATTTGATGCAGCAAAGATGTGCTGAGGAGAGGCAAAGAGAGATCCCAAAGATCCTCTACTTCTCTGGCTCTAGGCGCTAGGTTTGATCCCAATTACCTATAATATGAGGACCAGCGTAAGGTTAAGACTAACGCAAAGACTGAGAGTTCAGTTTTAGATATGTTAAGTCTTAGATATGTTAAGTTGCCTGTTTGATATTCATGAGATGTCAAGAAGTTGACTAAAAGTCTAGAGATCCCAAGAATGGTCTGATTTGGGAGCACAAATTTGAGTCACCACCATGGAAATGTTATTGAAGACCAAGGAGATAGATAGGCTCACCTGGTGAGAAAATCTAGTACAAAAACTGAAGATAGTCCAAGGCCAACCTCTTTACAGCTCCAATATTTTAAAAAGGGCTTGTTAATGGAACTGGGGAAAAGCATTTTAGGGATCGGAAAACGATAGTTAAGAGAGTGTGATGTCAAAAAAAAATCTTTTTTAAATAAATGATGACCTCTAAAAAAAAAAAGAAAAAAAGAAAGTGTGGTGTCTAGACAACAAGAAAAAAGAGATATAGTGTGCTAATGGCTGAGAGGTCCATTGCATTTTGGGATGCAGAGGCTTCTGTGGCTTTAGTAAGAGCTGTTTCTTTGGAAAAGTAGGGGGAGAATCCCTAATAATATGAGTTAAAAAGGTAAAAGTAAGTAGGAAGGTAGAAACAGCGTAGCGGATGATGCTTATGAGATTCTATGTTATACAGAAAAGCAGAAAAGCAGAGTAGGGCCAGAAAGGGATGTGGAATCATGGAAGTTTTGGTTTTGTCTTTTTAAAAAGATATGATTTATCAGAGCTGATTGGTAAGCTTTTGGGGAAGATCCTATTGATGAAATAGACTGAATATGCAAGTGAAAAGGAAATACCCAAAAAGTAAAAGTCGGAAATTAAGAGGTATTGACATTTTCCAGGAGTAGGGCTTTCCCATTGTCATAAAGAAGAGGAAAAGACTTAGACTAAGACGGCAAGGTAGATGGAGACTTGGTAAAGCAAGATTATATAGAAAAGAACGAAGGCCAAAGATTTTCTAGTATGTTTTCAGCAAAAGTGATATGATCTCACTATTTACAAAACATTTTAAAATAAACTCTTATCTGCATAATATATATGTATGTTAACAATAAAATAAACAACAAATACAATTAAATATACAGCAAATTGGGCAATGGAATTGTCCCATTTTACATGTTGTCTTATAAAGTAGATCTTGTATTGTAGCATCTAAATGCCTTAATTTTTTTTTTTTTTTTTTTTTTTTTTTGAGAGAGAGAGAGCATGAGCAAGGGAGGGGCAGAAAGAGAGGGAGAAGCAGACTGTTGAGCAGGGGCCAGTCGTGGCGCTCAATCCCAGGACCCCAGGATCATGACCTGAGCCAAAGGACTGACTGAGCCACACAGGTGCCCCCTAAATGCCTTAAATTTTAAAGACAGAAATAAAAGCCCAACTTATGTGAATGTCTGAGAGTACATTTGATGAAATATGCTCTTAGAAACCATCAAAAATTGAAGGGCTTATGGCTCTAACATAAAGCCAGCTTTATTCCATCTGTAGAAATCTGGTAATACATGCAATAAAATATAACGGTTCCAATAAAAGATGTTGTTTTCCACTGTTTCCCTCCCTACAATATTACATTTGCAGAGGATTTTTGTTTGGTCTTCTCTGTTTAGAAAAATACACTGGTTATTATATAATAGTTGCTTACCATGGCAAGTCAGAAAAAAGTAACTTCTTCCTACATCGTTTACTTTAATGATTTATTCTCACCTTTTTCTTTTCATCTTCAGATTCTGACTGGAAAACTCAAATTCAGTTTTAGTTCCTTTAAGAACCAAATGACTCATTAGGTTTAGGTGCTACGATAGATTTCCCTTCCTCCCGCCTTCCCTCCCTCTTTCTCTTCTTCCCTTCCTTCCTTTTCCCCTACCTTCCTTTCTTGTTTCTTCTCCCCTTTCCTGTCTTTTTTTTTTTTTTGAACTACCATCCTGCCTGAAGACTTGAAGATGAAAAGATGTTTATTCCAAAATGTCATTCAGAAAGTTCACATTATTACAATATTGGCTACATGAAAAGTGAGCATAGAATATCTTCCAAGGCCACTTTTAATTCTCTGATTCAACATCATTCTAAAATGATCAATATCCTCATAAATAAGTTTAGAACCAGGAAGAAGAGAAAACTTGTCAGCAATTGTGTGTGTGATCCAATTAGCCAAGGCAACCCCGTTGCCTTGCTTCCAGTTGAATTAACTGTTTGGCATTTGTTCAGGATGTCCATACACTAGCCTCATTTTAGCTGCACTTGGAAAGCTGCCCAGGGTAGAAATCCTAAATACAGATCCACTGGAAGTGATAATCTCAGGAAATGCCAGAATAATTTTCTTGACAAGAGACCAATGAGGCTTGTACTATGTTTACTTGTTTGGGACTTTTGGTGAAATTTAAAAAATAAGAAACTTTGAATTATAGAAAAGAAAACTAGTATTTTTCCAACTCAATTAATTAAACCTTAATCAATACCAACTAACACCAAAAATAATTTAAAAAAAAATTATCTTATCTCTTCCCCTATTTTAAACATATTCATTAAACTATATACTTCTATGTAAATGGCAATTATATTTCTAAATTATGTTATCAATATTCTTAACCATCTTCAGAAGTGATAATCATGCAATCTTCTTTCCTTTGCTGCTCCAGAGATTCACAGTTAGGATATTTCCCTACTTATATTTAGCAAAGCGTTACATGTTGCAACTTAAATTGACTCCTTCTTGTTCTGACTTTAATGGGGATTATCTTCCTTAAAAATTATGGCTCATTTTACAGAATCTCATCAGAACAAATCAAAACCAAGCCAAATTAGAGTAGTCAACATATTTCTGTAGAGGTGCAGAGGAGATTTTCTTAATGCTTTTCTCAGCTTTTATAAGAAATGTAACTTAATTGAATTTTCAGTAACTGTCAACATTGATAAGGAGGAAATTATTACAGCCTTATATGTATTTTATGACTTCTCTGAAATGAAATAATCTCAGACTTTAATATTATTCTCGTCAATGAACAACTTGGCAGCAGGATTAAATACTGGGATAAATCTACTGCTAGGGAAGCTAAGACTTCAGGAAGGAAGGGATTCTTGAGTTAGAGTTTAAAGAATGAGAAAAGTTCAGAAGGCAGAAATTCTGAATGCCATTCTCAGTTCTAGGAACCACAATGATGTAGGGTCATTGTGAATATCTCTTAAAAATCCATTATTTTGCATTGCTCCAGTTTCTGAATTTTTAGCTTTTCCTTGTCCTCCTGTTTCTGTTATATTTTTCTTGTTCTCAGCATCAGCCTGCCTGCTTTCTCAATTCTATTTTTCATGGTGCCTGAAATCAAGGAAATAATTTATAAAGTTGTTGCAGTAAGTATCAGGATTCTGCCATTTGGCAATATCACATGGCTATGTGAAGGTGTGTGTGATGTAATGCAAGTTATTTGCCACAAAAAGCAATTCATATCATAATTTCTCTAAAAAAAAGGAAAAAAACAAAAGATACAGAACTTGAAGAGATATAGGACTTCTTATCATGAGGGCAGGAAGACTTGCATTAAGCATTTTACCAAAAATCTTCATATAATTTTTATTTTTATTCGAGTATAATTAACACACAGTGTTATATTAATTTCAGGTGTACAATATAATGACTCAACAATTCGATACATTTCTCAGTGCTCATCAGAATAAGTGTACTCTCAATCTCCTTTATCTATTTCACTGATCCTCCTACCTACTTCCCTTCTGGCAACCACTAGCTTATTCTCTGTAGTTAAGAGTCTATTTCTCTCTTTCTGTTTTTTTGTTTGTTTATTTGCTTGTCCATTTGTTTGATTTCTTAAATTTCATATATGAATGAAATCATACGGTATTTTTCTCTGACTGGCATATTTCACTTAGCATTATACCTCTAGGTCCATCCATGCTGTCACAAGCGGCAAGATTTTGCTCTTTTTACGGCTGAGTAATATTCCACTTTATGCATATACCACATATTCTTTAGCCATTCATTTCAAATGTTATCTCAAATGTCATCTTTCTGGTAAGATGGGACTTCTATTAGTAGAGATAAATAGTACTAAGTAGAATGTGTGAGCAAGGAAGAAAATAACTTTTATAGAAAAATAATTATATATTTATATGTAATTTGCTATTTACATGTATATAATTATAGAAATGGCTACATACACACACACAAAAGACTATATATAAGGTGTATATACAAGTATGGATATTTCAAATGATATCCTAACCAGTTATTATTATAATTTCCTTTTTCAGAACACAAATAACTTCCTTTTTATTACTTAAATGCAAAAACAGAACTTTCTTTTTCTAAACAGAAAGTTTTTCACCCTCCCCAGGAGAGAGTCTTGGAAATGATAGGTCAAATCTAAGCCCACCGCATATGATAGCATTGTCAGCAAGCTGACTTTTGACCCTTTATGTCATATTGTAAATGAAACGGCTGCTTGACTGTCTGAGATGAAAACCAGCTGTGTAATGGTTGGTTACTCATTGCATTTTAATTATTGTTTGCTTTCCATAAAGAGAATTAAAATTATTATAAATGTTTGCTAATGAGCTAAAAAATATGGAAAATATTTTATTCTTGGAAGCGTTTTTGACAGAGTGCATGCCGATATCAGAGGGAAAAAAGTTCCATATGACAATGTCCTTAGGCTATTGTCTATTAAAACCTCAATTAACAATGTGAACTTGATCTGTATTAGTACAAAAAAGATATCCTGAGTTTAAATTACAGAATTATTTTCTTCATTTCCAATATATTTTGTTTACATGGTGAGGACTTCTGATTCACAACATCTCAGCAGAAAATGCTCAAATTATTTAAACCATTTCACTGAGGAAGTAAAACTAGGCTTATGTGCAAAAGGAGCAACTCAACTGAAATTTTAAGAGCCTGTATGTATATTAAAGGCAATGATAAATTATATTATGGATGTTTTTGCATTGCAGAAACTGAGGAACAGCCCAGATCTATTTTTATTTATCAGGACTATTGTATAGCAATTTGATAGTTCCAAGCAATTAGCCATTAAATACTTTTGAAAGATATTTTCTCTTTTATTTTTCAACTGCAAAATGACTCAGAGAATACTTTTGTTAAGAAAACAACCTGAGTATAAAAGGAACTGAATTAAAGTTCAAGAAATCTGACTATACTCTTCTCTCTCTGACTTTGCTGTAGTTCATATGGAAAAGCCGTTCCATTTGCATTTAGATGCGATTTTCCCAGTGAAAAGCCTGATATGCTCTGTTCTAGTTTGGAGAAATGATTTGGGTCTTTAGGTCTAACTTAATTTACGTAGAATGAAAAAGCCCTTTCCTGAGTAGAAATATCAGGAAAGTTAAATTCTCAGTGTTTTGTGTTTGTGTTTTTATTTTCATTATTTCTATAGAAGTGCTTTTATATTTGCATTACTCTGTGGCTTCTTTAATTTGAAAGGCCCTAAAATTTTTCTTCCATTTTTTATGTAATTAACATGAAATCAAATGTGGATATGTATATGTGGATGGCCGAAGACAGGAATACAAGTTGATGTTTTGTTCAATTTTGCCTTACTTCATCGCATCATAGAAAATTTGGACCCAAAGGATATTTAATGATATAGTTCACTTTCATATGTTACAAATGAGAAAATACACACAGCAGATTTGATTGGCTTATCTAAGGAGATGCATAAAGATGGTGAGCAGGTGACACAGAGCTGAGAACATATTCTAATGGGTTTGCCACTATCCTACATCGCTCTCCTGAAAGAGTTCTTTGCTGAGAAGAGTCTCTCTTGGTTCCAACATGACCAAATTTTTTTACTGAAGCTTTCAAATCCTGCAAAAGTTCTGATATATTAATATTTGGACACTCTACAACTCCACACTCTTTCTGCTTAGTGTTATTTCGCAGTGAGTTGCATTTTTAAAGGGGCTTAACAACAAATTTTTAATTGAAGTATAATATAAAAACATAAAAGTATGCATCTAACAAATGGGCAGCTTATTAAATATTCACAGACTCAGAACTTCCTTTTAACCAGGACCCAGATTAAGAAGCCATACGTTATCAGTACCTCACGAGCCCGTTTACTTAAACATCAGTGTATGTGTGGGTCTGTTTCTGGGCTCTCTTGGGGAGAACTGACATCTCCACAATGTTGAGTTGTGCCCCCTCTCTCTAAAATAAATTAGATCTTTAGGGAAAAAAAAAAAAAGAAAAGCAGTATCATCCATAACACCAAGATGTAACCTCACTTCAAGTCTATGTTAACAATATTTGAAAGGAAAAAAGAGGTAGAATTAAAGCCAGAAAAACTAGTTATTATCATCAATCATATTTTATGCTGCCATCCAGTTAAATGAGACTTATAATTCAAAGACTAAGTTGATTCCTTCTTAGGTTCACATTTGCATATGAAACTCTGGGTCAGCTTCATTTACATATACATGAATAGGCTACAGAAAATAGCTCTTTGAAAATAATATAACTTTAACACATTCTCAGAAGTCATCGTTTAGCGTGAAATAAAGAAAGCAGGCTTCCTTATCTTACAACATACAGAAAAATCAACTCAAAATGGATTGAAGACAAACATTAGATATGAAATGGTAAAATTTCTAGAAGAAAACATAGGAGAAAAGCTCCTTGACATCGGTCTTGGCAATAATTTTTCAAAATTGACACCAAAAGCACAGGCAACAAAGCAAAAATAAGCAAGCGGGACTACAAGAGGTTTTTTGCACAGCTAGGGAAATAATTAACAACATGAAAAGGCAATCTATGAGATGTGAAAAAAATATTTTGTAAACCATATATCTGATAAGAGTTAATATGCAAAATATATAAAGAAGTCATACAACTCAACAGAAAAAAAATTAATAATTCAAATAAAAAATAGGCAAAAGCCCTGAACGGACATTTTTCCAAAGACATGCAAATGGCCAATAGGTGTATGAAAAGAAGCTCAACGTCACTCACCATCAGGAAAATGCGAATCAAAACCACAATGAGATACTACCTGACACCTGTTAGAATGGCTATTACCAAAAAGTGAAAAGACAACAAGTGCTGGCAAAGATGTAGAGAAAAGGAAACCTTTGGGGCGTGGTTGGTGGGAATGTAAATTG
Source organism: Potos flavus (assembly GCA_028534135.1). NCBI lineage: Eukaryota > Metazoa > Chordata > Mammalia > Carnivora > Procyonidae > Potos > Potos flavus. Next base: position 27,420,144 of record CM052883.1, on the reverse strand, counting down.
GTGCAGCCACTTTGGAAAACAGTACAAAGATTCCTCAAAAAATTAAAAATGGAACTACTATATGATCCAGCAATCCCATTTTTTGTATATATCCAAAAGAAACTAAATCATTATCTTGAAGAGATATCTGCTCTCCCAAGTTCATTGCAACATTATTCACAGTAGCCAAGACATGGAAACAACCTATCTATCAACAGATAAATGGATCAAGACAATTACATATATGTATATAATATTCAGCTGTGAGAAAGAAGGAAATCCTGCCATTTGCCATGACTTGGATGAAACTGGAAGACATTATGCTAAGTGAAATAAACCAGACAAAGAATGACAAATATTGCATGAATATTTGTTATGTGGAATATTAAAAAAAAAAAAAAAAGCCAACTCATAGTAAAAAGAGTAGAATGGTAGTTACCAGATGCTGGGGAGTGAAGGAAAGGGGGAGATACTGGTCACTTTCAATTATAAGATAAATAAGTTCTGGAGACCTAATGTACAGCATAGTGACTATAGTTAAAAATAATGTATACTTGAAATTTGCTAAGATCTCAAGTGTTCTTACTACAAAAAATAAAGTCAATATAGGAGGTGATAGATGTGTTAATTAGTTTATGGCAACCATTTCACAATGTATACATACATCAAAATGTCACCTTATACACCTTAAATATGTGTGTTTTTATTCATCAAAAATTTAAAAAATAAACAAAAAATTAAAAACAGACTTTAAATTTCAAATGTCAGATCCAAAACTTAAATGAGCAAATATTGGGCAATGTACTTAAATTCTGTGTCTCTATTTTCTCATCTAAAAATGAGGATATCCACCTCATAGGAATTTCCTAAGTGCGGTAGGCAGTTTCCTTTCTTTTTTTTAAATTTATTATTTATTTATTTATTTAAGAGAGATAGAGAGAGCACAAGGGGGGGGGCAGGGAAGGGAGAGGGAGAAGCAGATTCCCCACTGAGCAGGGAGCCTGATGTGGGACTCGATCCCAGGACCCTGAGATCATGACCTGAGCCAAAGGCTCAACCAACTGAGCCACCCAGGTGCCCCAGGTAGGCAGTTCCTAAAAGGACTCTTGGTATTCACACCCTTGTATAATCCCTTCCCCTTGAATGTGGTTAGACCCAGCAATTCACTTCCACTAGAATATAGCAAATGTAATGGGATATTACATCAGATATTAAAGCACAAGAATGTGAACTCCACCTTTCTTATTCTCTCATTCTCTTACTTGCTCTGAGGGAAGCCAGCTACCATATTGTTAGCTGTACTATGGAGAGGCCCATGTGGCAAGGACCTGAGGGAAGCTTCTGTCCAACAGCCAGTAAACAATTGAGATCGGTCTAATGATTCATGGGAGACAAGATCCAACCACATTAGTATGTTTGGAGACATCTGACACCCTGATTACCTCCTTATGAAAGACCATGAGCCACATGGCCCAGCCAGCCAGACCCAGATTCATGCCCCACAGAAATCGTGGAAGAATAAACGTTGTTTTGAGCCATTAAATTTAATTTGTAATCTGTTACACAGCAATAGATATCTAACATAATAAAGTTATCTGTTAAGAGTTGTTGAAATATAGATCTGGGATTTAGGAGAAATTGAAATTAGAAGGCATCAAGAAATAGATTCTGCCTTTAATTTGTATGCTTTTACATGATGATTGAGTAGAAAAGAGGGTAAGACAAACTTTTGAAGACAACCAATATTTAAGAAAAATAAGATCCATCAGAGGAAAAATAAATCCATGGTAGAAGCCAAAAGGAACATAAAGTTGAGGTTAGAATTAGGAAAGAGTATATCATGAATGCCAAGTGAGGAGATAATTTCAAGATAGAAGTTAATACCAAAATTAATTAACATTGGGGCAGAAGGACAAGGAGTAATATTTGTTAAAATTCATCATGAGACCGGCACTTACAGGTGTTTTGCAAGTACTAACTTATTTAGGCCCTTATAATATTAGAACATAATTATTCTCATTTTACAAATAAGAAAGATGCTCAAAGGAAGGAAATATCTTGCCCAAAGTCACATAGCTAGCATATGGAAGCATCAGGATTCAAATCCAAATCTATCTTAGCTCCAATCCCTTACTTTTTCCATTAAGATGTAATGACTCTCAGACTTGCAAGGGACAGCTTATAAAGCTCTCATATAATAAACCTACTTAGACTGATATAAAATCTCTGTGAGATGGTTAGAAAGTTCTTCTTCAGCAATTGGATTGTGCTCAGGCACATTTGGTGTTCTTGAGGGAACCACAATCTGTCAGGACCTCACACACACTAGGAGGGCTACTCTTCCCTCCTGCTTTTGTGTCTCCTAAACATCATTTAAGCATTACCTCCTCCCCCAAGTTTAACCTCCTATCAGGTGGATGGTAACTGGAAGCTCAGATGCATACTTTCATATTAGCACTTCCTATGCTCTGTTTTAATTGTTGGTTTATGTTTCTATTTCCTCCATCATAGGTTGTGGCTATATTTTCTGTCATAATTTCTATATGCCTGACTTATAATAGATAATAGCTATTTATCAGACATAGACTGAATGGATAAAGGAATGGAAGGACACTGGTTAAATCCTAAAGACTGAGTAAAATGAGAAAGGGAAAGGAATGTTGAGCAGAAACAAAAGCATGTATGAAAGTCTGATAGCATAAAAGAGCATGGGGTGTGCAGAAGAGAAAATACTTCCATATGGAAATTTAATGCTCACTTCATCATACATATACAAAATTCAGAACCATATGGTTATGGGATTCGCTAGGATATGGCAGGCATAGAGGTAGGAAAGCTAAAGATTATAGCAGACACTGTTGGATGCTGTCTAGTAGCCATTCCTCCCTTCCTGCTTCTGCTAGAACTGAGTTCAGCAGTTCGCTGGCATCTAGTCATGTGCCTCAGGAACTGCTTATCCCCAGGCTTACAAAAGAAGGGGTCGTAGGTCCTAAGGCAATCCATATGTGTATATTCCCCCTAACCTAGTTTGATATGAGCTATGTGAATGTGATGGAGCGTACCCAGCCATGTTCTTATGGCCAGCAAAAACTTCATTCATTTGTATTGATTAGTAACTACCCACTAATCAGAACAATCTCAGGCTATCATGATTACCATATAGTAATGGTTATCACTTATTGAGTATGCGCTGTGCCAAGCACTGTAACAATTGCTTTATATGCCCTATGTATGAAAGAACCCTATGAGCAATGTCTTTGCTGGGATAAGGAGTCAGGACTAATTTAATATCTAGACAACTTACTTCAATTTTTATTAACTAAGCTATTTTGCTCAATGGAATCAAGCACTCTTGGACCCTAGTGAGAAGAAAAGGAAAAGATCTATTACATATAGGGGATTAAAAATGAGAATGGGGGTGTATTAAACAGCCACCTTTCCCATCTCAACCCTGGTCCCAAGGGAGAAGATTCCTTTATGACCAGCTACTCTCCCCCAGGTGGACACGGCATTGAGTTTAGGGAACCTGCCATGGCAGGAGGCTTGGCTGCTGCAGGACTTCCATTTCCATCCCATGGTAATGCCGATGGATAAACCATCAGGATAGCGGAGAGTCTCGGAGCATGATCTATAAATGCGAGACCCTCTTCTTGACCAGGCCCCAGAGTAGTTCCCTATCGGCTCCTGCTCACAGCAAGGCCATCAGCTCACAGGTCTGTTGTGTTACTAGACATGAAAACAACATTAATCTCGTACATCTCCATCGGATGTCTTGGGTTACTAGGTATACTGTCGATGAGCAGTGATATTCTGAAAGGAATCTTTTTTTCTGAGCAGTAGGTCTCAAAAGTGGGCTTAAAATATTCAATAAGCCACGTCGTAAACAGATGTGCTATCATCCAGGTTTTGTTGTTCCATTTATAGAGTACAGGCAGAGTAGATTTGGCATAATTTTTAAGAGCCATGGGATTTGGGGAATGGTCAATAGGCACTGACTTCAATATAAAGTCGCTAGCTACACTAGTCCCTAACAAGGCAGTCAGCCTGTCCTTTGAAGCTTTGATGCCAGGCATTGTCTTTTTCCCTCTAGCTAGGAAAATCATGGATGGCATCTACTTCTAATAGAAGGCTGTCATTGAAAATCTGTTGTTTAGTGTAGTCACCTGCGTTAATTCTTAGCTAGATCTTCTGGGTAGCTTGCTGCAGCTTCTCCACCAGCAGCTACTCACACTTTCATGCCATGGAGATGGCTTCTTCCCTTAAACCTCATGAACCATCTCAGCTAAGTTCACACTTTTCTTCGGCAGCTTCCTCACCTCTCTCAGCCTTCGCAGAATTGAAGAGAGTTAGGGCCTTGCTCCAGATCAGGCTTTGGCTGAAGGGAATGTTGTGGTTGGTTTGGTCTTCTCTTCAGACTGCTAAAACTTTCTCTATATCAGCAATAAGGCAGTTTTGCTTTCTCACCATTCATGTGTTCACCGGATAGCACGTTTAATTTCCTTCAAGAACTTTGCCTTTGCATTCATAGCTTCGCTAACTGTCCGGTGCAAGAGGCCTAGCTTTCAGCCTAACTCGGCTTTTGACATGCCTCGCTCACTAGACTTACTCATTTCTAGCTTTGGATTGACAGTGAGAGCCCTGCTACTCTTCCTCTCATTTGAACCCACAGAGGCCATTGTAGGGTTATTAATGAGCCTAATTTCAATATGTTGCATCTCAAGGAATAGGGAGGCTTGGGGAGCGGGGGAGAGGAAACAGCTGGTCAGTGGAGCAGTCAGAAAACACACAACATTTAGCTATCAAGTTCCCCATCTTATATGGGTGCACTTGGTGGTGCCCCCCAAAAATGACTATAATAACATCAAAGATCACTGACCATAGATCACCATAACAATTATAACAATGAAAAAGTTTAAAATGTTGTGAGAATTACCAAAATGTGACACAGAGACACAAAGTGAGCAAATGATGTTAGAAAAATGACACCAATAGACTTGCTTTGTTCAGGGTTGCCACAAACCTTCAGTTTGTTAAAAAAAAAAAAAAAGGCAATCTCTACAAAGCACAGTAAAGCAAAGCACAGTAAAATGGGATATGCCTGTGCTTTGTGAGCATGGTAGATGTTTAATCCTTCCTCAGGGAATGGTTGTGGTTTCTTCAGACATCACTCTTTCATCGCTGGTCATCTATCGCTGCAAAGTCCTCCCTGGATGGCTACTTACAAAGCTCCACCATCCAGCCTCTGGCTTCCTTGGTCCGTTCCTCACAGAATATCACCTAAACTGGGACCCTATCATCCTTCCAAGCAGCCTGCTCGAACGCTCCTCTTAATCACCCTTACTCAGCCTTCGAATGAATAGACAGCTACAGTCTCTCCCTTTAAAGCTTTGTCAGGCTTGAGACAAGCTTTCTTGCTTCACAGACTCCCAGGTACACAAGTAAAGCTGTTTGACTGTTCTCCTTGAAGCACTGTCCGAATCCACACCTGGGGAAAACATGAAATATCTCCCAGATTGCTGAAAATTCCTGCTGTCCTACTTCTGTAGCCTTTCTTCTCCAAGCCCTATTTGCGTTTGCCCTTGAACTGCAGGCTAATGGGCTGAAAGAGTCCACTCATAACCAAAGCTGTAGTGAACCGTGTAGACTGTACTCCAGATTTCATAGGGGCAGCAGGGGCAATATTGAAATCATACTGCTGACAGTAAATAACTCAAATCACATTGTGCACACAAACTTTTTTTTTTTTTATCATGCAGAGCAGTTCAGGTTTCTCTGACTCCTGCTCCCTAATTTGCCTACACAAGATCAAAATTTCTCAGCATAACAAAGGCCATTTCTACAAAGAGGATTCATCCTCAAAAGGAAAAAATCGTGTTTATAAATATCAAAGTTTCTTTCTTGCATAAATGTGTTTGTGTGCTTGTGTGTATTTACCTTGACAGAAAGCAGTACATGATGGATTTCCTTGCATTTTAATTTGAATAATGCTGAAAGGCAAAAAAAAGTTAAAAGTTACTCACAAAGTCATTATTACTTTAAATATTTATTATGTGCCTGTGTCTACACACACACATGTGAAACAGGATGCAGAGGTCTGCCTCAGCTCCCACTGTGTCTCAGATATGACCGCTGTAGCAGTTTGGTGTGTTCCCAGGATTTTTTAGGCTAATACAGACATTTGCATGTATGCATATAAACATGTGTACAGTTTTTATACAAATTTAATCATGCGAAACACATTGGTCTTCTAGGTTTTGTTGCCTCCTTTATTAATATATCATCAACATCTTTCTGGGCAGTAGATATACTTGTTTGATTTTATGGTTCCAGAGTATTTCCTTTTATGAATGGATTTAGGCTACGGTGGCCACACCTCCCCACTCCTCATAAAGTTTTTCTTTTCTTTTCTTTTTTAAGATTTATTTATTCATTTGAGAGAGAGAGAGAGAAAGAGAGAAAGCTGGGAGAGGGGCACCGGGAGAAGGAGAGAGAAATTCAAGAGGCTCCACTCTGATTCAGGCTCCATCTCACAACCCTGAGATCACAACCTGAACCAAAACCAAGAGCCAGACACCATCCAGGCGCCCCTCCCCCTAAAGTTTTTCCGGTCTTGGATAGTATCTCATCTGTGAGGAGCACATCCTTTTCAAAATATTATGACTATGTTGTCTTCATTCTTCTACATGAGCTTTAGAATAATTTTTGAAAGGTCAAAGAAAATCAAATGTCCCACTGAGATTAGCATTATAGAAAATGTAGAAATTAATTGGAGGGTGAATTAGCATTTTAAAATAGTGTCTTCCCATCCAGGAACATGACATGCCTTTGCATTCATTCATGTTCTGGTTGTTTGTTTGATTGACTTTATGTTCCCCAATAAAATTTTGCAGTTTTTTCTTAAATGTCAGCCATGAGAAATGAAAAATGGGGGCTAACATGTGTTGTAAGAAGTCTTGCAATTCAACCCAGAAACTAATTTCTGGATAATAAATTTAAAAGGCTGCCTTTGTGTTCCTGTTTCTCAAAAAATTTCAGTTTTTAACATTTTAATAGCTTCAAAGGCATGCCAACTTTTGTCATTGCCAGATTCATTCAATGATGTAAATAACCTAAGTTGTAAGAATGAATTGTTTTCTCCTAGGAGGCTCAGTAAAAGGATTCCAAATGTGTTCCCTAATATATGCGTAGTTTTTTTTTTCCCCTGAGTTGATTTCATCCAATAAAGTTTGCTCCTCAGCATTAGAAGTTCCAAACATTTCTTTTAAATGGAGTCTTCTTAATGAGGTGCCAATCAGGGCAATGACAAAAATTGGTCCTAATTAAAAATAAAAAGTACCCTTTTTAAAAAAAAATTGTTGTTTACAGTAAATGCTTATTTGGAGAAGGAGCTGGTTCATCCCCTCACTTTGTGGCTGGATTTTTTTTCCCAATGAGCCTTTCTCTGGCCTCTGAACTGCTGCTGTGGTATATTTCTCTGAAAATGATCTTGACTGGAGCAGAAAGAGGGAACTGTATGCTTAAATTAAGGTTTCTCTCTTTCTCACCCCACTCCCTACCCCAGAAAATCCAGATAAGCTAGATTATTATTCCATATAATTATATGAAATAATCAAATAACCTAGATAATTATTTTAGATCATCTTTATCATGATATTTTGTGTTCATATGGAACATTTACTTCCAATACTCCTAGGAAGATACTATGTAATGTAACAGCTACAACTGCGCCATTGTTCATGCTCCTGGCCAGCCATCAAAAAGGATACAAAGTTATAAAAGAAACTGGCTTATATTTGAAACTCTGTGTGTATACCATACGTGGATGCTAAGAATTCTACTACATTACTCTTAGCATTTAAATCACATTTTGGTGGGAACACAGAAACTACTCTCTTTGTTTTAACAAGAAGGGATTTAATAGAGGGAATTGGATACCTAAAATGCTGGTCCTAAGGCTGAGGGAATAAAGGCCAGGGTGTGGCACTGTTGCCTTTTAGGAAGTTGGAAAGTGTGGGGATTCAGGAAAGTGTCACTGAAGCTCTCATTTGCCCCTAGTGCCAAAGCAGGTGACTCACAGGTCACCTAGAAGATGCTGCAAGGCTTACTGATCTCTACAGTCTGACAAACATCTCATCTGTTGCTGCTAGAAGCAAAAAAAAAAAAAAAAAAAGACTTCAATTCTGTCATTTACATCTCTTGTGACTGAATCTCTCCTTGGAATTAAACATACATCTTACAGCAAAGGAGTCTGGGAAATGTAGTTTTCAGGCTTCAAACTATGAGGTATAAGGAGGATCTTGGTAGGACAGGGTTGGTACTCAATATCAACAGAGAGTATCTCACCCAAATGCTCATTAGCATGACTCCTAAGATTGTAGTTTCCCACTGGAGGCCAATAATACACATACTTATTTCAAATTTGGTTAACACTCTATAAATTTCACCTTGATCTAAACTCATCTGGATGCCCTGATTTCCTAGGTAGCCCTAAATTAATGCTTCCTCAATAGGCAGCTCCTGTTGGCATTACCCTCTTAGACTTAGAAAATGGCGTAAGGGGGTGGCTCAGTGGGTTAAAGCCTCTGCCTTCGGCTCAGGTCATGATCTCGGGGTCCTGGGATCGAGCCCCGCATGGGGCTCTCTGCTCAGCAGGGAGCCTGTTTCCCCCTCTCCCTCTGCCTGCCTCTCTGCCTACTTGTGATCTCTCTTTCTCTCTCTCTGTCAAATTAATAAATAAAATCTAAAATAATAATAATAATAAAACACTTTAAAATGGCATAAGGGCACCTGGCTGGCTCAGTTGGTAGGCCATGCAACTTTTGATCCCAGGGTTATGAGTTCAAGCCCCATGTTGGGTGTAGAGATTACTTAAAAATAAATTTTTTTTGAATTATTTATTTATTTGAGAGACAGCAGGGGGAGGGGCAAAAGGAGAGGAAGAGAGAGATCCTCAGGCAAATTCTGTGCTTAGCCTGGAGCCCTGCACAGGGTTGGATCTCATGACCCTGAGATCATGACCTGAGCTAAAACCAAGAGATGGATGCTTAACCAACTGGGCCACCCAGGTGCCTCAAAATAAAATATTGTTTTACAAGAAAGAAAATGAGGGTGCCTGGGTGGCCCAGTGGCTAAGCAACTGCCTTTGGCTCGGGTCATGATCCCAGGGTCCTGGGATCGAGCCCCACGTCATGCTCTCTGCTCAGCTGGGAGTCTGTCTCTCCCTCTCCCTCTGCCTGCTGTTCCCCCTGCTTGTGCTCTCTCTCTCTCTCTGTCAAATAAATAAAAATAAAATCTGAAAAAAAAACAATAAAAGAAAGAAAGAAAGAAAGAAAGAAAGAAAGAAAGAAAGAAAGAAAGAAAAAGAAAAAGGTGTAAAAATTCCTTTCAAAAATGGCCTAGCAGAGCTTATTTATATCTTTTCTGCTATCAATTTCTTCTACTATGGCAGTGAGACAATGAGTTATAGAACTTGGCTAGCATTTCTCCCAGCAACAAACCAAATTAATACAGCACCATTTCTCTTGGTCACATTTCTATACAAGATTAGTGTGTTTTCTAATCTGGCTAAGTGGTTTGCAATAACTGAAATTCTCATCAGTTTTATTGAATCATTCATGGAATTGATTTGAATCTTGTAGATAGTGCTATCTTTAAAGGCTTAATTTGATTATTCACAGATAGACTTCATGTAATATTTTTTAAGTTTTTATTTAAATTCCAGTTAATTAAGATACAGTGTAATATTAGTTGCAGGTATACAATGTAATGATTCAACACTTCCACACAACACCCCGTGCTCACCACAGCAAGTACAGTCCTTAATCTCAGTCACCTATTTAATCCATCCTCCCACCCACCTCCCCTCTGGTAACCATCAATTTGTACTCTATAGTTAAGAGTCTGTTTCTTACTTCTCTCTATTTTTTCCCTCTGCTCATTGGTTTTGTTTCTTAAATTCCACACTAGTGAAATCATATCATATTTGTCTTTCTCTGACTGACTTATTTCACTTAGCATTATACTCTCTTGCTCCACCCATGTCATTGCAAATAGCAAGATTTCATTTTTTTTTTTATGGCTGAGTAATATTCCATTATATATATATATATATTCCACTACTATATATTTTTATCTTTATTTTATATTTTACCACTTCTTCTCTATCTATTCATCAGTTGATAGACATTTGGGCTGTTTCCATAATTTGGCTATTGTAGATAATGCTGCTATAAACATCAGGGTTCGAATTAGTATTTTTGTATTCTTTGGGTGAATACCTAGTAGAGAAATTGCTGGGTCATAGGGTAGTTCTGGTTTTAACTTTTTGAGGAACCTCCATACTATTTTCCCGAATTTGCTTTCTCAAAAACAGGACAAGAGGGTTCCCTTTTCTCCACATCCTTGTCAACAACTGCTGTTTCTTGTGTCATTGACTTTAGCCATTCTGACAGGTGTAAGGTGATTATCTCTTTGTAGTTTTGATTTGCATTTCCCTGATGATCAGTGATATTGAGCATTTTTCATGTGTCTATTGGCCATCTGTATGTCTTCTTTGGAAAAATGTCTACTCACATCTTCTGCCTATTTTTAATTGTATTATTCATTTTTTAGATGTTGAGTTTTATAAGTTCTTTAAATATTTTGGATAAAAACCCTTTACCACATGTGTTGTTTGCAAATATCTTCTCCCATTCCGTAGGTTGCCCTTTAGTTTTGTCGATTGTTTCCTTTGTGGTCCAGAAGCTTTTTATTTTGATGAAGTCCCAACAGATTTTTACTTTTAATTCCCTTGCCACAGGAGACATATCTAGAAAGAAGTTGTTATGGCTGTTGTCAAAGAGATTACTGCCTGTGTTCTCCTCTAGGATTTTTATGGTTTCACATTTAGGTCTTTGATCCATTTTGAATTTATTTTTGTGTTTGATGTAAGAAAGTGGCCTAGTTTCGTTCTTTTGTATGTGACTGTCCAGTATTCCCAACACCATTTGTTGAGGAGACTGTCTTTTTCCCACTGGATATTCTTTCCTGCTTTGTCAAAGATTAATTGACCATATAGTTGTGAGTTCATTTCTGAGTTTTCTATTCTGTTCTATTGATCTATGTGTCTATTTTTATGAGAGTACCAGACTGTTTTGGTCACTACAGCTTTGTAATATAACTTAAAGTCCACAGTTGTGATGCCTCAGACTTTGCTTTTCTTTTTCAAGGTTGCTTTGGCTATTCAGGGTCTTTTCTGGTTCCATATAAATTTTAGGATTGTTTGTTCTAGCTCTGTGAAAATGCTGTTGGTATTTTGATAGAGATTACATTAAACGTGTAGATTACTTTAGGTAGTATAGACATTTTAACAATTTATTCTTTCAGTCCACGAGCATGGAATGTCTTTCCATTTCTTTGTGTCTTCATTAAGGTCTTTCACCTCTTTGGTAAGGTTTATTTCCAGATATCTTATTGGTTTTGGTGCAGTTGTGAATGGGATTATTTTCTTAATTTCTCCTTCTGCTGCTTCATTATTGATGCATAGAAATGCAACTGATTTCTGTACTTTGATATTTGTATCCTGTGACTTGACTGAGTTCGTCGGTCAGTTCTAGTGGGGTTTTTTGTGGAGTCTTTTGGGTATTCTATATAAAGTATCAGGTCATCTGCAAATGGTGAAAGTTTTACTCCTTCCTTGACCTTTTTGGATGCCTTTTATTTCTTTTTGTTGTCTGATTACTGTGACTAGGACTTCCAGTACTATGTTAAAGAACTGTGTTGAGAGTGGACATCCCCGTCTTATTCCTGACCATAGAGGAAAGCTCTCCGTTTTTCCCCATTGAGGATGATATTAGCTATGGGGTTTTTTATATATGGCCTCTATTATGTTGAGATATGTTCCCTCTAAACCTACTTTGTTGAGGGTTTTTTATAATGAATGATATTGTACTTTATTAAATGCTTTTCCTGCATTTATTGAAATGACCACATGGTTCTCATCTTTTCTTTCATTGATGTGATGTTATCACATTGATTGGTTTATGAATATTGAACCACACCTGCAATCCAGGAATAAATCCCATTCGATCATGAATTTTTTTTTAATGTATTGTTGGATTTGGTTTGCTACTATTTTAATGAGAATTTTTGCATGTCCATCAGGATATTGGCCTGTAGTTCTCTTTTTTAATGGAGTCTTTATCTGGGTAATGCTGGCTTCATAGGATGAATTTGGATGTTTTCCTTCCTTTTCTATTTTTTGGAATAATTTGAGAAGAATACGTATTAACTCCTCTTTAAATGTTTAGTAAAATTCACCTGTGAAGCCATCTGGCCCTAGGCATTTGTTTGTCGAGAGTTTTTTAGTATATGTGCTGCCGAAGCGAGCACTGTCAAGAGTTTTTTGATTACTGATTCAATTTCTTTGCTGGTTATTGGTCTGTTCAAATTTTCTATTTCTTCCTGTTTCGTTTTGGTAGTTTATATGTTTCTAGGAATTTATCCATTTCTTCCAGGTTGTCCAATTTATTGGCATAATGTTTTTCATAATATTCTCTTATAATTGTCTGCATTTCTGTGGTGTTGGTTATTTCTCCTCTCTGATTTGTTGGGGTCCTTTCTCTTTTCTTTTTGATAAGTCTGGCTAAGAGGTTTATCAATTATATTAATTTTTTTTGAAGAACCAATTCCTGGTTTCATTGACCTGTTCTACTGTTTTTCGTTCGTTTGTTTGTTTGTTTAGTTTCCATATCATTTATTTCTTCTCTAATCTTTATTATTTCTTTCCTTCTGCTGGCTTTAGGATTTATTTGTTTTTCTCTTTCTAGCTCCTTTAGGTGTAAGGTTAGGTTGTTTATCTGCTTCTTGAGGTAGCCCTGTATTGCTATATACTTCTCTCTTAAGACTACTTTTGCTGCATTCCAAAAGTTTGGACCATTGTGTTTTCGTTTTTGTTTGTTTTCACATATTTGTTTTTTTTTTTTTATTTCTTCTTTGATTTCCTAGTTGACCCATTCATTGTTTAGTAGCATGTTGTTTAACTTCCATGTATTTGCAGTCTTTCCAAATTTTTTCTTGTGGTTGACTTCTAGTTTCATGGGGTTGTGGTCAGAAAAGGTGCATTGTTGCAGTTTTTGAAATATATTATCCATCTCCATCCAGTGAATCTGGAAGTTTGTATAATCCTGGATATGTTCCAGCAACATCATTCTGAGTCACTCCGAGAATCAAGATCCAAAACTTTTAGGCAGCAAATTTCCATTGATATCCCCTAATTTTCAGCTCTGAGCTCCTATAAAATGACTTCGTATGAGTTTTAAATATTTGTTAATATCAAAATCTCCACTATAGTCAAACAAACTTTGTCCCTGGATTATTTTTCTCTTCTGTGTAAAGAGTAACAGACAATTTAAGGAAATTGCTGGCATGAAAATCCAGAAATGCTGACATAAACTGAAAGAAAAAGGTCACAAGTTAATGTTATTCTATTGAATAATTTAAAGAAAGCTTCCAATTAAATCATCAATTATCTAGCTTTTAATTTCCTAGAATAGCAATTCTGTAATTTTGCTTGATATATAAGTATATATTCTGTCTCTCTCTAAATTGTTTGTGGTCACAACTATGGTTTGAACTATAGAAAATATAATAATATAAAATCATTTCTGATATATTAATATGTAACTGATTTCAAAAGACTATAATCTGATCCCTTTTTTTTTTTTAAAGTAAGAAGATAAATTGTATTCTTAGAAAACCATTAGTTATCACTGGCCAATGATATTAGGATTGAGTCTAATATTTCTGTGTGCTTTCTGCCTTTTCCTGTATACCTTTTGTTATTAAACATACTTGTTTTTAAACAAAGGAAGCAGCCTTCATTTACAGTATTTCCTCGGAAAATCAAATAATCTTCTCCCCTTGAATTTACATATTACAACTGATTTTTTTACAAAAGCACAGTGACATTTCTGTGGAAAGGGATCATCTTTCTAACAAATTATGCTGTAACAATTGTATACACATAGGGGGAAAAACGAACTTTGATGAATGCTTTACATTCTATACAAAATTAACTCAAAATGGATTTTGGATATTGAATCTAAAGTTATAACACTTTCAGAAGACTACATTTAAAAAAGAATCTTTGTGACCTTGAGTTAGTAAAAAATCACATTTATGTGATGGTAAAAGCATAATCTGTTCCAAAAAAAATGGAAAAGTTGGACTTCATCAAAATTTAAAATTTCTGCTTGTCAAAGACATTGTGAAAAGAATAAAAAGCCAAGTCACAGATTGAGAGGGACTATTTGCAAATCCTATGTCTGATTTATATTCTTACAATGTTAAACATATATTTATCATATAAACCAGACATTTCCCCGGCTAGATATTTATTGAAGAGAAAAGAAAGCATATGTGCATTAAATATTTGTACATAAATATTCATTGGAGCTTTATTTGCAATAACCCCAAACTATAAATAACCCAAATGCCCATCAAAGGTGAATGGATAAACAGATTGTGGTGTATCTAATACTGTATATAAAATGGAATACTACTTAGCAATAAAGTGGAATTAACTATTGATACATACACGAACATGAATGAATCCCAAAATAATTGAGTTAATGCAACCAAACAAAAAGAGTACATACTGTTTAATTCTGCTTACACAGATCCTAGAAAATGCAAAGTTATCTAGAGGTAATCTATAGCAACAGAAAGAAAAAAATGGTTGCCTTGATATAGGTGAGCTGGAAAGGTCAAGAATGAGAGATAACCAAAGGGCACGAGCAACTTTCAGGGGGGAATGGTGGATATATTATCTTGATTTTATTAACAGTTTACAAATAACATATATATTATTACATATATTATTAGATTATCAAATATTATTAATATATATTTTATATGTTACATATTATATATGTAATATGTATAATACACATATGTATATTATATATTATTAATATGCTATATATTACATATATTATTTTATATCTGTTATAGACATATAAATTTGTCAAGTTGTATACATTAAATATGTGCATTTTGTCTTATGTCAATTATACTTGAATATACTGTTTTATATATATATACATATATATATCAAATTTGTTCTCTGTATTATGATTCTTTTTCATGTTTGTTGCCCGTTTGTTTTGTTTTTTTAGATTGTACATTTAAGTAAGATCATATGATATTTGTCTTTTTCTGTCTGACTTGTTTCACTTAGCATAATACCCTTTATTATGTTGTTGGAAATGACAAGATGTCATTCATTCCTTTTTTTATTATTGAAGAATAATTAACATACAGTGTTATATTAGTTTCAGGTGTACAACATAGTGATTCAACAATTCTTTTTTTTAAGATTTTGTTTATTTATTTGTCAGAGAGAAAGAAAGTGTACAGGCAGGAGGAGGGGCAGGCAGAGGGAGAAGCAGGCTCCCTGCTGAGCAAGGAATCCATCACGGGACTTGATCCCAGGACCCTGGGATCATGACCTGAGTAGAAGGCAGACACTTAACCAACTGAGTGACCCAGGAATCCCTGATTCAACAATTCTATACATTACTCAGTGCTCACCATGACAAAGGTAGTGACCATCTGTCACTATCCAACGTTATTACAATATTATTAACTATATTCTCTATGCTGTATTTTTCATCTCCATGACTTACTTATTTTATAACTGGAAGTTTGTACCTCTTAATCCCCCTTATCTAAAGATTTCATTCTTGGGACGGCTGACTGACTCAGTCAATTAAGTGTCTGACTCTTGATTTTGGCTCAGGTCATGATCTCAGGGTCATGAAATTGAGCCCCGCTATGGGCCCCACACTCAGCAGGGAGTCTACTTCTCTCCCTCTCCCTCTGCTCCTCCTCTGCTTGCTCTCTCTCATAAATAAATAAATCTTTAAAAAACTAAAATAAAAAATAAAGGCTTCATTCTTTTGTATGGCTAAGTAATACTCTTTATCCATTCATCCTTTGTCCATTCATCTACTGATGGACATTTAAACTGCTTCTGTATCTTGGCTATTGTAAATAATGCTGCAGTAAACTTAGGGGTGCATATATCTTTTTAAATTGTTTTCATTTTTTCTGGCGCCTGGGTGGCTCAGTGGGTTAAAGCCTCTGCCTTCAGCTCAGGTCATGATCTCAGGTCCTGGGATCAAGCCCCACATTGGGTCTCTGCTCAGCGGGGAGCCTGCTTCCCCCTCTATCTCTGCCTGCCTCTCTGCCTACTTGTGATCAATTGTTTTCATTTTCTTTGGCTAAATGTCCAGTAGTGTAATTATTGGATCATATGGTATTTTTATTTTTAATTTTTTGAGGAACTTCCACACTGTTTTCCACAGTGGTTTTACCAATTTATATTCCCACCAACAATGCATGAGAGTTCCCTTTGCTCTACATCATCACCAACACTTGTTGTTTCTTGTCTTTTTGACATTAGCCTTTGTGATAGGGATGATGTTATATCTCACTGTAATTTCGATTTGCATTTCCCTGATTATTAATGATATTGAGCATCGTTTCATGTCTGCTGGCCATCTGTACATATACTTTAGTCTTACTATTTTATTTCTAGTCAAGTAATGACTTTCTTGGGTTCCTTTGTTTTGATGAGAGGTCTTGGAGCTTATACATCTGGGGAATTGGAGACAGACAAGAGATGAAGAGTCATTGCAACGTCAAGGCAGGATTAAAGAATAGGAAGACTCTTGGGTCTATTATATTCCTTCCCACAATGGAAGCATCTGGTAATGAGATTTTTTTATCTGTAATACCACTAATAGCATTTATTTAGCCTTTAGGGTAAATAAAGTAATATTATAAGAATTATAAGTTTTTAACAAGATATCTTACATACTTATATGAGTACAAACAAAAAATTTAATTTCAGTTTTATTTCTTGTATACAGTCTTCATAATGAATAAGCCACAAGCAATAAACCTTTCTAAAAATAGACCAAAGGGAGTATGAATTTGGAAAAGCAGCTTAATCTTTCTAGTTCTTATATTATTTCAGCTACAAAAATGAGGCTTACAAAAGGTTTTAAGATTTAAATGGAATATTTAGTATTTCTAAATTTAATATTTATGACTCTACAGAAAATCTTTCACTTTCCTCTTTGCGATTTAATTCATCATAACAAAGTTGTTACTTTTAGAAATACTCCCTTGGAGACTAAATTGTTTAAAACTGCACGGCTTCATCAAAATACTCTTCAGACCAGTATGGAGAATTAAAGAAATAGACTGTGAGCTCCATGAGGGGGAGGCTTACCATTCTACCCCATGATGGATACACTACAGGTGCTAAGGAAATAAGGATTCGAAGAACAAAGGTTAAGAAGCTGGGCATTAAGCACAACTGCACAGCAACAACACAGCTGTGTGTTCATTTAGCCCTCATATTCCTTGTTTATAAAATGGAGTGTTTATGATGGATCCTATTAACTATGACTTTTAATTACAATAGAAATTTGTCAAACCGGCCAACCCTCCCCACCCCTTGCCAAAAGAAAAAAGAAAAAAAGAAAAAGGATGATTGGGAACAGAATTTATTGACACAAGAGTTCTTACTGCTGTATGTATTGAAAGTGATCAGATGTCCATCTTCCTCACGTGGGACTGCCTGACAAAATCCTAAAAATGACCCTGCTCCTATCACATGTCTGTCCACAGTCACTGTGGCCAAGGACATATAGCTAACCTTTGGGTAAGCGAGCCCTGTGTCACATCTCTACCCTTAATGCCAGTTAGCCATGGAAATGGAGGAGAGGGATCGCTCCATCCAAATCCCATGGAATGGTTTTCCTTACAAAAAGAGCTTTTCTTACCAAAAAAAAAAAAAAAGAGAAAGGGAAGCTGGATACATAACAACAGCCTCTGTCCGTTGGATCAGGGAGTAAATCATGGATCACAGAATAAATACCCCCACCATATTTTTTAAATGATGAAATACCTGATCCCGTTTTCAGGACTTAACACCTGCTAAATAATCCTTATTAAGTAATCCTTCTCCCTTAGGACTGTATATCTTAAATGTGAAGGTCAGGCATGTCAGAATACCAAGGGCTGCTATTAATCATTTTATGGCATGATATTTTGTAAGTAAAACACACACACACACACACACACACACACACACACACACACACACACACAGCCTTGAAATACCTGTATGCTTTCAGAGAAGCTTAGGGAAAATTGCTTTGGGTCTAATTCCTCTTATCCCAGACATCATCTCCAAGAATGTGTTCTCAACTGGACTTGATTAAATCTGCACTTTTATTGCCTCTTTGTGTAGCTTACACCAACCACACTGGCACACTTGGGGCTGCTTCCAAGCAGTGTCTTTGGCAGTAACGCTCCTGTCTACACGGCCTGATCTCCAGGCGGGGACCATACGACAGAGTAAACTCAGCCCTGGAGACCAATGTTTATGTCTTCATAGAACCAAAGTTAGTCAGTAATCACTTCTGAATTACCATGGTATCTTCTTACTTAGAGTAAAATTTGATTTTTGTTAAGGCTCTATGTTTTGGGTATGTAAGTGCTAACCTTTGTAAATGAAGTTTATTGAGTGTGATTGAAGCACATGCCAAGTTAAAAAAATAAAATAAAGAGTAGCCAGAAAGGAGAAAAGTGAGAGAATTCTGAAAGCTTCATCCGGATCATGTTGTATTGAGAGAAATACCATGCTTGGAACCCAATCTAAAAATCACGTCAGAAGGATTTTTATCAGGGTTGTTTAGACTGGAGGAGGAAAACTTGGAGTGGCTTAATCACTGTCTTCAAGTGTATGAAGGGTTTCTATGAAATTGAAACTTATTCCTTTTTCCTTTTCCATGGTGAACTGAATGAAACAAAATAGCATTAAATTAAGTCAGAGGCAATTTAGGTTGGACATAATGAAGAACTTCTTGGCTATCAGAATTGGAACATCAGAATTCCTCCAAGGGACGGCTGGGAGCCCTTTGTTCTTCACGGTAATCAAAGACAAAAACAAAAAACAAAACAAAACAAACAAACAAAAAAGGGATAGAGCGC
>CM052883.1:27378170-27400618 GCA_028534135.1 Potos flavus | reverse complement strand
GGGGTGGAAGTTATTCACTAGATGGCTCTGTTTAATAGATACGGAAATTGTGGGTGGAAAGCTGTAACATATCTTATTTATGGCGTAGTTATACTTTTCTTATTTCTAAATGACAAGCTCAGAAGAAAAACACCTCCCTAGCAAAGAGTTCAGAACACTTCTCTGACGAACAGGCATATTCCTGTATTCCAATCCAGCACCCTTCTGGAGAGCTAGACACACATACTTGCAAAAGCTGACCATTTGACTCCTTTGCTATATTAATCATTTTCTCTCTATTGATACATTATTCTCTCAAATGCATTATTCATTATTATAGATTAAATACAGTCAAGCAAGTACTAATTAAGACAGTGTAAATCACAGAGGGTAACTCTATTTCCCTTCTTTCTTTTTTTTTTTTTAAGATTTTTATTTATTTTTTGGAAGAGAAAGAGATCACAAGTAGGCAGAGAGGCAGGCAGAGAGAGAGGAGGAAGCAAGCTCCCCACTGAGCAGAGAGCCAGATGTGGGGCTCAATCCCAGGACCTTGAGATCATGACCTGAGCCGAAGGCAGAGGCTTAACCCACTGAGCCACCCAGGCGCCCCTCTATTTCCCTTATTTCTAAAGTATTGGTGAAACCATCTACATATATAAGTGTAAGTTCTATTTAGCATATGTAATATATAAGTTAACTTTTCCTTTGGTTAGAAATACTAATTATGGGGGCGCCTGGGTGGCTCAGTCACTGGGCGTCTGCCTTTGGCTCGGGTTGTGATCGGGTTGTGATCGCAGGGTCCTGGAATGAAGCCCCACATTGCACTTCCCACTGTGGGGAGCCTATTTCTCCCTCTCCCTTTGCCTGCTGCTCCCCCTGCTTGTGCTCACTCTCTCTGTCAAATAAATAAATAAAATCTTAAAAAAGAAAAGAAATATTATGATTTCTCTAAAGAGGCTTTATCAAATCTTTTTGTATCTTTTCATCACTCCTAAAAGTTTCAAAAATAAAAGATAACATGATTTGACACCATGATCTTAAGCTAAAGGCATTTAAAAAGTTTTAATCCTAGAAAGGTTTTAATTTTTACTTGTAGGAAGGAGGAAAGCCATACAGGAATGTTTGCATATCAGAAGGTTAGTAAGAATCTTTTATTTTTCTTTTCTTAAGTCGTAATATTGAATCTGTATTGATTTATCCACGGCATTAGTCTTGCATAAACATGAGACTGTATTTTAATCAACTGAGCAAGGCTCCCACAGATAAATAAAATATTTAAATATTGAGGATCATACTATAAACAAGATTTATGGGGTTTTATAATGTCAACATGCATCTCTTAAAAACCCGAGCCTGATCTTTATGCCATTCAATTCTGCATTACACTTTCTTTGACTTGAGAGAAACTTGAGAAAATTTCATAACTTGTTTTCTTCTCCGCAGTTCATCTTTGTGCCTCATTTAACAACTCCTTTGAAAATTAGAAACTTGGCATTGTTCTTTGTATTTCTGCAAAGGATTCTCCCTCCCACAATTGTTCTTTGGTTAGCAATGCTGATTACGATTTCTCTAAAGATGTTTCATTAAATGTATCTTTTCATAGCTTTTAAAAGATTCCAAAATAAAAATAACATTATTTGATACAATAATTTTAAAATAAGGGCATTTAAAAAGTTTTACTCAAGGCACAGGAGGCCATCTTTTTTTTTTTTTTTTTTTTTGAGATTGTTCAACTCTTGCCAGATGTGTTAGTGGGTTCCAGGCGCAGGCCATCAATCACAGTAGGGCCAAGCCATAGTCCTCCTCAACGTCTCTCTCTCTGCCAATCATTAGTCTGCCTGGTTTCTTATTTACTTAGTCTACTGTGCACACTGGAATCATTCCTCCCGCTTGGAGAGCAGTACACATTTTATCAGCTGAAAACCTAGGACTGTCTTCTCCAAGACTCTGACCAGTTTTATCAGATCTTAGCCACTGAGAGGCCAGGATGTAAGGTCCGCTAGCCAACTTATAGCTCTGTTTCAAAAGGATTGTTTGGATCTTTTGACTGGAAATGTTAACACTTTGCAATATATGTGTTTACTATATGTTCGTGCCCACACAAAACTAGAAATACTGGAAATGTCCAGCAACAGAGAACTGTTGAGGTAAAATGTGTTACCTCCGTATGTGACGAGCCCTTATGAGCCATTAAAATATTGTGACAGATGCATATTAAGTGACAGGGAAAGATGTCTAGAATATGGAGTTAAATTTTAGAATAATGCAAGGACTAAAACTAATATGCAGAATGATTCACTTTTTTGTAAAAAGTGATATGAATGTGTAGTTATAGTATATGTGACAGAAAAAAATAACAGGGAATTAAACATTAAAAAAATGTTACAGTGATAAAGGAAAATTATCTTCTCTTTTTCCTGTCTGATGTGTTTTCTAACATTTTGCCATGTGTGTGTATTACATTGTAATAAAATTGAAAAGCAATTTATAACCAAGAGGTCCTGTATAGGTTCATTAGAAGTGTGCTATTTGCTTGTTTTGCCTGAGGGTAAAAATGGAGAGGTTCCTGTTTGCACAATTTGATGAAGTCCTGCCTAAAAATAGTAGGAGTGAGAGGCAGACTTGCAGCTCCTGGAGGGACTGCTTCAGCCCACACAGATCCCTCCTTGTTCTGTGTTTCTAAGCTGAGAAGAGTTCAACCACACCGGCTGGCAAGCCTTCAGTCTGGTGTTCTTCCCATCGTCTGCTACAACCGCCGTCTCCCTTTCAGTTGAGGGAACCACCAACTGGGATTACATCCAAAGAGGGGGAAAAAAAAGAAAAAGGATAATGGAACTGAAAAGAAGAGCTCCACTGCCGTAAATTGACTCAGCTACTCACCAATGGTAGCACCATCTCATCCCTGATGAGCGACATAGAGCGTTTCCTCCCTTGAGCTAGCTCTCTTGTGCCCAGGGCCCTGGTGAGGTTTTACCATGCTGCATGTGTGCCTGTATAGGGGTTCGAGTGTGACCTCGCAGAATTACACCAGTGTCCAAGGGTCCAAGTTCAAAATGTCAAGGTCTCCCGGGGCCACTCTCTGCTCCCGTCAGAAGCACCTCGGGGCCAAACCCAGCGCCCTTACTACACCTGCTTCTATCATTGCACTCAGGTGTTCGAAACCAACTCCCAGGAGGTATTCGAGGCACCTTTGGGTTCCCAGTGATGTTTTTCTCACGACTTTGCTCATCAGAGATGTTCAGGAATTTTGTGTTAGAGAATAGAGAGACAGATATGGATAACAGAAACTGATTCAGCATAAGCTGGTATAAGCCTTCTTCTCCTAGGCTGAAAGAAGAGAATACTTTTTATTTGTATTTGAGATATTGAAGTTGCCCAATAAATGATACTCATCTCTCCAATACATGTTGGGACCCAACAGAGGAAGCTCAGAAAATGAAAGCACAGACATGTTGGAGGACCTGGATGGCCGCAAAAGACATCTTACTAATGCACTCCCGAGCCAGTCGGACTTCTCACAGGCCCGGGGAGGCAGCCACACGGAAGGGAAAGCCAAAGCGTTCAATAAAAACAGTTGTATTTGGAGAGGATCTTATGCTGAAGTCCTCCAAAGCCGTGATTCACAAACTTCACTTTGCTCGAACCACCTGGAAAGCTTGTTTAGAAATCGAATTGGTCGGTTCTTCCTGCTGAGTGATCCTGATTCAGCGGTCTGGATGGAACCAGTTATCTGCACACTTTGAGACCTGGCACTCTATTCTATCAGAGAGCAGAACTATAATCATAAGGTACCAACACTGCAGCTGAACCCATAGTATTCTCTTCCTTCATAGGGCAGTGTTGCCTCGTCTAACAGCAAAAGCGAACACAAAATTCAATAAGCAATTTGTAAAATAAACTGATCATTACTAATTGGCAGAGATGAATACCTAGCCAGCCAGTCAAGTTCATACTGCCTCTCAAGGAATGTTATTATGCTAAGTGGCAGGCCATATTGCTTGGCTGGAAAAGCAAAGCATAGGCCTCAGGACCTCCTGGGGGCACAGATGTGTGCTTTGGCTTGAGAAACATTGAACCACGTCAAATGTTTTCTCTTACGTGGCCATAGCAAGAATATGGAATCCAAACAAATCTAACTGGGTGGTTTTTTGTTTTGTTTTGTTTTGTTTTTTAGAGAGAGAGAATTTATTTTTCAACCTAAAAATTAACCATCTTATTTAGGAAACATTATTTATATAAAAGTGAAGTCTTGGGACGCCTGGATGGCTCAGTCGGTTAAGCATCTGCCTTCGGCTCAAGTCAGGATCCCGGGGTCCTGGGATCGAGCCCCACATTGGGCTCCTTGCTCAGCGCAGAGTCTGCTGCTCCCTCTCCCTCTGCCCGCCACTCTGCCTACTTGTTCTCTCTCTCTGTATCAAATAAATAAATTTAATCTAAATATAAATCTAAAATCTAACAAAAATAAGTAAATAAAAGTAAAGTCTTAATTTCCTCAAGCTTCCCAAATGAGAAGGTCGAATTTTTAAAGCACTTCTCCCATTCCCCCTGTGCACACCGAAATACCACAGAAAAAATCAGAGTGATAACAATGGCTAAGGCAAAGGTTACTGATAAATGGCAGTGAAGAATTCTCCCAGTCTCAGCTCCCAGGGGATATATTTGGTGTGGGTGATCACGTAATTCTAAAGTTATTGTCATCCCCTGTCCTGTCAGCTCCTTCTCTCTCCCTACCTGCCAATGAGAAAGAGCTCTTGGGACGTGAAACTGATAAACTGAAAAACGTTCTTTGTTAAAAAAGCAACATGTTTTAAATGGAAGAGAAAGTCTTGTTATTAGAAACATAGTTCAATGGGCAAAAGCAGAGAACAAGCATTCATTGTGTCAATTTCTACTTTGTGCAGGTGTGGTTATGATCCATTGCAGAAGATGAAGAGTTAAATAAATATCCCAGTAGTCATTGGGACAATCAATTATACTGATTGTAACAGTGTAGCAATTTGCTGATTCTTTTTCCCTTAGACATTAGTCATGCCATAGTGGCTAACCTTTAAATTAGCTGGCAAATGTTTCTCTTCATAATTGTTCCCATTAAACACAAAATGCTGGCTAATTTCAATAGGAGGGAAAAGCAATTAGAAAATTAAAGAATCTTTCTCTTCATACTTCCATTTCAAAAACTCTATGTTAGTTTAAGTAATGTTTTATGCTTTGATCAAAGCTATTAGCAGATGGCTCTATTTTATGAAAGACGAGAGTACACCTAAAATGCCAACACATTTATGAAATCTAATTCCAAGTTGCATTAATTAATGTCTATTAATAAGGTATAAATTTTCAGTTAAATACTTATTTGATCTGTACAAAAATGATTATTAAATTAGTCCTTGTCAATGCTCTTTTGGTTATGGTAGCAGAAATCTATTTCAGCAAAAGCAAAAAAGGAGTTTGGGGAGAGAGCAGGGCTGCAGTCCCATACTGTTCTCTGAATTGGTTGGTTTTCTCTGCTACTCTGTATACTTGGACACAGGACAGCACTGCTCCTGCCCCCAACATGCCCTTTCAGTTCTACATCAACCTTACGTTGTAACATTTTTGTGTCGTAAATTCATTTTAATGGGAAAAAGAAGCCCATGAGTCCACTGTAGGTTAACCCCTTGCTTCATAGTCCAATTGGGACTTCATTAAACAAAGCTACAGTTTCTCTGAAAAGAGACCTGGACACAGTGGTAGAGACTCCAGCAGTCATTAGAGTTATCACTAACCGAGGACAACGACCCAGTGCCACTCATTTAGCCGTATTGCTTCAGAGTCAATCAACAGGTGAGATCATTTCCAAAAATCCCTTTAAATCAATATCTTAAGCACTCTCAATAATTTATCTGAAAGAATGTTTTCCAAGCCAATGATAAAGAACATTACATCTGCATGTTACAAGGACTCAGTGAAAGCCCCTCAATTGTTAGCTAAAGGAAAAAAAAATCTGAGAAAATTGAAGTGTAATTATAACCATAATTGATTATTTGATTATAGCAATTTGATTATTTTTCTACTGAATGAAAAATAATATTAGCTAGCATCTATTACATGTTAATAATAGCCAAACTCTATACTGAACTTTTTTTGAAACATATCAAATGTGGTTTTTCTCTATCATTCCATTTATTTGTTTATTTTACTTTTTTTAACTTAAATTCAAGTTAGTTAACATATTGTGTAATATTGGTTTCGGGAGTAGAATTTAGTGACTGATCACTTACAGAAAATACCCAGTGGTCATCCCAACAAGTGCCCTTCTTAATGTCCATCTCCCCACCCACCTCCCCTCCAGCAAGCCTCAGTTTGTTTTCTGGAGTTAAGAGTCTGTTATGGTTTGCCTCCCTCTCTGTTTTTATCTAATTTTTTTTTCCTTCCCTTCCCCTATGTTCCTCTCTTTTGTTTCTTAAATTCCACATATGTGTGAAATGATACAATATTTGTCTGTCTCTGACTTATTTCACTTAGCATAATACACTCTTCAGTTCCATCTGTGTTGTTGCAAAAGGCAAGATTTCGTTCTTTTTATGGTTGAATAATATTCTATTGTATATATAGAATCTTCTATACATCTTCTTTATCCATTCATCTATCAATGGACACTTGGGCTGCTTCCATAATTTGGCTATTATAAATAATGCTGCCATGGGGTGCCTCAGTGACTCAGTCAGTTAAGCATCTGCCTTCAGCTCAGATCATGATCCCAGGGTCCTGGGATCAAGCCCCGTGTCAGGCTCCCTGCTTGGTGCGGATTCTGCTTCTCTCTCCCTCTGCCCCTCCCCCACTCCTGCTCTCTCTCTCTCTCTCTCTCTCAAATAAATAAAATCTTAAGACAAGCAATAAAATAAATTATGCTGCCATAAATATAGAAGTGTGTATATTCCTTTGAATTAGTGTTCTTGTATTTTGGGAGTAAATACCCAGGAGTGCAACTAGTGGATTGTAAGGTAGTTCTATTTTTAACTTTTTGAGGAACTTCCATGCTGTTTTCCACAGTGGCTGCACCAGTTTACATTGCCACCAACAGAGCAAGAGGGTTCCTTTTCCTCCACATACTCTCCAACACTCGCTTTGTACTGAACATTTTTAAATGTACTAACAAACGTAATTCTCACATTTATATTTAAATTTGGCATCATTACCCTTTTTTAGAGATAATGAAATTTTTTAATTGGGTTAAATAACCCACTCAAAGTCCAACAGTGCTGAAGTAGTACATTTAAGAATCAACTCTGATTGTGAAATTTTTGCCTCACTCTCATCTGCTGGACTTTTATTTGACATGAGTATGCTTCTCTCTAGTGCTTGTGTGGGATAGTGGGTAAAGGAGATGCAGATTTGATTTCCAACTGGTTCTCATATTCTGCTCCAGTTCTTTTGTCCCATCTACCACCCACTTATGTATGACTCTATGACCCATTGCCATGCCAGGGCATACCCAGGAAAGGGGAAAGTGAAAAGGAAATGTGAGGTACACTGGGATACTTTTAGTTGCTGAGACACCAAAGGACAGGAAACAACCTTCAAAAAAAGTCACCCAATGCCTTTTACTTTCTGTCGCCCCATCATTTTATTCCATACCCCTTCATCAAATTATGGATTCTAGTATATTATATGTTACATACTAATGAGTCATTTTAATTCAGACTGATCCCAGGTGAGCCTGTCTAGTCAGTCAAAGGAAAAACAGCACAGAATCTTGATAATTCTCTGAAGAAATAACCAGTCCTTGAATTAATACGAGATGACATGATGCTCATTGTGTTTATTTCTGAATCTTACCAATGGAGGGAAGAAAACTTTCCCAATTCAATGCCCTAACTATGTATAAAATACTAACTACTGATACATAATGCACAATAAATGCATATATCTAATAACCATCTTTGAATGGGATAAAAAATATTCTACCTAGTTTAACATACCTTAAAAGACTGAGAACACAAAAAAGCATGAGTCCCCAAAGAAGCAGACATTAAGACTGAAACAGAACAGGAAATAGATGTATGGAATGCAAGACTATACCCCTAGGGCCTAGAACAGTGCCTGGCACACAGGAAGTACACCATAATCTTTACTAAAGGAATTATTGAATGGATCCAGGATTTATTTATACATAACTAAGGAAGCATCACTTACTAACCTCCTACTATC
This sequence comes from Potos flavus, assembly GCA_028534135.1. NCBI lineage: Eukaryota > Metazoa > Chordata > Mammalia > Carnivora > Procyonidae > Potos > Potos flavus. The sequence continues at coordinate 27,392,452 of CM052883.1, read as the reverse complement.
TGGACAGCTCTATCTGATTCCAGTTAATTTTCTATCCCATTTCTGACCCTCTGTCTGGTTCCCATGACTTTTTTATTGTCTGTTTCAAAATCCATAATATACAAGTTAAGGCACTAGCTGCATTCTTCTGCATATGATGTATCTGTTTAATTCCCAACCTCTACTGACTTGGACTTTTGTGTTTTTTTGTTGTTATTATTGTTTGTTGTTTTTTTGTTTTTTTTCTATGAAGTCTCTGTTTTCTGTTGGGATTCCCTCTGGATTTTACTCTTTTACTCAGTTTCTTTTAGTGATATCCCCTTTTAAGTTAACCCTTTAAAGTTAAACCTATGCATACATGCTAGATTCATAGTATATCTATTATATCCATAGATGTAATACGGAAAATCGACTGAAGGAGAGTGAGGTACAAAAATGTTATTTGTTCACCATCAGAGTGTGGCAGACTGACTTGAGTTTCTTCTCCAATCAAGAGTTAGGAGAAGTGGCATCACCACAGACACTTACCAGGCAGCACAGCCCCACAAAACTGTAACTGTGATGTATATCTTGCTGTCTTCCAGACATAGAGCCAGGTGGCATCCCTGAACAATGGCCCTTCAGTTAGAAAGGGGCATTGGGCATCTCCTTCTAGAGGAGAAAAATGTCTAATGTACCCCAGTGGTGATGGGAAGTAGGCCTAAATGGAAAAATAGGCCTCTTGGGGATATTCTGACTACCTTGAATCAATGTAGATATATCTAAAATGGATTTTCTTCTGCAAACTACGTGTGTGTATCTTTAGTTCACTCTCTCGGTGGTAAGGATTATTTTCCTCTGAATATCAACATTCATAAATAACAAGAAACTTAAAAAAAATTAGTCCTAATAAGAATTTCTTAAAATATTCTAAATTAGCCTAAATTAGGCTAAAAAATCAAGTATCCTGTTATTTACAAATTTTTCTATTGGCTTTCTTTCAAAGACCAAAAATCTAACACATTAACTTATTTTATCTACAAAAATTTCAGTATGTACCTCCAAATGATTGGAATTGTTGTTTTAGACATCATCACACCTGATAAAATTAATTCTTTAATATTATCAAATATCTTGTCAATGTTCCCATTTTCTAAATTTCATTATAAATGCTGTGAAATTTTGTTTACAGTTTGTTTTATCTGAATTGAATTTCCAATAAGGTTCTCCCCCCTACTACATCTTAATACTTTTATAAGAAAAATGGATCATTTGTTTCATAAAGTATTTCAACCTTCTGGATTTTGCTAGTTGCAAAACTAGCTGGGACCACATTACATTTTAAGTTTCAATTACTTTTAGAGAATAATTTTCTGAGTCAGATGTCTATATATGCCCCAAATCTGTGTCCTCTAGAGCCATCTTAGTGAAACATTTTTTTAGAAATATTTAATAAACCATTCCATCGCTGAGCTAAAATATTCTCATGGCTAAACATTTTTTTTTAATTTTCAATCCAGGATAGTTGACACACAGTGCTAAATTAGTTTTAAGTGTACAGTACAGTGATTCAGTAATTCTATACATCACTCATTGCTCTTCAAGATAAATGTACTCTTAATCCCCTTCACTTAGTTCACCCGGCCCCCCACCTACCTCCCTTCTAGTAACGATCTGTTTGTTCCCTATATCTAAGAGTCTGTTTCTTGGTTTGTCTTGGTTTGTCTTGAGCTCCTTTATCCTTCCCCTCTGAAAAATGTCTTAGCTTTGCCATTTTCTTCAAGTATATCCCTAACAAATCTTTACAGCTCCCCATCTGAAAGTACTCGTCATTTTAACTAGAGTGGTGTCTGCAAATTTAAGGCAAAATTTAATCATATATTTGTAGAATATTTTTATCCAGACCTCAAAATTATTACTCTGGTACCTAAGGACGAGTGTCTTGCCTAGCTATTTTGTAAGAGAGGCAGATCTGTCACAAGCAGAAATACAGACTCCCAGGCCAGTGCCCTCTTGAGGTCAGTTTTCAATATTCTTTTTTTTTAATCCTTCACATATATGGCAGAAAGAAATAAGTCAGAGCATCTCTTGAAGGAACAGAACACCTAAAGGAGTATTGAAAAATGTATGCGTAGTGATGACCAAGTTTCAACAAAGTTTATCTATGCCTCGCCCTTGACGTCTAGATGCACTGATCCCGGAACTGGACCTGCAGTAATATCAGTAATATGACTTGTTCAAACAAACCCCTGTGTGTACGAACCTCTAGCAAGCACTTTGCAGCATGCTCTCCTCCTGCCTGCTGTGTTTGTTTCCTATCTCTTCATAATACAGCGTGAGGTCACACATGTCTGTTTGTTTTTCTTTATCATATGTCATTTCTTCGGCATATGTGTTTAAGTGAAAGAAAACACACTATCCTTAAAATGTAGGGTAGAGAAGGACGGGCTCAGCTAAGTCTTACACTACCCGGTTTCTTTAATAAGATAGGACCACAAGTAGCAATTCAGAGACCTGTGCATGGGCACTGAGAGAAAAAAAAGTGGCGGGTGGGGGGTGGAGAATAGATTTTCCAACCATTCCTTTAGAAAATCCTTCCCCCAGGCCCAGCCCACCTTTCCATACAGAAATTGACCCAGTTTGTGGAAGGTGTTCAAAGTATATTCTAAAAATGTTTATTGCCTCACTACTCACAAGGTCCAAGTATTAGCAACATCATCTCTCTCTGAGAGTACCATTTAGTTTCCTAATAGTTTCCTAGTTGATCTTGCTTTTCCTTTTATCCTCTTACCATCTGTTCATCAAAGAACAGTCAGATTCCTCTCTTTCACACACAAGTAGAAGCTGTTCCTTCCTGGTTAAAATCTTCCAAAGTCTTCTCATCACACTCAGAATAAAATTCAAACCCCTTAACCTAATTGGGAGAGGAGGTTGCAATACTCCAGAGTTGGAAGAGTTAATTGCTAAAAAGAGGATATATTGCTCACCTCCTTTGTTCTTGGGGTCTATCTTGGATAAATAAAGTTTGTGAGCCCGGAAAATCAACCCTCTCTTGTAAAAAATATTATCTAGAATCATAAAATGTCTGGCCTTATTTCCCCTTTGTTATTTCAGTCTTTAGTCAACTCTTGTTTAAGAACCGTAGATTCAGCTCTAAGATACAAATGGAAAGACCATTTTTTACACTTGATTTTGGGAGACTAAAATAAAAAAAATACCCATTCTTGAGCCCAGCATGAAAGAAGGGGTAATTTGCAGGGAACTCCACCTGCACCCCACTCCCCAAAAGCCTGTATATCCAAGACAAAACCAGAACTCTGTTCTAACCACCATTAATGATTTTAGTGCAAATACTAAGAGCTTAGTTAAGAGGGAAACATTTTCTGGTTTGCGTGAATACTAAAATCACTGACTTAAGTTAAAAGCATGGGAAAAACCTCAGTTAGACAGCCAGGAAAAAAAAAAAGAAGAAGAAGAAGAATCAGAGATCTTTGTGGACCAACTTACAGCGAGGCAAGTCTAATGAACTTCAGCTAAGTGGATATTCCCTACTAGTTAAAATATGAGTCCTTAGGGGACCTCATAGTTCAGGCTTTTTCACCCTTTTTCTTATCATGTGACTAGAGATGAAACCAAAAGCCCCGGATAAGATACTGAAAACTCTATCTATGGTTCATATTTTCACAGTTCCCTAAGGACAACCCATGGAAAAGTAGACACTCATCTTGGGGATCCTTCCTATCCTTCTCTCTTCTTACCTGTTCCTATGCATGAGAATAACCAGTAGCTTTTAGAAACTACACATACCCCAGCCACTCCACCAGAGATTACGATTCAGAACTCTCTGAACCATTCTGTTGTGCACTCTCAGCTAAGGACCGCAACCCAGCAAAAATGGAGGAAGAGTGCAAGACTACCTTAGCGGTTGAACTACTGCAAGATCTCCAGATCCTATAGCCTCTGCTGCCCCCTGGTGGTAACTACTAAACTTACCTTGACCCTCTCTGAAGTCCTCGTTCTCCAGTAAAATCAAGAAACATTGATTGGGAACCAACCATGTCAAAAGCATTGTATAAGGAATTGTAGCACAATGCCGTAAGATATTTCTTTTATTCATAGAATTCAAGAAAAATAGTCATTTTCCTTGAAAGACAGCTCCAAATACCTAGCCAAACACTTATATATCAAACTGCCACAAAAATGTTGATGACAAATGCAGAGTAAATAAAATTAACCCGTTCTAATGTCAGAAGTTTAAGACAAAGACTATAAATATAGTTAAAGTAAAATGATTCATTTTCTTTTCTTATAAATAATATTATCCCCCTCTTTTGGAACCACATACTATTTAATTGCTAAAATTTTTTAAGTAAAAGTCTGTTTTTGTGCTTCTAACCAACCAAGAGTAAATATACTAGGGTTTGAAAGTGAACTAAAAGGGATGAAATCTAAGCCCTCTTTCAAGCATCTAATCTTTTCATCAACCATTTCTTGTTGTTCATCAAAATGTTCGCCAAAAAAAAATAAATTATAAGTGAATTGCAAAATTTTTTTCCCTAAGCATCCTAGAAAAAAAATGCCTTGTAATTGCTAGTTTCTACTTCTGAAATTTGAAGAGGATGGCATATTTTTCAACTTATCTAATATTTCTTTTCCTTTGACTGGGAGTCCACTAAAGAATCATTTTTGCCATCATGCGTTTCATTTAAAGAAACATTTAGTAGTAAGATCATTTTCGCTGTGTGGGCAGACATCTGTTCCCAATTCAATTTCTGGAAGCCAGGCAGAATACTGAGCAACTCACAACTATTTGACAGTTCTCCATCTTTGTTTCCACTGGTAGAAACAGCCTTCTTAAATGTTCAGTTCTTTCAAGTGAATTAATAATATCTTTAATTTATGTTCACATCTAATCTAATGTTCCCAAACTGGGACAATTTCTAGTCAGAGACTTCCCCACAGTTGTTTTGTAGGACAAGGTGTTCTGTACATTATTTTTTTTATGTGGCTGCATATCATTATAAACATAGAAACCACATTTTAATGTATCTAAATCTGTCTTCCTTTGATACTCATATATTGAATATGGACTCAGAGCTATGTGGGTGTTCTTTTCACTGTAATAAACTGTAGTGAAACTGGAGGAGTTATGATGTATAACCTTGGGCTATAAGGGGTACTTTTGACACATGAATGTCTCTAGGATGCTGGAAAATTCAATTTATTTTATTGCCTCTCTTCAAAGTTCTAAAGGGTTTTGGAGAATTTTAAAACCGTCCTAACTATCCTGCATAATTCGTAGAAATCCTAAGATCTGTGCTAAGAATTAAACGGTCTAGAACTGGTACAGCATGTAGCGAGAGTAAGAATACATTATTTTGAATTGGAAGCAAATATATAAGACTGGCACTGACGCAGACAAAAAGCAGCCAAGCTTCTGATTGTTTTGAGGTCAGCGCAAGTTAAGGATCAAGTTCCTCCAGGCACCAAATGGATTAACTGTTATTTTTATTTTCTGACTCTCAATATATTTTCAGGACTGGATTTTTCCTTGTGTAATGAAATGTAATTCATTCTTCTTGTGTAATGACCTTATAGCTCCTTCTGCCTAGAATGCTCTCCTCTCTTCTAGTCTCCCCTGATCCACCCATGAGCCCCCCTTCTGCCCCCACTTCATAATTCCTAATTATTTGTAAGACAACTGAGATGCAGCTCATCTGTGAATTGCTCATAATCTAAACCAATTATTAGAGATCGAATTTTGCCTAACTGGATCAGACTGGACTAGATGATGACGGCTACTCTCTTTGCTGTCATCCCAGTGAGCAACTTGCTGGCGCAGACTTTGTTTAATTTTTAAATCTGCAGCACCAGAGAGTGTGCCTGCCATATAACCAGAGCTAAGAAAAATTATTGGTTTAATGAATACAGATAACACACCGTAAACAGAGTCAATTTCCTCTCCATATAAAATTAAAGATTATTCCTATGAAGTTTGGGAATTGTTACAAAAAGAAAATGTGCCTCTTGTTTACATTTACAAGTTTAATTCTGGGAACAGGTTTGTTTATGCTAACATTTGTCTCTATTGTCAAAGTCTAGCTGAAACATTTTTTGTTCTCTATGGTTGAAATACAAAACATAGCTTCTGGTAGCAAAGTGAATTAAATAAAGTTGAGTCGTTAGTGTGTTGTTGTTTTTTTTATTTTTGACTTGTAATATGTTTAACCCAATTAATAGTTTTTGACCTATTGTTTTTACTAAACTTAATTCTCGGAATTTATCTCCTTAAATGTGATGCTTTATTTACAGTAAGTGTGCAAATATTTATTAACTCTTTAGGATTAAGATAATAGAAAAGAATAGCTTGGATAAATTATTTCATTGCTACCTCATCTACAGCGAATCTTGCCTTTATTGGTTCTTTATTGGAAAAAAGTCCTCAGTACCAAATCTTAGAAATTTTGATTGATGGCTATTCTATAATATTACCTACCCTCTAAATTCCTGTGAGACAGTGTACTGGAATCGAACATTCAAGTCTCGCTTGTCTGCCTAGAGGCGCACATTCATCAAAGGGAGTAAGGACATAAAGTGGATTAAGATAAACTCCACTACGACAGAGGTTTTACAATATGACTCTTCCACACACACGAACCTGATTCTCATCTTCCTTCCCCCTTCTAGAAATTCAAGAGACCTAAGCCAAGACGAGGTAAAGAAAGCATAACAAGGGGAGGGAAAGGGCTCATTGAGTATTTGTCAGAGGGCAATTTGGCTTTTATGAGTAGAAAAACACTTTCTCTAAAAAGCAGTGATTAGGTGGGGAAGACCGTTTCGTAAGTCAGTAGACCTCAGGTTGACTCTGTTTCAAACTCTTGTAGCTACCCCAAAGGGAAATAGCCATTGTCTGTGCTCCAAGAGTGGAATCGGATTCTCTCTCCTGCATCTGGGGGACTTGGAATAGTAAAACACAGGGGACTAACTTCCTTTGCACTGACTAATATTAAAGGTTGTCCCTCAGAGAGAAACTCCATCTTCCTATCGGTGGATATTTGGTGTGTTTTCATTTTTTTGCCTTTATGAAGGGGGTAAGTGTACCAGTTTGCTAGGACTGCCCTAACAAAATACTTCGGACTGACTGGGTAGCTTCAAGAGCAGAAATTAATTTTCTCACAATTCTGGAGGTTTAAGTCCAATGTCAAGTTATCAATCTCCTCTTTGATGAGAATTCCAGTCATACTGGATTTTACGTAAAAGTGAGTACTTTGCCTCATTTTAACTTCATTACCTTTTAAAATTCCTATCTCCAAATATAATCCATTATGGGTATTGGGAGTTACGGCTTCAATATATGAATCTGGTTTCCCCAGGGTAGGAAGTGTCACACAAGTCAGTCCATAATGGTAACTATGTACATTTGTGTTCATGTCCCAAAGATTTGTGGATATTATGAGAATGTTTTTGCCCTTGCCTCCCAGTGCACATGAGAAACATTCCTTTGGATATATACCTAGAGTGGATTGCTGTAATGTCAGGGACATCTTTGCTCTTCATCCACATCAATACTTGCAATTGTCAGAATTCTTCATATTTCCCAACCAGTACAAAGTACTCTGGATACTGATGTAATGAATCAGCTATCTATGCTGCAAATGTCTTTTCTCAGTTTCATTGTTTATGTTTCACTTCCATGATGTCTTAGCAAATAGGTGTTATTTTTATCAAAAAATAATTTATCAGTATTTTCTTTTATGTTGTTTCTCTCCTGTGTTACTGCTATTGGAGTCTTAGTTTAAAAATTCTTCCCTATTCCAAAATCCTAAAATAGTCACCCAAATATTTTCTTAAATGCTTTAAAGTTTTGCCTTTCATATTTGAGTCTTTAATCCATCTGGAGTTTATCTTAGTACATGGTACCAGGTAGGAATCCAATTTTGCCTTTTTCCGTAGGGATAAACGAATGTCCTGGCCCCATTTATTGTTTAGTCTATTTTTTCCCCAGTGGTTTACAATACCATGAGTCATATATAATTTCGATATATTCATGGACTGTTTCCTGTGTCTCTGTTACAGTCCCTTGGACTGCATGTCTCTTCTTGGAGCATTATGATGGCTTTACAATGAGTCTTTGAATATGCAAAGGGATATTCCCACATTATACTTCTTTTTCAAAATACTCCTGATTATTTTCCAGTTTCTTCCATTCCAAAAAAATTTAAGAATCTGTTTGTCAATATTCAAAAATAAAATCTGTGGGGATTTTGACTGCAGTTTCCCTGAACCAATAGAATTAATCTGTGGAGCATGAACTTCTTTATGATAGTGAACTTCCCTTTATGTGCATATGGAATATGTCTCTATTAGCCATCTTTAATAGTAAATAGTTGTGGGAGTTTTGCACCAAATAAATGCATATAAAAAAAAGTCATGCTTCATTCAGTTTTAAAAGATTTATTCTTGGTTACTCTTTTGATATTTTGATATTAATGTAACTGTACATATTTTTGTTGATTTTATCTACTGCTGACAGCTTCATATACATTTTTCCAACCATTTGTTTTAAAATTTCTATGCCTTTATGTTTTATATGTGTTTTCTATACTTTGATTTAGTTTATCCAGACTAGTAATCTCTGTCTTTTAACTAGCAAATTTATTCTTCTTGCATTTAATGTGATTACTATTATATCAGAACTGATTTCTATCTTATTTCACTATGCTTTCTAATTGACCTATTTTTGTATGCTTCTTGAATCTTCTTTATATTTTCTATGATTAATTTTTTGGTTTGCTTCTTTGCTTTTATTTTTCTATACAATTCATAATTTACACAACCTATTCCAATTTTTAATGGGTTACCACCACAATATTGCCATGTGCACAAAGCTGTAAATCACTTTATTCTCTTCCTGAAAAATTAAAAGAATTTGAACAATTTAACTCTGATCATGTCCCTTCCTATGATTTAATCCTCTAATTTTACTTTTTTTTTTCAAAATTGACACATCCTTATTGTTATGCTATGAAGACAACATTTGTTTGGCTGTATAGCCGTTTGTATAATTCTTCTCACATTGAATCATGACTAACCAATATGACCAACAGAATATAGCATAAGCAATAGAGCATGACCATGGCTAGGTCATAATGGCACCTTAGTCATTTAACTTCCACCTTGGTGTCTTGGATCACTTGTTCTGGGAGAATCTGACCACCATTCCATGATGATACCCAAGAACTATTATAGAGAATTGGTACCAGGTCCAACTTGAGAGCCATCCAAGTGAGCCACCTTGGAAGTTGTATCCTCCAGTTATGCCTTCATTGGACTGCAATCCCAGCTGATGAAGATGGCAAGCCCAGTTAATATGGTGACAAGCACCAGACCAGAACCACCTACCCAACTAACTCCCAAATTCCTGATCCACAGAAACTATAAGAAATGAATAATGGTTATTGTTCTTTTAAGCCACTAAGTTTCGAGCTTCTTTGTTACTCAGTGTTAGACAGCTAATTCAGCATTCTTAGACCAATTTCTTTTCTCACAATTCTGTTTTGCATTTTCCTTGTGGGATCATTTTCCTTCTTGAAGAAAAACCTTTAGATGTCCCTTTAGTGAAGCTGACTAGTAGTAAATGCACTCAGATTTTCTTTATCTTAAAATATATTTATTTCGACCTTTTTTTTTTTTCTTTTGGAAGACAAGTTTGCTGGATATTCAGTTCTAATTGACAGCTATTTCCTATGACCACTCGGAAAATTTTATTTTGCTGTCATCTGGCTTTCAATTTTCTGTTTAGAAGTCTGGTGACAAAAATAGTGTTCTTTCTGAGTAATTTGTTCTTTCTTTCTGGCTACTTCCACCCCCACCAGACTTTCTACAGATTTATTAGGTCTCTGTTTATGTTCTCATTATCCTGTTTTGAATAGGTATTGCTCTCTGTGTCTGAATCTGTATCATTCATTAGCTCTGGAAAATTATCAGCCAATACTTTTTTTAATATTGCACCTTCTTCATTGTATTTTTTTCTTCTGGGACAGTGATGGGATATATTCGTTAGACTGTCTCATTCAATCATCCATGCCCCTTATTATCATATTCACACTTTCCATCTTTTTGTTTTATTATGTTGAAGCTTGGGTAATTTCCTTACATCTGTATTTCAGTTTATTATTTCCTCAACTATGTTTATGTGTTAGTAAAACACAAACACATCCATTACATTTTTTTATTTCAGTTAATACTATTTCCTTATAAATTTCTAGTAGGTTTGTTTCACATGTGCTGGTGACTTTGAAGTCCAATATTAAGTTGAGGTGTTTGCCCCTGTGTTTTTTAATTTTCAGGGAGACCAAAATTATTATTTACTACTTTGATGTTTGGTGTGAGTCACTGACAGAGGCATCTAGACTAGCTGACAGTTTTCTTTTGGGAAAATTTTACATCATGTGTATATTTAACAAGTACAGAATTTATAAAGATTTTCTATTTTTATGGACATTTTGGTGAGTTGTATCATTCTATTATTATGTCTATTTTTTTGATATATTGGATTATTTCTTTCCCAATTTCTTATTGTACTTTTCTAACTTATTTAATGTTTCCTTTTTAATTCCTGACATTGATTATTTTCGTTTTCTCTCTTTTAATTCTTATTCAGTCTCACCAAGCATGTATCAATTTATTAATCTTCCCATATTTCTTCCTTTATTTATTAAACTTTATAATATTTCTTGTATTTTACTTTCATGGGGCTTAGTTTGCCTTTCTCTTTCTAAGGTCTTGGGATGGAGATTTAGATAAATGACCTTAAGCTTTTCATTTTATCTAGTATATGAGTTTTGAAGGATACATATTTTCCTCTAAGCATATTTTAACAGAAAGCTGCAAGTTTTGAAAATAATACTTCATTTTTCATTCAATTAAAAGCATTTTCTCTTTGGCATTGTGATTCCCTTCATGACCATGAGTAACTTAGAAGTATATTTCTTAGCTTTTGATATATGGGGATTTTCCAAATAGATCTTTTTTTTCCCCCAGATTTCTAGATTAATTATACCGTGGTTAGAGAATACAGCCTCTATCATTGCAATTCTTTGAAATTTATTGAAACATGAGTTTTGAGGCAGCATATGATAAATCTTTTTAACTGCCCCATTTATTCTTGGAAAATGTATTGTGCAGTTGTTAAGTAGAGGGTATGTATTGTGCAGTTGTTGAGTAGAGGGTATGTGTGTGTGGTTAAGTCTATTAATGAGTAGTTCAAATATGTGTTACTTAGTTGTTCTTCATTTGTCCTATTTGTTGCTGAAAGACTTGTGTTGAAAATCTCCCATTACCATTTTGAATTTGTCTGTTTTTCATTTTAGTTCTCTCAATGTTTGCTGGAGGAGAGGGAGGTGAGAGGGATAGGGTGGCTGGGTGATGGACATTGGGGAGGGTATGTGCTATGGTGAGTGCTATGAATTGTGTAAGACTGATGATTCACAGATCTGTACCCCTGAAGCAAATAATATATTATGTTAATAAAAAAAATTTTGAGATCACACATATTTTGAGGTTAATACAAATTATATATCGTTAAACCTTCCTGAATTTTTAGCATCATGTCTTTCTTTACAACTAGTAATGCTTTCTGATAGCTATACCAGCTTTCTTTTGATGACCGTCTGCATGGCATATCTTCTTCTACCTTTTTTGGCTTCACATTTTGCCTGGACCTTCGCCCAGGAATCCTTGACTGCTTTTTTAGTTCTTTCATCCCTTTAAGCTGAGCAACATGCATACTTACATGTGCACACACCCACACACACCCACACACATCCATCCTCCTTTGCTGCTTCTCCTCTCCTGAATAGCTGACCCAGATCGTCTAGGAATTACCAGGAACAATAGTCCCTTTTCCCTTTTCCTTTGTCATTTTTATATGTATTTTACTTCTTAAACATTTAATACATCATTACTTCATATTTTTATCTAATAATTCCAATATATGAAGTATGTGGACCTAAATATTTTGCTGCTTTCTTTGACTCTCACAAATGTAAGTTGTTTTCTTGAATTTTATGCAGTTTTTAAATCTACATTCATGTTTTGTTGAACTTCTTTCATGAATTCCTAAAAATTAATTTCAGAATGCTTTCTTCCAAAAAGACTTTACACATATTTCTCCCTAAAGCTACTCGAGTCCCCTTTAAGGATTCCAGTTTATATTAAGAGTGTCAGAATCACCTTTACTCCTGACATTGGTCCTAATATCTCATTTCTTGATTCCATTGTTCAGGCATTTGATTCCAGAGCTACTCCAGCTTTTATGGGTCCTTGCTCCCCACTGCTCATTCTTCTAGTTTCTAACTTCCTCAAGAGCCTAGAAATGTGCCTACTAAACATGTAAACATTTTATTATAATTTATGCATGATTTGGTTGTATCAGGCAGGTGCATTCCACAGCATCAGTCACGTGCCATACTGCTTGGAATCTAACCCCCCACACACACATTCAGCCCTCCATCCCCCACTCCCAACTCCCTCTGCATTATACCAGATCGGTCTGTATTTCTTGGGAAATTCTCATTAAAAGGACTTACAGATCTTTCTCAACTTGTGATAGGGTTGCATCCTGACAAACCCAGAGTTAGTTGAAAATATTGTCATTTAATACACCTGACCTACCGAACATCATAGCTTAGTCTAGCCCACCTTCAACAGACTCACAGCGTTTAATGTTAGCCCACAAGTGGGCAACATCATGTAACACAAAGCCTATTTTATAATAAAATCTTGAATATCTCATGTAATTTATTGAATACTGTACTGAAATAGAAAAACAGAATGGTTATACGGGTACAGAATGGTTGTAAGTGTATCAGTTGTTTACCATCGTGATCGCGTGGCTGACTGGGAGCTGTGGCTCCCTGCTGCCGCCAAGCATCACAAAAGAGTATTGTACTGCAGAGTGCTGGCCCAAGAAAAGATCAAAATTCAAAGTATGATTTCTACATCATGCATGTGGCTTTTGCACCATCGTAAAGTCGAAAAATTGTAAGTCAAAACATTGTAAGTCAGAAATTGTCTCCATTCCAAAAAGTCTCTAAGAATTTTATTCCCAAAAGTGCCAGGAATTTGCATTCACCAACTTTGAAAACACTTAAAAGCCCACTTATACTACTTTGCGCAAAGACCTCAGGTTCTTTCCAATCCCATTAAACACATCACCAATTGATTGTGCAGCTTAGAATGGGAGGGATCATCATTAAAGTGCGGCAAAGGTTCCATATTGGAGGGAAGATTCCATACTTCAGGGATGCAACGAAAAGGGCAGATCAGGAAGCTCACATATCAGTTGAATGCGGAGTCTATTTTATATTATCGGGTTGCCTCCAGCAAGGGGATGAATTGCTAAGAACACATGAAAGAATTGGCAAGATTTTAGGCTTATCTTCAAAGGCAGGTGATCACCACGATCATCTGATTTGAAATCTGTATGAACACTAGAAGCATGATTTGAGCCCATATATCCTAGATTCCAAACTCTCCCAGTGAAGGGAGGCTCCTTGTACATCTTATCTCCTTGCATGCATAGAATGCAGCCTTAGCTTTGGGTAACAAGCTCTGGGTATTTTTCAGAAAAAAAGCTCGTTAAGATGATTTTTGCAAAAGAGGTCTTCTCATTAGTAACCAGACTCACAGCAGTGCTTATTTATGTCTGTCTTCTGAGTGCCTGGAACAGAATTCCAACCTAATACCATTTCTGCTTTCAAAGGACCCTATCTTCTAGACCTCATTTAGCATGAGGATGGAGAAACACAGATAAACGTCTTATCGGGCGAAAAAGTAATTTCATGTTCTTGCAGTTCTTTTCTCTGTCTATTCAAATGCTAGATGCCCTTTCATCTTCTACAAATGATTTTCTCTTAATCCGCAAGAAACTAGTTCATTCTTTCTAACAACATCATTATATTTTGAGTGAATTATCATAGAACAATTAAGAGCTGTTCTCATGTGACACACTTATCTTTGGCTGTTTGTTTCAAAATTTGATTCAGCTGTGCCCTCCACTATTTCCTCATTTTGTTGAATGCCTTTGTCAGCTCTGAGGAAAGAAAATAACACAGCAGGGGGCAGGGCAGAAGTCACGTGTTATAAGACATTATTGCCTTTGCAAACAATGTTCTCCATTATAGCTCAATGAACTAATAACAACGCATTATTTTGTTAAAAGGCAATTGTTACTATCATGACAGCAAAACATCCTATAACATTAACTAAGCTATTACTCTGACATTTTTGGACAAGTGAAGAAAAAAACCTTTTTTCGTGAA
>CM052883.1:27336673-27377670 GCA_028534135.1 Potos flavus | reverse complement strand
GAGGGTGTAGATTAATTCCTTCCAGCTTCTCTTCACCAAGTACAACAATAAACCCTGAAAATAATGCAACAGGCAGCACAAGGAGAACTCTGAATGATGGGAAGAGGAAGGCAAACTGGTTAGTGATCCCAAGACTGAAGGAAAAACATAGTGGCGGAATCCTAACAACCTTCCACCCAGCAGCAAAAGGTGACCCAGGCCCTGTGTGCTGGATTTCTCATCTAGCTAAAGAGAGGGTAGCCCGGCTGGGTTCCTCCTTCCCCTGGATCTAATGAGAGTCCTGTCAACAACACCACGCAAGCAGGACAACGTACGCAAGGTGGAAAGTTCAAGACCCACATTAAATATCAACAGGCAAGGGAAATGATCTTCTCATTGGGCCTGAGCCTCTCTTCCACCACACAGAGAAATGGGGGGGGGGGGGACTGGTGACACCAGCAATGGGGAGCCACACAGGCAGCCTGACTGAGAAGCCTCTTTGTCACTGCAGTTCAGAGACTGCTCTCTCTCGCCAAGAGACTGGGTGAGCCAGCAGAGGTGGCAGAAGAGATCCAACTGGGATGAGTCTCTTTGTCCTTTGGAGAGAGGGGGAGATTCTCAACACCTAGAGCCAATGCTAAACCTAGGTGGATGACTGCCTGCTAAAATAAGAGATTTTAATAGGAACTAGAGTCTCCTACTGTAATTGTTAGAATGTTGATGATACAATTAAAAATAACCCATTGTGCCAAGCCGAGACGATCAACTGATGCCAACACCAGACAAGCCAGATACTGGAGTTACGTGGCAAGGATTTGAAAACAGCCTTCATAAAAATGTTTCAGCAAGAAATTACAGATTCCCTTGAAACTAATGAAAAATAGAAAATCTTAGCAAAGAAAACCAATCTGTCACAAAGACATTTAAGAATGTAGCAACTGATCTTAACTCTGGGACTAGGCAAGGAGGAGTAGAAAGAGACTCTTAACTTTTCACCCTAGAACTTTGTGTACCCTTTGAATTATTTTCAATGACCGTGCCATTTTTAAAATAGAATTAAAATTCAGATTCTATAAAATTAGCTAAATTGTATTTTGAGAATGAAAGAAACAGCTTCTCTATGTTCTGCTATTAAAATTTCTTTTCTAGTAAGTAGCTAAGATTTTTTTTTAATGGTTTTACATTGAAATCAATGAGTTAGTGGCTTCAAAAAATGAGTTAGTGGCTTTCCTCATTAAAAAAGAGAGAAAGAGAGAGACAGAGAGAAAAGTGCATCACTTTCTGGGAACAGGTTCTCCCACTGAAATGGCCAGATTGAATTTGGGCAGAACCATGTACTGGGCTGCATACCTGTGTTCCGTATTTGGGGAGATGGAGAGCTAAATATTTTTTATATTTCTATTTTTAAATTTTTTTTTTTGCTCTTGACTACACGTTTGTTTTCCTAATTTATTAGAAACACTGGATAGTATGATTAGAAGTTGACATTTTTTGTCCTCTGCATCTTCCTGCTATTTACCCAGCAAGCAAAAGTATGACGGCCAATGCTGGTTTTTGAGCGATCACCATATACAAGACTCTATATACATGTGTTACTGTTAACTTCAGCTTTAAAAGATTATGGTTCTTAAAAATCACCACTACTTGGGAACAATTATTATCCAGTTAATGGTGCGGAACTCAAAATAGAAAAGATGTTTAGAAACGATTGGGGTTTACCCCGTTCTTCCTCCAACAAGGTTGGAGGGTGAGCTTCTCTCTTTTGATTTCAATAAGCAGCATAGACTGAATCTTGGTTCCCAGTGCTGTTGGGAGGATAATAGGATAAGAGGAAGGGCACTTCCCATACTTTTCATTTTTGTGTTTGTTTTCTCATTTGTATCTGTTACCCTCAGACCTTTCAAAGTTCTGACCAAATACGGTGTGCTACTGTGAACTTCTAATAAGAAATAGATATCTGGTTCTCCACCCTGTTTCTGGCACTGAGCCCCTAAAACCATTGGAATTTTCTTTGTGATAGTGCAATTAAGGTGTCTTTTTTAATGTTAATGAGGTGACTTTGGGAAAGCCCCAAAGGGTGAGGCTTGGCTGCCTATGGAGCCAACAAGGTGGTGAGAGGGTGGGAACTTTCTCGGAGGCTCCGTACCATTTCCGCACCCCTTGCCCTGGGCATCTCTTCCATCTGGCTGTTCCTGAGTTACATCCTTTTATAATAAATCGGTGATCTCACAAGTAAACTTTCCCCGATTTCTGTGAGACGCCCTAACAAATTACTGGAACCCAAAGTGGGGGCTGTGAGATCCTTGGATTTAGAGCTTGTTGGGGCGAGCAGGCTTGTGGGACTGAGCCCTAAACCTATGGAATCTGATGCTATCTCAGGGTAGCTCGTATCAGAATCGAGCTGAGCTGTAGGACGCCCAGCCGATGCAGTAGAATTGCTTGGTGGTGTGGAGGGAGAAAACCCTACGCATCAGGACTGGGCACAGGAGTCACAAGAATCACTCCCCTAATTAGTTGTACCTGTATTTACACTGTTTACAACCACGCTTCCAGCTTCAGGGATCAGACCACATAGAAAGGCAGCATTTCCTCTCTCTTATCTGACCAGGAAGCAACAGAGAAAAGAACACAGTGAAATCTATGTTTCTGCCAAACCTAGAGGGAAGTGCCGAAAGCCAAGGTCTGGGGAAAGAATGTGATGTATGCAGTGCCAAACTCAACAGGGCGGTTTGTGGTCGGACTGCCGTCCCTCCTGTGGAGGCGCCCATCCTTTCTTTACTGTGGCTGCAAGAGCCTCTGGTTGTGCTGACAACATCCTAGCTGTGACGTGCATATACCGATTTCAATGTTCCTGTCAGGAAAAACTATAAATATAAAAATTAACCCCAAAAGGGATTTGTCACCATCAGTGAGCATGAATATTTCAATTTCCAGATCCATCGTTTTCCAGGAAGACACATGGTATCTTGGAACAAATAAGTAATTCCTGGATAACTATCTCAGCCTAAAGTGACAGAGGTAAGAAGAGTTGGCATTTTTGGAAAAAATAAAAATCTATATAAAAAAATCTTGATGAGGTTTATAAAAATGATTCAAACAACACCGAGGGTTTAAAGTAATACCATCCCCTTTCCATCTCCCTTCCCACTCAGTTTTTCTTCCCCACAATTAACTGTATTAACAGTTTCAGGTCTTCGTGTCCAAAAAATATCTGTATACATCGTATATAAATGACACTTTTATTTACACAAGGATTTGTGTTGTACAATTTTCTTATTAACCAATATATTGATCAACTTTCCACTTAAACAGCTGAATCTTCTCATTTCTAGTCACTTGTAAAATAGCACTACGTATGGCTATTATTAATACTTTTCCTATTAATAAACATTTGTGTTGCTTCTGGATTTGGGCATCAGTGAACATCTTTGCACTTAACTAAATTGCTAAATAAATTCCGGTGGGATTCAAGATCACAAGAAATGTTGATATTTTCATATCATCCTTCAACATGATTTGAGAGTACTTGTTTATTCTAACCAAAAGTGGCTATTATAAAACATTACAGTGTTTCCCCTAAGATAGGAAAAAATGGTGTCCCGTTGTCAATTCGAATTTGCATATATGGTTATGAGTGAATTTTAGCATCTTACCATATGGCTGGCTATTCGCTGTTGCAGTATTTTTCTGTGAAATGTTGCTTTGAGTCTTTCTTCATTTTTCTATTGTGAGAACTCCGTGTAGTAAGGCAATATGACATTTATCTGGCATACATTTTATATTTTGCATATATTTTCCATAGTTGTCATTTTTCTTATGACATTGTGAAATTTCTTTGCAGTACAAAAGTTATACTTTTTTATGTAGCCTAATTTATGACTTTTTCCCTTTCAGTTTTTGAGTTAGAAAAAGTCTTTTCCATTCCAAAGTTTTTAAAAAATAATTTCTTCTGTTACTTCTAGAATTTCTCTTTTTATATTTAAAAACTTGTATTTCTGATATTTACTTTAAAATAAAGCTTCTAGTAAGGATTCAGCTTCATCTTTTTCAAAAGATCTAGTCAAATGGCTCAAAAGAACTGTCAGATCTTCAATTATTTTAAATGTCCTTTTTGCCAATTTCTTGATTATATTTATGAGTCTATTTCTGACTTTATTTCAGTTTCCTTGATCTGTTTATGCAGTAGTAACAAATTAGTTTGGTGCAGCTTCATAATACTTTTTAAATCCATAAAAATGACTTTCTGCTAGTTACTTTCCCGTATTAGAATATTTCCAAATATTTTCACATGCTGATTATTTTATATGAGTTTTTGCCAAGTTAAAAAAAGAATCTGTTCTTATTTTAATTGAGATGGATGTGAGCTAACTGTTTAATCTGGGAAAAATTGTCATTAGGAATTCTGGTTTTCTATATAAAAACAGGATAAGGCTTTCCATTTATTTAGGGTTTACTTCATGTCTTTTAGTGAAATATTAAAATTCTCTTCATGGAATGTCTGATTATCTTCACTTTGGGTTTATTCTTTGATATTTTATATCTGTTGTTTTGACGGTGACGGTCTTCCCCAAAGTGCTGATGAAAGGAAAATGGAGAAGATATGATTTGTGAACTTGAGAAGCTCAGAGTTGAATCAGGAGTTTACAAAGATGTAACATATAGTAGTATTGAGAAAACAGACATACGCACAAAATGATGTGGGGGTTCAGAGGAGACAGTATCGTCTCTGCAAAATCAATTTGCTGATATAATGCAACATTTGATCTGGGTGTTGAAGAAGGAGTGGAGTCTCTAGGGCAAGCGAAGAGGCAAAGGTGTTGCAAGTAGAAGGAGGGGCCAAGGCAAAGACAAGGCAGGGAAGGAGATGGCATGTCTCATGGGAGGCTCCTGCTAGAAATCTCCCATGGCTGCAGGTAGAAATGTGTGAAAGGAAGTTAGATTTTCGCTCCCAGGGAGAGTCTGATTTCCAGGCAAGGAATTTGGAATAGATTAAATGTGTTTTTTATTGCAAGATAATTTAGGTAGCCATGAAGAGGTTTATACAAAATGAGGAGAGACAAGCAGCAGAGAATGCCAGCAAGTGAAAGAAAGGTCAGGTGTGGCTAGAGAAGCTAAGGTCCTGGCAGCACGTCCCAGTGGCAGCAAAGCTCTAACATAAAGAAGATTCTCGTTAAACATCGAAAGAATTAATGAATGAGGGGCGCCTGGATGGCTCTGTGGGTTAAGCATCTGCCTCCAGCTCAGGTCATGATCTCAGGGTCCTGGGATCGAGTCCCACGGTGGGTTCCCTGCTCAGCGGGGGATCAACTTCTCCCTCTCCCTCCACCCCTCTCCCTCTGCCCCAAGCTCTCGCTCACTCTCTCTCTCTGTCTCTCTCAAATAGATAAATATTAAAAAAAAAATAGAATTAATGAATGAAAAAGCAAGAGATATTCAAAGTCAGATATTTCCAGAAGCACACGATGTGCAATAGTTTAATTTCAAGGTTTAAACCGTTCACTGTATTCAAACGCCAGACTTCCTAGAGGTATATAGCACTTTGCCTAGCGAGCAGGGCAACATTAGGGAACAAGAGTCTGGAACATAGCTCTGTTCTGAGCACAGCAGTAACTAAGTAAATGAATTAATGGTTTCAAAGCCCCTGGGACAGTGCTTTGCGCAAACAAAGTGCGATATAACTGACATAACTGTTTGTTAAGTAAATAAGGAAGGCTGGAGGCAAGGGACTTGGATAAAAATTTTCCAGTAGTAAATATTTAAATCAGACCTCAGTCGCCCCTTTCTTAACTACCCACCTCTCCCCCGAGTTGCTCCCTGCATTTGCCTGATCCCTTTTTCCTAAATTCCAAACATCTTTATTAATCTGCCTTTCGTGCCAAACCACCACCCCCGAAAAAGATGTATTTACTGCAGGAGTCCTCGCAGGACCAGCTTGTGTCATTTGACATGTGGAGGGAAGCTCTGTGCAGCTGGACCGCTGCGAGCCAAACGGAGGGTGGCCAGAGAGGGGCGGGACGCAGTTCGTGCCATTTGTATCCCCCGCTTTTAAGGAGTTCGGACCTTATCCCGAGAGCAATGGGAAGCCAGGAAAGGAATTTAACAAGAGAATTATGTGCTTAGGCTTTCATTTTTAAGTGATCCTTCCAAATCACAGAGCAGAATAGATTTGAAGAATTCAAAAGCAAATGTGGGGTAGCTATTCCTTTAGTCAAAGTAGAGATGATGGTGGTTTAGATCATTGTAGGAGCTATGGAAAAAGAGATGGCCAAGAGGTGGAAGTGGGGATCAATTCAAACGAAGAAATAAAGAGAGGGTAACAGGAAGGGTGATGACCAGGTTTTGTGCCATGAGCACCTAGGTACTATTTGTCAAGGCAGGAAATTTTGGAGGCAGTTCAGTTTAGTGGGGGAAAGAGCATGTGCTCAGTTGGCTAAATGGGTCTGTTGTTCAGTAAAGTCTGGGCTAGAGAAATAAGCGTGGGAGGGCCTCTCTTCACATCTTTTCAGCCCCACCTCTTACGCCAGTCAAAGCTACTACGACCACCACTGGTGTCTCCTCTCAATAAGTTTCAACCAAGTTGTTGAAATCTAGTCTAAAAAAGGAGAGGTCTAAAAAGGAGAGAAGAGAGAAAGAGAGAGAGGTCCAAGCAGCTACAAGAAGGGAATATCGAAGGAGGGAGTGGCCAGTTTTGTCAAATCTTTTAAGCTCAAGATAAATGAAGACCAAAAATGTATGGCAGGTTTGGCGTCGTGGAGGCCAACGATGCTCATAGCTGGAACAGCCTTTCCTTTTAACAGAACACATGATTGTAAGAACACAGGGAACCACAATCAAAGACATTCTCAGACTAAAACTCTGGGTATTGAGAAGCTGAGCGCGCAGATAAGCAAGGGGGGTTTCACCCTGTGGAATCCCACCATGCTGGGGGCTCTCGATTGTGCCGTGGGTCGTCCACGACAGCTTGTGGCCCCGCAGTGCTCGGCTCCAGCTGTGGGGTGTGGGGAAAGTAGACTCTGAGCCTACTGGCGATTTAGACGTTTCTCGGGTTACATTCACTGACCCCTGGGCCAACTTAACAATAATTTTTTAACTCAGTTGTCATCTCTGATCTTGTATAGACATATGATTGGGTTCTCATCCATAAGATATTATCCTGAAATTGAATCGGCAGTGCTGTCCTAAAGGAAATGCTTTTGTCACTATAAAAAGCATTTTGTGGGACTTTACCAGGTATTTAAGCCTTTCCCCCATTTTATGTGGATTGTTGATACCAAACACTTTTTATGAGAGTGGGAAAAAAAGCAAATTTTCTAGAATTCCTCCATCCATGTGCTTTATAGCTAGGGTCACTTAAAATTCTAGCCCGGCCCCACCACAAAAATGCCACCCTTTCTTTCCTAACAAAGTCCTTCTGAATCCCATCTCTAACTGTTAATAGTAATTTTTCCCCGACTCCTACACACAGCCGGCAAAGGACTTGGATGAAAGGCTCAAAGAAATGCAGAAACATTTTGAAATAGAAGATTTCTTGGTGTCCAAATTGAGAAAAAGAGCTCAGACCTGTATTCGAAGACAGGTTGGTTATAACTTTTGATAAAATATAATACTAATAAGGAAAATAGGGTTTGGATAAAGAGAAATTGCTTTTATATTTCACATGAAAATGTCAATACTATTATTCAGTTCTTGAAGGCAGGTGCTTTAGCCCCACTCTGAAGTACCTATCAGGGTGCTGGACACGCTTAATGAGAACAGCTAACATGTGCTACGGGCCAGGCATGGTGCTCATACTTTCTGCGCCCTGGGTCTGAATCTTGTGAATAACTACACAAAATAGGTACCGTTCTGTCCATTTCCTCAGTAGGGAAACTGAGATAGAGCTTAAGTAACTTGTTTACTCGTTTACATTAAACATTGATGTTTAATGACAGCTGATATCAAATCATCGGGCTAGAAAAATCAGACTCCGTAACCTGCAATGCACTGGTTTTTTGTTTGTTTTGTTTTAAGATTTTACTTATTTATTTGACAGAGAGAGACACAGCGAGAGAGGGAGCACAAGCAGGGGGAGTGGGAGAGGGAGAAGCAGGTTTCCCACAGAGCAGGGAGCCCAATGTAGGGCTTGATCCCGGGACCCTGGGATCATGACCTGAGCCCAAGGCAGAAGCTTAACGACTGAGCCACCCAGGCACCCCTGCAATGTGCCAGTTTTTATGTCATTCTTCAGTGGATTCCACAGCCTCTAGGGAGAGGCACAATCCAGACAGAAGAGGAACCAAACGGAGAAGAGGCGGAATCACCAGTCCTTAATGGACTCTTAATGAGTCCTATGTGTTGCTGCAGGTTCAGCGGCCAGGCCGCTGCCCGCGGCCCCGCCCGGAGGCTGACCGTACGCGCCAAGCCACCTTACCCGTGGGGCCGGAGCCCAGGAGCGGTCCCCCTGCCCCCACTGCATTTGACTTTACTTCCTGCAATAATGTTAATTTGAGAAGACTATTTAAAGGTTGGCCTAAATTTAAGAACAGTTTCTAACAACTAAAATTTGTTGATACTGAAATTTTAAAAATGAGGGGGAACAAAACCGTTTTGCATTCAGAAACCCCTGGTACAAAGAAGGTTTAACTCCACACAAAATCAGTTGCATCTCAGTTCTGGAAGAGATCTTCACACTGAACATCTTCACTTACTTTCCTGCACTTTACAAGGCCAGAGATTTCCAAAATAAAATGCCGTCTTCTTCCGTGCCTTCAAAATCCGTTTCTTAGACCTGTGTTCCTTCAAGATGCTATGAGCCTCAACATGGTTCAAAGGAATGCTCATCTTGAGATACAGACATGAATTCAAATCCCGACTCAACATCTATGCCCGTATCCCTTTTCGGACATTTTGACCTCCAGTTTCCTCACATGCAAAATAAAAATAACCCTCACTTTATGAAGTAGTTGTGAAAATGCTTCCATAATGATTAACCCAGAGAGGGACTTACAAATAGTGATTACATCCCAAAGTCAGTCCTCCTCACATTAATTCACCCATTTCAATAAATTATTTTGTCGTTTAAAACAATGCTCATTCAGTGACCCTCATGGGTCACCAAAGCACTGTGGAGACTCTCAGGAATAACTGAGATGGATGGGTCGTGGGTTGTCTAAGTGCCACACTTCTGAAACCAGGCAGCAGCGAAGAGAATTACTCATCTAAGGTGCTCTCCTTGGCATGAAATACCAGTTTAGAGGCCACAGAGGAACTTGAGAATTCCACTGGCAGGTGGGCAAGGATATCTTTCCTCTTCTGAAAGTTCTAGACTTTGGGAAAAATGATTCTTGCCTCTAAATCTCCTGTGTGCTTTCTTGGTGCCTCTGTGTGTCTTTATAGAGCAGATCTGATTCCGGGAAGGGGCCTGGATAAATCGGCCATCTGGGCCACTCTCCTAGGGCACGTGAACTGCAGGGCTCAGGACGGGGCTGAGACCCACTGTCTCTGGGCATGCAGGATGCAATCCCCACAGAATGGGTGGAACATAAAAGCACTAAGTTGATTCTGTATTCCTCAGGGTATATTGAAAAATAGCCCTGAGAGTCGGAACCATTCTGAATCTGTTGTATTCCTTGCGTTGTGTTGAACCTTTGGTACAGGGATAATAAGAGATACATTTTGTTTATAGAAACAAAACCATGTACAAAATGAACAGTTCTCTATTGTCGATTGGTTTTTGGAGTAGTACACTCCAAAAATTGCATTTTATATCTCAGGGCAAATAAAAAACTTGTGTGTGACTATCTCCTATCAGACGCTTTTCTGTGTGCTCAGTAATCTGCTGGCATGAGAGGAAGGTCAAGTTTTTTCAAGTATCATCCTAGAAAGGAGATGATTTCACCAG
The DNA here is from genome assembly GCA_028534135.1 of Potos flavus. Lineage (NCBI taxonomy): Eukaryota > Metazoa > Chordata > Mammalia > Carnivora > Procyonidae > Potos > Potos flavus. The sequence goes on along the minus strand of CM052883.1, from coordinate 27,367,811 downwards.
ATACAGACACTATTTCCTGGGACTTAGACTGTTCTCAGAAATGTCTATTCAACATTCAGTGTGTGTATATATGCACATCAGAACATAAGTATCTACAGCTTGCATGTGTCACGTTGATGACCTTGAAACAAAGTTAAGAATAGAGCAAGATTAAAGCAAGGAAGAGACGCACTACAATTTCTGAGCTGAGCAATGTGGAAGAGCTGGTTCTATCCCTTAAACATCCCAGGGGAGCTCTATGTACATAGACTTGCTTGAGTGCATTTAATTGGTTAACTGGTTAATGCCATAACCATAGGCGGTTTTGATCAGCCACTGGGCTAAGGACTTTACACACAAACTAATTTAATCTACTTCGCAGGCTTTCGAAGTAGATGCTATCATAATGCCCATTTTGGAGAAAGGTAAACTAAGGCACCAAGAAGAAGGATGGCTAGGGCCTCCCATGTTGGTAGACAGACACTAAGTTCTAAGGCCTTAAGAACATCAGTGAGCCTCCTCGTGACGCGTGGTCAGGCTGCACACGCAGACCGTCTGACCACAAAGCACAAGTTTTTAACCCCTACGGTCCATGGCTGCCTTCATCCCTGTGCTAAACCCGTATAGCATCCCCCCTGAGTTTAGAAATAAAAATTCAAGTCATTCAGTCTCCACTTGATTATTGTTTTGGCCTCATTTCCTTTGTGCCACCGAGGTTTCTTTTTTTCAGTGAAATCAAGCATCGGATTCAAAAACCCTTAGATCTTAGCTGGGGTTTGAATTTATGATTTGTTAATTGATGATTCCTGGTTCCAAGAGGCAATGAAGGCCACATTTGTTTACTTCTCGACATGAGTTCAGCTCTGAGCACCCACCTGCCGTGGGCTGTGAGGAGTCCAACATCATTCACTGGTCGTGGTGCCCTGCCTTGCTCTGGGCAGCCCTCAGGACTCCTGCGACCAAGTGGCCCAGGAAAGTCTCCAGTCTTCAGCCTCCAGGGAAGCTAGCATCATGGCTGTGTGGGCAAGCTCACCGTGTCAGGGTCAAGCCCTGGCGTCCTACCACCTGTCACACTACCAAGGCAGGCAGGCCTCAACGATGCCCCTCTCAGCTGCTTCCCACTGACCACGAGAGCCTTCTGCACTGCCCCCAAGACCAGCGTGCTGAGTGACCAGCCTCCAGAGGCGCCCACACTACCATTGGCCCACTGAGTCTGCCAACTCCTTCTCTTCCTTCTCTTAACGAATGTGTACTGAATACGTCCTAAGCACCACTCTAAATGTCATGGAGAAAAAATAACCACTGGGCAAAAAAAGGCCCAACTCTTTAGTGTGTAGACAGGAAAAAAATATGCCATGACACAATGTGCTAAGTGCTAAGAAAACTAAAGCAAGTGAAGGAGATAGAGCAAGGCATGAGTAAAAGACTCCTTGAGGTTGGAATATTTGAGCACAGATAAGAATGAAGCGAGAAGGTGAGGCTTGAGACCTTCGAGGGAAGAGAAAAGAGCAACTTGCTTGAGGAACACCAAGAAGGACCATTTCCTGTATCCAAGGAAGGAGGAGAGTGAGAGGACATGGGGTTGAAGATTTAGGATCTTATGAGGCAGTATAGGCCAGGGAAAGAAAATTTGATTTTATGCTGAGTATCTGTTAAAAGTCACTGTCCATTCTGCAGCCCCGCCTTTCTTCCTCTGCTCTCAGGATAAAAGCTGAACCAAATTCAGCCTCCAGGCCCTGTAGGATCTGTCCTTCCTACCCTGTGGCCTCATCTAGGGCAACGCTCCTCACTATCCTTACTTAAATTCCTTTAATGTGGTACCTCCCAGCACTTCACCTTCACCATGCTGATCCCTCTGTCAAGCACACTCTTCCACCACCATTTGCCAAGGGAATTTCTCCCTCTCCTTTAGGTCCCAGCTTAACCATGCTTGCTAGAAGAGCCTTTTCCAACTCCCTGATCATGATCCGTAGAATTTCCAGAAGAACCCTATGGCTGCCCTTGCCTGGTAAGTTTACAGTTGTGCAATTCCTTGATTGAGCTTCATCTTCTATACTAGTCTCTGCTCTGTGAGGTCAGGAACCATATCTATTTGCTTGCCTATTTGTTTACCACCAAAATCACAGTGTTTAGCAAATAATAATCCTTCAGTATCTATTAAATGAATAAACAAACAACCTCTAAACTTGCCCTCTTCAGCAACCACCCCTAATCCCTTCATGGGCTCAGACCTTCCAAAACACCATATGACCAAAGGTATTACTTTCATGATACAGTGAAGACATGGAGGAAAGATGATGCCTTTCTATTCTTTCTGCTCCAGTCTCCACGAAATAAACTTTATAGCTCCTTCTGTCTATCCCTCTTGCCATCCACAAGTTTACTGAAGGATACAATGTGGGAGAAACAGAATGTGAGGCTCTGATCTGCCTCACAAAGAGAGGCATCAAAAGAGGCATGATGCTATATGAACACTGCCTCTCTCCAGATGCCCCATCCCTCTCTTCCAGTCTTGTCTACACAGTCCTTCTACACCACCCAGCTGAGCTACACCACTCTCCTCCAAGAATCGCACCGTTCTTATAGAAAGAGGAGGTTCATATACTATAACTCCCTCCAAAGGATGGTGGGGAATAGTCCTGGGTTAGTGAGATGGCACTGGGGTGGGGGTTCTGGGTCTGTTTCTCCCTCTCCCTCTGCTCCTCCCTTCTGCTTGTGTTCTCTCTCTCTCTTTCTCTCAAAGAAATAAATAAAATCTAAATTTTTATAAATAAATAAATAAATAATAAAAGGCTCCCCCTTACCCATCCAGGATGACTGGGGTCAGTCTCAATTACATACTTTCTAATTACATTTGCCACCAAGGTACGAAGAAGGAAGATAAGGCTAGAGATTGGTGTCACTTCATTTTACAACATAATCTACAGTCTTAAATTTCATTTCCTTCTCTTTCTATACTATAATAATCACCATCTGTAGTTACTATTTTAAATGTGAAAATTGCCACAAAATTGGTCCTTTGCTTTCCCCTCTCTCAATCATACACTTTAATTCATCTTTGTATCTCCTATTTTGAAAGTATATAATTTTCCTACTAGTTCTTAGGAATTTACAGAATGCTAGGTCCCTGAAAATACTACTAAAACAAACTGTTGATAGGACAAAGCTGCTTTTATTGGTTTCCAAGGTGAAAGAAAGCATTATCTTGATAGAATCTCAGTAGCTTCTTACAGAGTTGAGGGCAGACTTGTAATATTTATGACATTTGGAACACGATTTAAGATGGATGTTTCATTGTGGGAATTTGATTAGAATTGGATAAGGACCACTAGGCTTGATGAACACAGCAAGGTGGAGATTTTTAGGCAAGCGTTTCTAAGAGTGATGTAGAGAAGAGTAGTTGGAGAGACCCAAAAGAAGTAGCTGTTGACAAGGTGAATGTCTGATGTTCATTTAGATGTCTGGTTTTTTTTTTTTTTTTGAGAGTGAAGGGGATTTTCTTGAACAGGAAAATACAGCTATGTGCAACTTTTGCCTTCCTGAGCAAAAGTTTCCTGGAATAGTCATATTAGTGAAGTCTTCTCAATGGTACAATTTTCCAAAGATAGATAACGCTGTGTGGGTATAGGTGGTTTTGGTTCTCAAATGCATCTAAATTTTAAGAATCATGATTCAATTAGGACTAAGGATTCCCAAATTGGCTTAATGACTGAGGCTTAAAGAAATTATCTGACCTGTATAAGCCCAGTTAGTTTCAGAGCCAGTATTTTCACCCAACTGATCATGTTCTTTCTACTTCATGTTGCCCCCTCTGTAGAAATTGTTGTTATAGTCTAGCACTGTGGGCTAGAGCAACATGTCCAACTCACAGACGAATTCATCATACTTTTCATATACCCTGGCACAACTAACTGTGTGAAATGTTATGTATGGACAGTAGAGTAACCCGGTTAGTGTAATCATGCCATACTTATTTATAAAAAATATCTCACCGAACTCGAAAAAGTAACTCAAGGTATCTAACTGCTTGAATAGCATCTCGTGGAGAGGGCCTTGTGACAATTTATTTTGGATTACAGAGGCTAGTACAGCAATTTGTACATGCTAGGATGGATAAATAGGAATATGATAGAATACTTTAACGACAACGTACGTTGAAAATAATTCCAATAATATACTTGTTAGTAAATGAGTGATGATTTCAAAAGACTTTTCTGGATGGTACAATATCAAAGAGACATCATCACAACGTCAGTCATAACTACTGCACATTTATAGATTTCCACTGTAATTTTCTTGCTACATATAACTTACTTTTAACTTAATTGACAACACTGGTGACTTAGCACTCAGAAATAGTTTGCTACCACATTTGCATATGGCTAGGATTGCTCTAACTTGTATTTGTGAAGTTCATTTTTTCTTTGACTGCTATTCATATCCTTATTATTACTGAATGATTTAAACATCACCTTAGATTTCCAGAGGAAATTATGATAAATATGATAAATTATGATAATTATGATTAATGATGGTGATTTATTTCAGAATTCTGTCCTCCAGAATGCATCTATCCTCTGTTAAATTAATGAACAAAATAGATCATGAAATTCTGGATGAATCAGTTTTATAAATACTCTTTCAATACTTGCAGGAAATTACTGTGATTGAGTTTCCAGACAGAATAAAGTTGGGAAGAGGGGGGAAAACTCTATTTTGGAGAATATGATTTCTTATATCTGTGGCTTACTTTTTATTTCTTTCATGTTAATTTCACTGTAATTTTCTACAGCTCCTCTTCAAAAACTTATATTGTCCTCCCCAGGATGACATTTCCTTCTCCTCAGGTTCTGAAAATAGCAGTTTCTAAATCCACCTGTATAAATACCCCAGATCTTAATTTCTATCGCTACATCTCTTTTTTATTACTTTACCAATGTAATCATCTCTTCCTGATAAATATGTTTTTCCCTCTATCATCTATCTTCTCTCACTTTTAGAGTTAATTTATTTTTTTGGAGAAAAATAACAGATACCTTCTTGTTGATTATATTTCTTCTTGAGTCTATTAAAGAAAATTCTTGGTAAGTAAAACTTACAGCCTCCTTTTTTCAAGAATCAATAGCTCCAGATCCTGGATGTTACGTATGAGAAGAGTAAACAAAGTTCCCTCGGGATTTGCTCCTTTTCATTAGTTCATAATCACTACTATCCTACAAGCCAGAGTCATTTTACATTTTAAAAATGAATTCTACTCCTGTTTCAAAAGATGGAGTAAGCACACTTTTCCCTATTCCTCCTGCTGAGTACAACTAAAAACCCTGGAAATATGTATAAAACATTGATAAGGAGAGTCTCAAAGGTGGAGATCAGAGAACTTGGAGCCCAGGAAATGAATGGTGGTGAGCTCACAGTTTTCTTTTTGTTTCATATACTCTAGACTGGGTTCTAGAGAAGCCAGAAGCCTGCAAACACTCACAGGCAGAGACAAAAACAAAATAAAACAAAGACACCAAGAAGAAACTGCTCTTTCTAGCCAAAGAACCAAGAAACGGCAGGCTAGCAAGTCAGAACACTTTTAGACAATAATTGCTCTTCTTCAGCCAAATGTCAGGGGAAAAAACTTCGTCCCAGAGTGGAATTTAGATTTCCACACTCAGCAGACTATAATAAGGTACCCCAACAACCTGCAGAGTGGTGTCACAAAGAACCAAGTTGGGAGTCTTGACTTATATCCTCACCAGGTAGTAACATGGTGCCCTACCTCGAGATGGTGTCAGAGGATGGCTAACATTCTCTGACATCAGGGCCTTTCATCACCGCTCAGTGAAAATGTGATAATTAAGGATTATTATCAGTGATAATGAGGCAATCATCTATGGTTTCAGTAAGACCACATGGGGAACACGGTGCCTCTCCAGCTCCCAAACAGAATGGTATCTGCTGAGGACTGGTGGGGAGGGGTGGGGGAGACTGAACTCCCAGCCCCACCCTGCAATAATAAGAAGCCTCTTTCCTGCCACTACACCCGAGTCACAGAGGCTGAGTGGGAAACCTGGACTCTCGCCCCTTCTTGGCAGTAATGAGGTGGCACTCCACAGCCCCTGCCAGAGCAGTTTCAGATAAGACCTGCTAAAACACAAAATTTAAATAAGATGCAGAGTCTCATAATGCCTTAAATGTCCAAGTTTCAATACCAAGATGATAGCGATGTTAGAATTATCAGACAAGAATTTTGAAGCAGGCATCATAAAATGTTTCATTGAGGAATTATGAGCACACCTGAAACAGATGGAAAAATAGAAAACCTCGGGAAGGGACTATAACAAAATATAAAGAAAGACCAAGAAGAAATGTGAAAAATATAATAACCTAAATAAAAAACTGAAAAGATGAGCTCAATAGTAGAATAGAGGGGACAAGGGGGTAAATCATGACCTTTAAGATAGAATATAATGGTCGAATCTTCAAAACAGAGAGAAAAAAGACTAGGGAGCAGAAAGGTATGGAAACCTGAACAGAGCCTCAGGGAAAGATCTAATATTTGTGTCATCAGAGTCCCAGAAGAAGCAGAGAAAGAAGGCAGAGGTAAAAAAAAAAAAAAGTACTTACACTTTTCAAATTTGGTAAAAAAAACAAACCTACAGATTCTAGCAGCTGAGTAAACCCAAAAAGTAAAAATACAGAGGAACCCACACCAAGACAAATCTGTCAAACTTCTGAAAACTAAAATGAAAACAACAAAAATCTTGAAAATAGCAAGAGAGAAATGATACCTTACTCAAGAAAAACAATTGGAATAAAAGTGCTTTTCCTTCAGAAACCACAGAAGCCAGAAAGAAATCATTTAATATTTTCAAGAGTTGACAGAAAATATCTATTCTATACAAATTCTATACCCAGTAAAAATATTATTCAGAAATAAAGGGGAAATCAAGCATTCTCAGATGAATATACTAAGGAATTTGTCACCAAGCAGATCACCATATGAAATGACAAAGATCTCCAAACGGAAAGAAAACGGTAAAAGAAGGAATCATGAAAGAGCAGAAAGAATGGAAGAATAGTAGAGAGAGTAAAAATATACTAGATATTCTTCTTCCTCTTGAGCTTTCTCCATCATATTCATGATTAAAGCAAAAATTATAACACTGACATAGTTCTCAATTAATACAGAGGAAACCCTTAAGATGATTCTATTACATACATTACAGAAATGTGATAAAACTGTGCGGAAATAAACACACGCAGGGGTGCCTAGGTGGCTCAGTCAGTTGAGTGTCCAACTCCTGGTTTCAGCTCAGGTCATGATTTCATGGATCATGATATCAAGTTCCCCCTCCCCCTCCCCCTCAAGCTCTGGGCTCAGCGAGGAGTCTGCCTGAGATTCTCTGTCTCTGCCCCTCCCTTGGATCACAGGCTCACTCTCACGCTCTCTCAAATAAGTAAGTAAAATCTAAGAAGGAAGGAAGGCAGGAAGGAAGGAAAGAAGGAAGGAAGGAAGGAAGGAAAGAGAGAGAAAGAAAGAAAGAAAGAAAGAAAGAAAGAAAGAAAGAAAGAAAGAAAGAAAGAAACATAGACACAAGTGTATATAAAAGTGAGAAAATCTGAATAAGATTAAAATTATATCAACACTAATTACCTGTTTGTGATGTACTATCAGTTATACAAGATGTTATTGTTGAGGGAAACGGGGTGAAGGATGCATGGCATCTCTCTTGTATTAATTATTGCAATGGCATATGAATCTATGATTATCCCTAAATAAGATTTTTTTTAAAAATGCATTCCTGAGGTGGAAACTGATATAAGTTCCCATGAGTCCAGAAACAAAGGCCGATATCTACAAAAGATAGAAATGTTAGACTGCAAACACTGCTTAGCTTTATTTATTAACCAGTATACTAGGTTGGACCAGAAATAAAAATAAAAAATAAAAAATAAGCATCACCTAGAAAAGACAGCTAGAAACTTGGGAAGGATCTCATAAGATAGTCACAATATGACTTACTTATCAGACTCTGTGATAGGGTCCTGAGGTTTCCAAGTTCAGAATCTTGACTTTAATCAAAGCACCCAGAATTTATGCATCTCTGCAGACTGACTAATATTTATCTAATTCATAAGAGACAAATATTTACATGAGCAGAAACACGTAGATGCTCTTTCTTTGCTGACCTCTCTGTCTTCCATCCACCCCATTCTCTGGGTGTTCCTTTTCCAAGGCCCTCAATAAAGTATCCCATCTTTATTTGGGAAACATATCTCCCTGGTTCCTGCTTGAATTCTGAGATGAATGCTTCCAACTGAACATTAATGGAGCTTAATGGACCTCACTCATCCCTAAAGGAGAAAATTGAACTCCAGTCCTATCAGGGAACAGAGTGGGTAAAAAAAAATCTGGTTTTAATTTCGTTTAAGCTAAACCATGATATCAATTATAACTGAACTGTAAACTTAAAGTTTAGAACTTATTTCTTCATTAGGAAATAAGTACACTCCACCCAAGTGAGCATTAATTTTTCACAAAGACCATACATATAAAAAAAGTTTTATATGAGGAAAGGAAAATTTCTCCCATTAATTTGATTTTGACTTTCCCCTCTAAAAAAACAGCAACCTTTGCACTATTCTTGTTAAGAACATCTGTTTCCTTCCTAGGACTAACTTGTATTGTGACGTCCACAGCACTGTATAAATAGCTCCCTCTTTCACATCCAGTACAAACCAATGGGTACTTTATTCTTAATTTCATAGGAAATTGAAGAGGTATAGAAGAAAAATATATCCAATTGCATGAACCCCAGACATCTGTTGTTCTTTCACTGGTGAGCCTTACCACAGCTTTGTCTCTTACCCTACATAAGTACTTCTTTTACATTCTTTTCATAATTGCAATTGATTAGGTATGGAATAATTATTCTACCTATACTATATACCAGTTTACACACTGGACCCCAAGAGAGTAAGGACGATGTCTTGCATATCCATCTGTTCCCAATGCATGTCATAGGCAAATAGTAGGAACTCAATAAATATTTGTCAAATGGATGGATGGATGGATGGATGGATGGATGGAAGAATGGTTAGAGAAGATGGCAAATGACTTAAGCTGTCTGTGCCTCAGTGATACCATATGTAAAATAAGGTAGTTCTGATATTAACTGTGATACCATAATGCACATAGAGGTATTCTTTCTTCCTTTCTCACTTCTTTCCTTTCTTCCTTTCTTCCTTCCCTCCCTCCTTCTTTCCTTCCTTCCTTTCCTTTCCTTTCTTACTTTCTCCCAATCCATCAATCCATTTATCCATCCATCCATCCATCCATCCATCCATCCATCCATTATCCAGCTATATATTTAATCTGCATCATAAAACAGAGGGGGATAATTAAGGTCTAGTGAAGGTTAAAAGTAATCAGATTCTGTGCTTATAAAAAAGTCTTATCATAGCTTGTATGAAACTGTAATAACACATTCATCATAGTAAACTCATAAAATATAAAAAGAATGAAGAGAAACCAAAGAATTTCTCATGTTACCAAAACAATTATTGTTAAAATTCTGATAGATTCCTTTCAAGCCATTATCTATGAATAAGTTAATTGAAGTATCAAATGAAAAGACCATTAAAAAGCAAAGTCTAAAATAAGTCCTTAAGTAGACTATTACAGAGGAACGGATAAAGAAGAAGTGATACACACACACACACACACACACACACACACACACACAGGAATATTATGCAGCCATCAAAAAATGAAATCTTGCCATTCGCAATGAAGTGGATGGAACTAGAGGGTATTATGTTAAGGAAAATAAGTCAATCAGAGAAAGACAATTATCATATAATCTCACTGATATATGGAATTTAAGAAACAAAACAGAGGATCATTGGGGAAGAGAGAAAAAATAAAACAAGACCAAACTAGAGAGGGAGACAAACCATACGAGACTCTTAATCATAGGAAACAAACCAAGGGTTGCTGAAGGGGAGGGGAGGGGAGGGATAGTGTAACTGGGTGATGGACATTAAGGAGGGTATGTGATGTAATGAGCACTGGGTATTATATAAGACTGATGAATCACAGACCTCTACCTCTGAAACCAATAATACATTATATGTTAATTAATTGAATTAAAAGTTAAAAAAACAAAAAATATATATAAAAAATAGAGCAAACTCTAAATAGATGATTAAATTATCTTAATTAAAATATCTACTAGTGATAATATATTTTAAATAGTATTTTCCAATTATAAAAGTGATCTTTGTTATTATAGGGTGTTCAGAAAATAAAGAAAAGTTAAAAAATATTTCATAATTTCACTACAACTTTTTTCTACACTTCCATTTCAACACTTGTTCAGATGTGTATTACAAATATTACATCTTTCAAAGTATATAAAATATTTAATATTTATTCTTATCAAGTATAAGATAAACATAATATATATCATTGCAAATAATTCTCTAGCTATTAAACATTTCTGAAATCATTTCATTTGAAGAGCTACTCTTTTGACATGGTGTAATTCTTATATTGTTGAATATTTGGATTATACATAATTTTTCACTATTACACAGTTTAAGGGTAAGCTTTGATTTAGGCTTTTTAGAAATTGTGTCTGACTTCCTTGAAAGAGATGCTTAACTGTGAATTATAGATCAAAGTATATGAATTAATCTCTTTATCCTGGCTAATAAAAATATATGGCTTTTATAAGTTTAGATATTACAGATGTGTGTAAGTAGGAGGTCTTCCTGTAATTTTACCCTACAGCTCTCAAAGCTAACCCCTCTTAATAATTTGGTATGTGTCCTTTTAGATTTTATGTGGGACTTTGCTTTTCATCTTACTTTGTACCTGATTCCTACTTAACACCAAAATAGACGGGGGAAGGCAACAACAGCAATTACTGAAAAAGTCTTGGGGTAGGGAAAATATATATTTATACATAAAAAGTGTGTTTATACAAAGATACACGTTTTATGTTTATGGTAAAAGTATTTACTCCTTAGCTATGAAAACTGATACTTTGATTTTATTTTTTATATGCTCTCTTAGAGACTCTTTTAGCATTAACACTACTGTTGAGTTGGTTTTCTTCATGGGAGATTATGTTCTGAGTACATGAAGTAGGAAATGATTACGCCATTAAGATGATCTTAACAAAAACATCTCTTCTGTTAATATCTACAGTTCTAATTTCTGTTATTAGTTGCATATTATAGACATAATATTTAAAATATCCTCTGTTCTATAATTATATATCTTATAGTTTATTTCTCATTAATAATGTTTATATTATTCCCCTTAATTTTTTCCTCTTAGTCATAATAAAAAAGATTTTATCTATTTGTTTGTTCTAAAGAATCCAGACTATATGGGTTTGTTGTGGTGGTAGTGATGGTGGTTGTTCTGATCTAACTCATTAGCTTTTGCTTTTGCGTTTACCTTTTTATCTTTACTAATTCCTTCTTTTATCTCTTTTGTCCCCTTTTTAAATTTACAGATCTAACTTTTAGTTCAACTGTTTTAAATATTTCCTATTCATTAATACAAATTTTAAAACCATGAAGTTTCTCCTGGGTTGTAGATTTGGTAATGCCCTATAGGTTTAGGCATACAGCATTCTCTTTGGCATTCATTTCAAACTGTCTTTTAGTTCATTCTATTTATTTTAATTCGAGAGTTTGTTTAGAGAGTGGTTGGTTTGTCATTACTATTTCCAAACAAGTACGTTTATAGGACTCTCTTTCACTATAACAAGTAGGATTTTTTACTATGAATGTATTTGGTTTTCTGGTTCTATAGTATATGATCAGTTTTTGGTGTGTTTTCCATGAATATTTAAAAATATGTATTTCTTGGGTTTAGATTCCAATGTGACTATATTAAAACTCCTCTGCCCTTATTTATATTTGTCAACTTCAGCCATTAAATTCTGAAAGAGATGTAGTAAATCTCCCACTTGCCTAAGAAAATGTATATCAGATAGGTAGATAGATAGATGGATAGATAGATAGATAGATAGATAGATAGATAGATAGATAGATGATAGGTAATATCAGTGGATATAGACCTCAGTGATTATGATTATAAGAACAAGCATCTTCATATAACTTAAACCATCACCTTCCACTTTTCTGAACTATCATTCTGTTTTTTGTATTTGGCAGAGGACCCGGGTTCAAGGTCTGGCTTCTCTGTTATCATTAGTAATGAAAGATAGTTGGAAGAAAGGCAGGCGGGGACAAGCACCACCACCACCACCACCACCCCACCCTATGGAGGAAACCACCCTTAAAAGGATTTTAGAGCACCCTCAAAGGAGCCCTCCACCCTTTCCCACTTGATAGTAGATGACAAAAACCTGATTGGGTGACAGGCTTGTAGAGGGTTAATCAAGATTAAAACAGCCCATAAAACCCCCTAGACTTAGAAAGTCCTGTGGCCACCCTTTCGGGTGCCCTCCGCCTCCAGGAGCTTTGCACTATTGTTCAATAAACTTTGCTTTGCTGCCCACCACTCTTCGTCTGGTCTACCTCTTCATTCTTCGAGGCAGCGTGACCAAGAACTATGGGCACACCGAAGGAAAAGAAATTCTGTAACTTAGGAGTTCAGGTTATTTAATTAAAATCTTTGAGCTTGAGTTCCTCACTTGTAGAAGCAAGATAATAATAGTCCTTCCTACTGTAATAGATTAATATAAGGAGCAAATGAAAGTCAATAATGTAAAAGGTTTTTAAAGTCAAGTTTCTTTCAAATACGAAATTTTTTTATTATTATTACTTAGTAAATTTCAGACCAGTGGTTGATATTTCTCTAAGACAACAATTGGCTGGTTTACATTGGTAAAATATTAAGTTTGGGAAAATTCTACGAAATTTATTCTGAGGTATGAAGTATTTGCTATGAACCTGGACCAAAATCGTTAAAGCCATTTTTATATAACTTTTCACTAAAAACTCACCTATAATGGATGCTAACTCTTTAGCTTTCTTAAACAGTGATTTTATTAAACTGTTTTATTCACCAAAGTATTATGGAAGAAGAGATGAAATGCCACTCTTGAGTTTAGGAACAAATTCTGCTATTTTTTACAATGAGGGCATTGAATGTGAATCCTCTTCGAAGTTCATTTTATCCCCTAAATTAGCTTTAGTGTGTTTGTTTTAGAATATTATGCTCTTATATGTGAGTCAAGGGGCATATGGCCTCTTTATTGGAAAATAAAGAACAGATGTGTGGTTTAGATAAGTACACATAAACATGTGAAGGTCAATAGCAGGTGACTCATCATTTTACTATATTGTGGAAGGGATATGAATAATTTCCTTAGAGGAAATTTAATCCTTGATACAGCGACATCAAAGAAACCATTATTTTATTTATTTTACTAGATAAGCATAAAAAGATCTAACAAAAATACCAGTTTCTTCTTTGAGTTGTTAATAATTCTCTGGACATCCAGATGATGGATTTAAGAAAATGTACTGAAAGCCAGCCCGAGTACTGAGCAGGCATATTAACAGAGGCCCATTTTAACTGAAAATAGACACTTCTTAAATATACCTTCCTTTTAATTTCTTTGAATATTCAATTCATTGTGCACGAGAAGACAGTGGGTAACTTGGCTTAGGAGGATGTTTTACTTATTGTGTCTTTACATACCAAAACCTTGTATTGGCATCCCTTGAAATCGAAGGAAAGCATCTAGCTTTTAATAGAAAAAAAAATGAAGCCATAAATGAAACCATAGTTCTTGAAAACTTTTGAAATCTCTCTTCATCTTTTTTGCCTCTCTTTGCTATAAATTTCCATTTTGATCAATTCAAGAGTTTTCTGGAGGACAGAGCAAGTCTTAAAAAACTGAAAGTTAGCACTAGTTTCACGTTCAGAGAGGATCACATTTATAAAGCCAACCCAATCACGGCCAGGTCTTCTCTGGGTCCACATTTATTTCCACAGTTGTCATCTGTCGTGAATGTACGCATTTACTAATTTAATAATCCACCACTCATCTTATATATGTTAAGAGCTCTGCTAGGTACCTGGAGAAATGGAGATAATATTGTTTAAAAAACTCGCCTGGGGGCCCTAGAGGATCTCCAGACAATAGTGCCAGAGAGAGATGTAAACAAACTGTTACAAAATGATGTGATAAGAAATGAAATGGACGCATTCCCTGGGATTAAGAGTGCACCATAGAGGACATGCAGACTTGTCTCTGCTTTGGTCACCATTATATTCCGGCACTGGCAAACTCTCTGACACCAGTGATATCTGGCAAACATATGATGAATGCCTGGATGAGGGGATGAATGATCAAGGATGGCTTCTTACCAGAAAAATCAATTCAGTTGTAGCTTGAAGACTATCAAAGTGTACATGAGAGAGACACTTCCACATGGATAGCTTGGTGGAGAGAAATGAAATAGCAGTGGCATGTTCAGGGTATGGGCAAGTAGAACAGTACGATAGAGCATTTGGTGAAATGACTGGAATGTACATCACTGAGAAATGTGGACTTGGTGGGTAATAAAAAACGCTGTAAGTTTTAAGTAGGAAATTGACATGATCTGATTTACTAGGTGAGAGGATAGGGCTACAGGGAGGCAAAGCCTTCAGGAGTGATGGCAACAGAGTGGTTGAAATTACAGACTCTTGAATCCAGATTGATAAAGGATACACTTTCTCCTTTTAGAATTCCTTAGGGATTCCAATAACCTTGAAAGGAATTACAGCACAGTGGCTAAGATCAGTTATACTGAAACCAGACTGCATAGGCTTAAATCCGGCCTCTGTCATGTACTGGCTGGGTGACCTTGGACAAGTTGCTAAACCTCTCGGGGCCTCAGTTTTCTCATCTGAAAATGGGGATGACAATAGTAGAGCTTACATCATAAAGTTGTTTATTATGAGGATTAAATGAACTCTGTAAAGCGCTTGGAAAAGTGGCAGCAGTGTTTATTAAATTTGTTAAATTAAAACCTTATATATTGTTCACAACTATTTTGTCTAAAATTATGCATGTGTTTTAATTTTCTGTGTTCATTTCTCTAAAACTACACATGTATGCTCTTTATTTTCTTTGATTTGAAATTTTTATCTAATTTTCCCCTAAAATGATAAATATTTGATTGTAAAGTAATAAATAAACCAGTAGTGATAAATCAGCCGATAGAACTTGCAAAACTTTGGTTGCTGAAAATTATGTTAAATACTTCCTCCTCGCCAAGCACGTAAAAGATCTAGACAGAATTTGTGAGAAAGTGTTGGCACTGTGCAGCGACCCACCCACCACCACGCAGGAGGAGGAACAGGGTGAACAACCTCTTTCACCTCAACTTCCATGAGACCGCTGGGAGAGCTTCAGCTGTGTCCCCTACACTTGAGGGATTTCACTAAGTTCTTGAGTTTGGATCCTGCCTGAAAATTGGAAAAAGGCAGAAGACAGGCTGGCCAGCTCTGCCAGCAGCAGAAGTGAGAAAAGGGGCTTCTTTCTTGAGTTCAAAGAATGTGTCAGAGCAAAAGAAAGATGATTGCCTCCCAGGGTCAGGACAGAGGTCACAGGTAAGAAAGGGCCACAGTGGAGGCAGGCTAGGGAGTAGGCCTCTGCAGAGAGAAGCTCAAGGTTTCTAGGGCCTGGGAAGGAGAGAAAATGAGGAGGAAATCTGTGTTCCTCCTCTGCATCTAGGAACTTCCAGTAAATGATCTCCAGCAAGGGGAGGGGTCCCGCATCTAAGTCACAAAGTGGGTGTGAACCTAGGCCTGACCCAGACCGAACATGAAGATGTTTTATGGGAGCAGGAACTTTCCCATCCTCCTACATTCCCTCACTCCCCACATTCCAATCCAGCCAGATCAGACATCAGGGCTACTGAGCTGGGGAAGAGAATCAAGCAGGAGGGAGCCCATGTCCCCCTCCCGTCACCAGCAGAAGTTGGAAGCGTTAACTTCTATATATAAGGCTGGACATTTTAAGCACGAAAATGAGATAATTTTGTGACATAAAGTGATCTTAATCTTTGGCTTGTGTTCTGCAAAGTCTTATAACTGTCCTTTTTCATGCATAGGCAGGAAAAATCTAGCTCACTGAGCACTCTGAGACCAGAGAGAGAAGGGAATACATTTGCTCTGTGAATTGAATCCTACAAATTGTACTTGTTCGGGGTACTGGATACAATTTTTTGATTCTGTCTTCTGTTTTATCCATTTGCACATTTCACTCCAGACCTACCAACTCACTCTATCCGCCAGTCAGTGATTTTATTCCCAGACCTTTTCTCATGCCTTCTCTCCCAACCAACATGAAAGCACTCATCACATTCAGGACTTCTAACAAATAGCCCATTATTCTAGTGATGCCAACAAACCCTTTGATCAGTGTGGTTCTCCAACCTGCCACCTTGGATAGATTTCAGAGAGTCTGAAATTGTCCCCCAATATTTGGATGAATGTGTAGCTGTACATTTTTTTTTTTCTGGTGGCAAAATTGGTAGTGTTTGCCAAATTTTCAAAAAAGGACTAGAAGAAAAACAAAAGGTGAAGAAAATCTATCTTCATTCATACTCCTCTTATTGCTAAGATAAGTTAGGGATATTCATGTCCAGGTCTGCACAAAATTATGAAGAAGGTATAGTTTCTTTCTCTGTACTTATTACCACTAAGGGCTCTTTGTTCTTCCTTCCCACCTTTTGTCCCTCCAGTAAGTATTAGTATGGGGTATGTGTTCCTTAAGTTACTGATGTACCCCTGCCCCAGAAATTCTCATGTAAGCATTTTGCTCTCATAGATCACTTTCGAGATGTAATACAGGCACCCAATATGGTGGAAGAGGAGGGAAAACTTTCTTGGTTGTTGGTGGAGCTTTCTTAATTCCCAACATCGCAGTATGTAGACTGTGCCTAGGGTAATGTATAGAATATATTTAAATGTTTCAGGGGTTATTATACATGTACATATACATTAGGTTTTAAATTTACATATGTTCTTATTCATTTCCTCTAGTTGTACATGCGTTCAGTACAGAGGAGCTGAGCAAATGTTTGATTATGGGGGTGGTGGTTGGTTTCTGGAAATCGAGCCTAATGAATGGCAGTGATTGTTCTCCACTGATGATGGGTCCCTCCTTTTCTCCCTCTCTCTTGGGTCTTTTGAGTTGTTATTCTGAAACTTTCCTTCATTTGCTTCTTCATTTAATCCTCTATGATCTTATTGTTTTTCAGAGTTGGCAACAGTTATCCTTGGTGGCCTTTGATTGTGGATTGTATTATCACAGTTCTCAAGGTGCCATAAGCACCAATTTCTGACCCTTTTCCCCATAGAAAAACAAAGGAGGTGACTTCCCCTCGTTTAATAAACATCACCTAAATCCATTAGCTTCAATTCATAATTTTACATGAGTGCCAATAAAGACCTATTAATATGGGGGAGAGTTCCTGGAGGGAACAGAGTAGAAATTTTAAATGGTTATTTATAGATTTCCAGATGTTTTTCTGACTCTGGATGACCTAGTCGTGGGGTGTAAAATTACAGTGCGGAGTTGGTCCACTTTCCAGCAGTGCAGAGCTCCTCCTCTCATGGGGAAAAACATCTCTTCTGCTCCACTGACGATTCCTTTCAAATCCTCAAATAGACATCTCACACTGACGAGGTGTGCAGAAAATGAAGAAAGGAAAGAGACCGAGATGAAAGGAGAGAAAAAAAGTTTGAATTGTGAATCAAATTGTGAGTCCTCGACTTCATTTGTGGAAAGTGTCCCTTGATCTGTTAAAATTGATGTTCAAAAAAAGGTAATTTGAGTAAGTGCAGGAATTAGTATCTTATCACTAGCCCGTGATAGAATTGATAGGATTGGTGTGGGGACCACAGGACTGAGCAAACAGAAGGGATACCACTTCTGTTAAGGCTGGTAAGGCTTTCAACCCAACTCAATATTCCACAGGACTTGTATTGAAGAAGTATGTCCACTGAGGTGTGGGGCCGGTTAGGCTCTGTATTTATTCCTGAACCCCTTGCTTTCTTGGTTGATATATACCTTTTCCCTGGCTCTAGGGGAGAGCCCTTAGCACAAACCCTGGCTCCTCCCTGTCTGACCTCCAGACTGATACTCTTTTTATACTTTCTGGATACTTGAACTCTGGACTATTTTTCTTTCTGTCTAAATGGTATTTTGTGTATGGTATCGGTTAAAATTTGAGGTTCATTTTCTCCTATAAAGATACCTAGTTGGGGGCGCCTGGGTGGCTCAGTGGGTTAAAGCCTCTGCCTTCGGCTCAGGTCATGATCTCAGGGTCCTGGGATCCAGCCCCGCATCGGGCTCTCTGCTCAGCGAGGAGCCTGCTTCCCCCTCTCTCTCTGCCTGCCTCTCTGCCTACTTGTGATCTCTCTGTCAAATAAATAAATAAAATCTTTAAAAAAAAAAAAAGATAATTAGTAGTTCAGCCACAACTGTTGAAAAGAGAAGCTCTTTTTTCCCCCAAAAGGAATATACATGTTTTGCTTTTAGTTCCAATAATACATGAATTTTGCACAAAATTCAGTGCTATAGAGAAAGTTAATGCTCCCCTAAAGTCTCTCTTGCAAGAGACGACTGTCCTTATTTTTCATATGTTCTACAAGATTGCATTATTTGTATGTTTATTTAATCAGTAGACACACACACACACACACATGCACACACACACACACAAGACAATGTAGTCGAGTGGTTACTCCACAGACAAACTGTCCAGGTCCAAATCTCATCTGTAAACTTTAAGTAACTTACCTCTCTGTGCTTCTCTTTTCCTATCTGTAATTGAGAAAATAGTATCTACTTCATAAAGGTGTTTTCAGATTCAGATGTAGAAAAGCACCTAGGAAAATGCCAAATACATGGTAAGCAATGTGTTAATATCAGTTACTATGACGCTACAAGATGTTCTGTAACTGCTTTGTCGCTCCTTGATAATTCATAGATCCCTTCCCATAAAATTACAGAGAGATTTGCCCGGTCCTTTAAAATAACTCTTCTGTTTTATTGTATCCTATCCTATTTATTCTAAAAAGCCTATTCCATATTCTATTCAATGTCCATACCTAGAATTTAGGTACAGCATTAAGACTAATACCGTATCGGGAGCCTGGGGGGCTCAGTCTGTTAAGCATCTGACTCTTGATTTCAGCTCAAGTCATGATCTCAGGGTCATGAATTAGAGCCCTGCGTGGAGCTCCATGCTGAACGCGAAGCCTGCTTAATTTTCTCCCCACCCACCTCCACCCACTCTCTTTCTTAAAAAAAAAAAAAACCAACACCATATTGTCTTAATTACTATGTTGTCTTTTTACTGTTTTAATACCACACATTTTTTCTTTTACAAAAAAGGGATACAATTTACACATTCTACAGCTCTTCCCTTGGAAGTTTTCAGTAACTTTCAATATATTCACCAAGTTGTACACCTGCTGTAATCAAATTTAGAACATTTTCATCATCCGAAAGCTATCCTGCACTTCTTGACTGCTACCTCTCTTTTCCTTCATACCATTTGCCTTATATATCCAGGAAATCCCCAGTATATTTTCCATGTCCATGGATTTTCATTATCTGGACGTTCCTTATGAATAAAATGATACAATACATGGTCCAATGAGCTGTCTGCTTCCACTGAGCGTAACGTTTTTGGGTTCATCCATGTGGTGGCAGGTATCAAAACTTCATTTCTTTTTCTTGCCCAACGCTGATGTCTTGTCTGGATGGACGACTTTTGTTTATCTGCTTTACAGTAGGTGGACGACTGTGTTAATTCCACCCAAGGCCTGTTAGAGCTAACGATGAAGTCGCTGCCTTTCACGTCAGTGTTCCTCCTAATCACCATTTCCAATAATCAGCAGCATACTATGAGGGATCAAAGTCCTTGCCTATCTCAATAGCGACCATTCACGTGCTTCTTACTGAGAGAGCAAACTACAAGCCATATTATGTAAGAGTCTCCATATATGCCTCTCAAGGGTGTACTATCAATGCAAGTTCTGCTAGCCAATGGAAAAAGACCTCGCATATGATCCTCCTTCAACTTAAGGTGCCACTGCTAGTTTCTGCCTTTATGAGCTTTCAATAATATGTAATGGAAGCTTGAAAGAAAACATACCAAGCTAGTCTACTGCAATACAAATCATTTATTCGGTTATTCATTCGTTCTTTCTCTTTCATTTATTCATTTGCTTGTTTATTTACAAAAATTGATATAATGAGAAAGAGTGAAATTAATATTTTTAGCAAAGGAATAGATGCATCAAAAATTAATAAAACTACAGGTAAGATGGACAGTGGGAAATGTGCACTATACAGTTCTGTGTAGTTGCTAAAGGTAAGCTGAAAATTTATCTGTTTGTTCTACCAGCCAAACAAAGAAGAAAATAAGATCAGCTATTGATTCTGTAACATTTTCAAGGTAAAAATAAACCTCTTATTCAGGGTAATCCATGTTTTTCCCTTACATCAACATGTTTCCTTATCTTGATGGGTGAGATCCCTTCCTGGCAATCTCCCCCTAGCTACAGGCAGAAACACTGTACCGTATTAGTGAACAACAGGTTGAAAGAGCCTTGAGTTAAAATAATGAGAATTTTATTCTTGCAACTTCCTTCAGTTTATGCCTATGACATAACATGAAAGAGCAGTTCAATAGAAACAATTCTAAAAGGGGCAAAAAACAAGACACATTTTAACATCTCAGAGAAGTCACTTATGTTTGCAAGATTTCTCAGGTTTAAGTTGGGAATAAGTACTATATCAATTCACTTCTGTTGTACTGATGACTTCAACACATGAAAGGGTACTTAATTCCAGGTGGGGTCCTTCTTCGTTCCTGCTAAGTTTATCTCAGCCTCTCTCTGCATGCTGATTTCCTTCTCTGAAAGCATCTTACGCCGCCACACTAAAGGGACATGGTCGCCAGCAGCTCTGGATTGACTTTGTATCCACTTATTGACCTGTCCACCATGCACACGCTTGATATTACAAATAAAACTCAAGGAAGGGCTTTGATTGGGGTGGGTAACATAACCAATCATTAACAATTGCTAAACCAGAGACTCAGTCATGAAAGACGTTGTACCATTTGGGACACTTAATCTAGAGATGGAAAAAAGAAAGCAATTCTCTAAAGGGAGGAATGGGGTTAGTAAACACATGGCCACTGGAAGACTCAGTGTGAGTTCTATAGCCAGTGTAATTGGTGCGTAATCATGATAGTTACTTCACATGTTATGAGAATTAAATGTGGGAATGTGCTGTACAAACAGGAAAGTGATATATAAAATCCTCAATCGGGGCGCCTGGCTGGCTCAGTGGGTTAAGCCTCTACCTTCCACTCAGGTCATGATCTCAGGGTCCTGGGATCGAGCCCCGCATCGGGCTCTCTGCTCAGCAGGGAGCCTACTTCCTCCTCTCTCTGCCCGCCTTTCTGCCTACTTGTGATCTCTCTCTGTCAAATAAATAAATAAAATCTTTGAAAAAATAAAATAAAATAAAATAAAATCCTCAATCACTATTCTTCCCCGTATGATATTCTTGGAAATTAAAAAAAACAAAAAACAAAAAAACACAGACAACTCAGAAAAAGATTTCAGAAGGAGAAGACTGTTTTGCCTGGGGGAAAAAAATGAAACTGCTTTTCTACAGTCCCTTGTGATTTGAGAGCAAATCACCAACTGTTAAAAGTCTGAAAATGAAGAACCCCCAAGAGTTTCTGACCTGTCAGAAAGATGATGGCTCAGCAACTCCATTCTCAGACCGGGAGACCACTGTTTACTTTGCAATCCTCCCCAAGGTCTAGGAACCGTATGGACATGATTCCAGTGACAGCACATGGTGAGTCCCTTACTGAGGAAATGTTTGTGTGTCCTAGCTGGTATTCTTTGTAATTAAATGTCTTTGAAAATCATTCCCCAGAGTTCTAAGAAGAGGTTGGGTCATTACCCTCCCATTTCCATGTCGCAACATTCCCAAGGGTGCCGTGAGAGAAGAAATATTCTAGTAAAAGTAATTTTCTAAACAATACTCTGAAGGACATCAAGGCAAGGGCATACTCAACAAAAGTGTGCCTTGTCTTATAATGTAAAGCTGAAATTTTGGCCTATATTTTCAAGATGGTTTAATAAAAAAGAGCCATAGCCTCATAGAGTACAGAAGAACACATTCAAATGTCCTTTTCTCCCCTTCTCTGATAAGAAAGAAAAACTCCAGCCTGATGGAACAATTAAATTTGAAAACAGACTATTTTAAAATGGAGCTTTCATCTTGGTTACCCTGCTAATGAAAAGCGGTGAGCATAGGTAACCGCAATTTTTACGTAGTGGCTAATTAAAATCTTCGCGTAATGATGGACTCATACTGCATCCAGTAAATATGCTTTTAAATATTCTGCTTATTAATTTCCTTTTTTTTGGTCTTTCTTCTTTGAAACAAATCAGTTTCCAATTACTGAACCCATATTTAGGCAAATACAATTAATCTATATATAGTTTGCGGGACAGTGGGAGAACCCCCACCCTGGAGAGATTTGAATGTTAGGGTCATTGCCAGATATAGGTGAAAAGCCTCCATTTAGTTTTCCTTTATTTTATTTTAAAGATTTTTTTTAAAGATCATTTTTTTAATGATTTTTTTTGTTTGTCAGAGAGACTGAGAAAGCACAAGCAGGCAGAGTGGCAGGTAGAGGCAGAGAGAGAAGCAGGCTCCCCGCTGAGCAAGGAGCCCGATGCGGGACTCGATGCCAGGATGCTGGGATCATGACCCGAGCGGAAGACAGCTGCTTAACCAACTGAGCCAACCAGGCGTCCCTAGTTTTCCTTTAAATATTAGTCTTGGGATGCCTTGGTGGCTCAGTCGGTTAAGCATCTGCCCTAGGCTGAGGTCCTGAGCCAAGCTGTTGCGCTTTCCGGGGAGGACCAGCAACATTCAAGACCGCGTTCCCCCCAGACAGCTTCTTCTTGCCTATTAATAAATGTGCAATACCATAAAGCTCACAAACCCACGTATCGATATTGAGATAAGCAAACTTCTGCCTTTCTAGTCGGAAGTGTCTACAGTTGCACCTTTAGAGATTAGCCTCCAAATTTGTTGGTTCCCCGCCCCCTTCTCTAGTTATCGCCACGACACAGAAATGTTTGCTGAGTTAGAGGTACTGCGTGTGACTTCATCCCATTAGTCATCTCAGCACCTGCCTCGTCCCATGTCAGCACAGGATTCGACTCTTCCTCGTCCTCTCATCTGCTCCGGAATTTCAGCCAACAGTCAAGAACACGCCATGCTTCTTGGCAACCCCAGGGCCCAGATGCTGAATAATTTTTAACAGTTAACTCATTACTCATGGTATTTTCATAGCAACACTTTTGAAGCTGTCTGTGACCATGAATCCTGTTCATGGATGGTTAATTGTTGTCCTGCTAAATTCACAAAGTTGCTGCGGAAGTAACTGCGAGCAGGAAGAATTGAGATCACGCTGACTGTAGGGGCTACGTAGTCAGGTTCCAACTCAGTGTTGTCATTGCAAGCGGGTGATTATCTCTCCGGTATGCATGCCGTGAGCACTCAGAGAAGCAGTGCTTTGCTTCTTAGGAGAAATAAAATATTTTCTCTAGAACTAAAACTTCTTTAGAACAGCAAGTAAAAAGCAATAATGTTTTTGAGCTATAGCTCCTCATTTGTTTATTCTTCTAACTGGGTTTATGATGCTACCTTAAACGAGTGAATTAAAATGTTTTATGTTTCCATAATACCTTCATATAAATGACTTCAAACTAGGAACATATTGTGTCCTGACAACCTACAGAGGCAGAGTAATATAAGTAAATGATTACTCCCTTTGAAAGGCAAACTGAGTCAAAGGGAGAATTTAGTACGTGCTACATATTAACTTGGAGGACTCTTCATAATTATTGGAATTAAGACATTTTACACTCTAACCAAGATGACAAATATTCTAGCAACTGCTGATAACTCAGGGCAGCCTCTTTCCCTTTAGCGTCTGGAGGCAGCACCAGAACTTTCCATGACATAGCCGGGCAGGTACCCAGCAGCCCCAGCAAGCCATGGGACTGGCAATTTCACTGAGACCCATTTGCCCTCTCTGGCCTGTGGTTTTCACGTCCAGAAGGAAGTGCCAGGTGTTTCAGTTGTTTAGACATTTGTTTATGATGGGGCACGAGATGATACACATTTATTAACCCTTGTCCATAATGTTTATTTTTTAGTTGATTTGAGGAATCCGAAAACAGTTGAATTGTTGGAATTGTCAGATGTAACATAAATGATTTCTCCCAAATGTCTCTGTGACCAAGATCAAAACCGACCCGAGGACTCTTTTCATCTGTTGTGACTTAAAGCATTTAATGATTGGAATGGTGAGTCTTAGGAGACTCTCTTCTTTCTCCTTTCTTTCTCTTTTAGAGTTGTCAATGTCCCAGAAATCATCAAGCAGATCATTGGATGAATTCGATGCATTCCTTTAGTCGTGTAGTGTGTATCAGAGAAGCTTCTGCCTCCTTCTTTCTTGCTTATCCCGATTTAGCATAGTCAATATTTTTAAAGGTGAGTCTGTGAGTGAATAACTCTATAGAACTAGTACTTTAAAATCTTGGGCTATTCGAGTACTATGGTCTAGGGCACAGTCTCCAGGACTAGACTACTTGGGTCTGAATTCTGCTGTCACTTAAACAGCTGTGTGAACTGAGACAGGTTCCCTAATCTCTCTGTGTTAAATGGAGGTATTAATAGATGTGTACTATTGTTCTGACAATTAATTGTATTAATATGTGTAAAGAGTTTCAAAGCGCCTGATACACAGTAAGCACTACATAAGTGCTAGCTATTATTAGTCTGCACCTACAGTTCCACTTACTTTCAACCATCTCACCAGGGAACCACTGATCATAAGGGACAGTTGCTCACACTCAATGAAAATGTGGAAATTGACCAGAATAATTGACCATCCCCACTTGCAAAACAATAAAATAACCTACTTAGCGATGGTCATCTGGAACATTGTCATTACTTGCATGTGCACATTTGCACACTTACATTAATTGTGCATGTCTGTGTTCACATTTGATGCAGATAGAATTTGACAAGTAGGAACTAAAATGACAAATTTTTTAAACACTTATCTTCATAAAAAACATTTTTTAAAGATTTTACTTATTTATTTGAGAGAGCGAGAAAGAGCACGAGGGAGGGGGGAGGAACAGAGGGAGAGGGAGAAGCAGGCTCCCCATTGAGCAGGGAGCCCAAAGCTGGGCTCTATTCCAGAACCCTGGGATAGTGACTTGAGCCAAAGGCAGGTGCTTAACCAACTGAGCCACCTGGGTGCTCACTAGAAAATTGTTTTTGCAAGCAGTTCTAATTTCTAAATCTGGTGGTAGGAAAGTTGATATTTTCTTTTTTAAAATGCATCATATTTTTGCATATGTGCAAATTATATATTTTTCATATATATGTTTATATATTATATATAAATTTCTATGTATGTAAATATGCAAAATATTTCTTTGCATCATCTTGTATATGCCACAATAGTGAGGATTCTTATTATAATAGGTACTCATCAACATTTTTAGAATTCAACTTTTCAGTTTAAATTTTTCACTGAACTGAATGGTTTGTGAAATTATAGTCTGAATTTCTGATGTATGTCACCTAGCCTCTTGAGAGCAACATCAAATTAGGAAGTGAAATAATACAATTTTTTTTGGAAATATACACAATCCGCCACTGAAAGAAGCATTAATGGTACAATACCTGAATTAAAGCAATGTATACTATTCAGTCAACATTTAGGAAAACTGGTTCACTTCATAACTAGTTATAATTCTATGAGGGAATTAGTGACCCTATTTGATTTTCAAAATAGCCCTTGACCTAAATCCATTTTTTTAAAACTACATTTGTAAAGGGGACATTGTGAACGAAGAGTTAGCATTACTTTTTCTAAAGGAACAATAATCAACCAAAACAGTGATATTTTTTCCACATGTACCAATTTTTCAAAATTTAAGGTATTTCCTTAATACCACATTTACTAGTAAAAATGAACTCCATTGGTTTGGGGAAATGTAATGTCAAACTTAAATTATACAAGTATTATTTATCCAGGCCATCGAAGATATGTTAAAAAGAAATAACAGGCCCAAAATGGAAGTCACTTGTGCTAAGCCCAACAGATTTAATGCCTAACCTAATTGCAGTTTCATCCTTCCTCAGAAATGCAGTCTTTACCCATCAGTCTGAACTTTCTAGTTATCACCAATGCAGTAAGCTGCCACATGGGTCCTTTCCATCCCCCAAAGGAAAAGGTGGTAATCCCTCTAATATACCCTTTTGTCCCACAAAGGAAGATGAGCTCCCTGAAAACAGTCCTTTGTTCATTTATGACTTCCTTGTCCTGCCTTTAAAAGCCTTTCCCTCTCTGTAGCCCTTTGGCACGCCTTTCCATTGCTAGATGGGATGCTGCCTGATTCATGAATCATTCAATAAAGTAATTAGATCTTTAGAATTCACTCAGTTGAATTGTTGTTATTCAACATATTTATATATAAAATCTTACAATATGAGGATTAAACTTAGTTTCCATTATTTTAATTCTTCTAACTACACAATTTTCATACATAATTAGAACTATTTACTTACTAATTTACATATTGTCAGGGAGGAAGAATTTTCTCAGCCCTTCCAGGTGCTTTTAGCAAGACTAAGAATCAAATTGACATGAGACAGATTAAGAGGAGAAAATCAAAATTTAATTTTGTACCTACAGGGAATTCACACAGACATGGAAATTCCTAAGACACTCAGGCAACATGAGGAATCAATATGATTATTCTATAATTTCATCAATTAAAAACCTTTCAAAGTATATGAACTTTATCAGAAATAGACATATTTCTATTAGTCATGCAATAATATATGTAATTCCATTGAACAGAAATATATTTTATAAAAGCACAATACAATTTCAATTCTAGTTGGGACATTTTAAATTTAGGAGGTTGTGTTTAATGGGTTAATCCAATTTGTGATTTTTTTCCACTAACACACCAAACAATTTGCATTCACTCATTTTATAGCTACTACTAGGGTCGTTGTTTCTCAACCTTGAGGTAGAAAAACAGCAGGACAGCCAATTATTTTTCAAATGAAAAGTGCCTCATTAAATTAATATACCATAAAAAAAAATTCGAGTGCGAAGTGGATTTTTACAAACATGTCATACATATTTAACACCAAAACACCAAGTCATTTAGAGAATTCGGACAAACTAAAAAAATAAAATTTTTAATAAACTGCTCATAGATTTTCATACTTAAAATTGGGTTTCAAAGGCTTTTCATTTATCCCTGTGTAGGTAGAATATAGTGATTCTTTTTACTATTGCCTTTTTTTTTTCTTTTTACTATTGTCTTAACGTGAACTAATTGGCAAGTCCTTGGTCAGAGCCAAGTGCCACTGTTCTTAACCTCCCTATTTCCCAATAGCCAGGGTGAGTTGGGTGCCCTTCTCCCTACAAACTTATCCTAAACCAGAAAACATTAACACAGAACCCAACTTCTTCCAATTCGACTTCATCTTCTTTATAACCAAATCACACTGTTGCCAAAATGCAACTATTTTTGTGATATCATTGTTCACACACTAGTCCTTCTCCCCACCTTGCCTCATCTTTAAATTGTATCATCATACCATTAAAAATTAGTACGAAATGTCCATCCCAGCTCAGCACTCTTGAGAAGTCCCTCCCTACTCCCAGTGTAGATTTCTTACACTCTTAATATAACAAGTGCCTGCTGCTACATTCAGGAACTCAGGAAGATTTCTCAAGGTCTGCATCTCTTTCTATTCATAGGGCCCGTGTGATGATCCTTTGTTTCTATAATATTGGTTCATGCTTGATTCTCTGTCTCTACACACATTTCCTCCAGCCTCCACAATCCCTCATCCCAGCTTCCATAGTGCAATATTGTGATTTATAAATAAGATGATCAAAATATTTTGGTTCTTAAAAGCTGCAGAACCATAAAGGTGAAATGAGCGTCTTATTATTTGTAACAACCCTTTCTGCTGTAACTGGGTTTATGTTAGTGAAAGTGACTTTTGCAAAGCACCTAAGGATGGGGGCTGGTTGCCGGGGCAACTGACCACAAGCAGAGAGTACAAAATTTCAGCCCCGCCCCCTTATTTGTAGAGAAGGAAGAGGGCTCAGGTTGAATCCCTCACCAATGGACAATGAATGAGTCAATCATGCTGATGTAATGAAGCCTCCATAAAAAACCCAAAGGAAAGATCTAGAGAGCTTCCAGTTTGAGGAACTGGAAAGCTTCCATGTGCCACTGTGCTGGGCCCCCAGCTCTGCAAGGATAGAAGCTCCTTTGTTTGGGACCTGGCTCTATGTATCTCTTCATCTGGCTATGGATTTGTATCCTTTAATATCCTTTGTAATAAATTGGTAATCTAGTGTCTAGGTTTCCTGGGTTCTGTGAGTTGTTCTAGCAAATTAATCCAATCCACAGAAAGGGTTGTGGGAACCTCTGATGTAGTCAGCTGGTCTGAAGCACAGGTCACAACCGGAACTTAGAATCGGCATCGTTAATTGGAGAAGGTTGTTGGAATCTCTCATTTGCTGCCAGTTGTTCAGAATCACAAGTAACTGGGGTTTGTGATTGGCCTCTGAATTGGAAAGGAGTCTTGGGACACTGAACCCTCTACCTGTGTAATCTGATTCTACCTGCAGGTAGATAGAGTCAGAGTTGGGTCGATGTCTTGGGCACCAGCTGATATCTAAGCATTGCTTGTTGGTGTAGGGAAGCCTCCAAACAAACACGTTGGAATTGAATTCCAGAACCTAATTTACATAGGTACATTGGACCATCATTTCCTGAGTTTGGGGGGATCAAGCAAGGTAAATTGGGTCAGTTCTTGACCTTTTTTATCTAAACTTGGGAGTCTGCTTTCTTGGTTCTGCTGAATTAATTAATGCTTTTGTGAGACTTTCCATTTTCCCACTTTTTGTTCTTTTTCTCCTGTCCCATTGCTTCAATGTGTGAGCATCCCAGGGCTGTCATAACAAAATACCACAAACTCAGTGGCTTAAAACCAAAATTTCAGTCCCTCATAGTTTTATAAACTAGAGTTTAGAGATTAAGGTGTTAACAGTTGAGGGGCGCCTGTGTGGCTCAGTCGGTCAGGCGTCTGCCTTCGGCTGAGGTCCTCATCCCGGGGTCCTGGGATTGATCCCTGTGTTCAATTCCCTGCTCAGTGGGGAGCCTGGTTCTCCATCTCCACCCAACCCATGCGCGCGCGCTCTCTCTCTCTCTCTCATGCTATCTCTCTCAAATAAATAAATAAAATCTTAAAAAAAAAAAAAAGGTGTTAACAGTGGCATTCTGTCTCTGAAACCTCTCAGGGAGGATCTTTCCTCGCCTCTTACGGCTTCTGGAGGTCCCGGCAGTCCTAGATTCATAGCTGTATTACAACCTCGGTCTACAGCTTCTGGGGCAATTTCCCTGTGTGTGCCTTCACACGGTCATCTTCCCTCCGTGGCTCTGCCTTCTTAGAAGGATATCAGTCATATTGGGTTGAGGGCCCACCTTACCCCAATATCACCTCACATTAACTAATTACATTGGCAATGACCTATTTCCAAATAAAATTATCGTGGAAGCCTCTCAGGGTTGGGACTTCAACGTATCTTCTTTAGAGAACACAATTCAACCTGTAACGTTCTCCTAGTCTGCTTATGCTTTTAAAAAACAATGTTCTTTACTCTAGGTTTAGTGTAGTTTCGGGAGAAAGCAAAAGTCTTATATGACCTCTTGATGGTGTGATTGAATAATAGCAGTACTCTCTTGAACTCTGAGCCCATAAACCAAAAATTTATAGCTTTTTGTTGAATTCCAGTCTCCTAAATGCCTGTTCCTCCCTACCTCTACCTCTAACATCAGCTCTCAAGATATTGCTACTTAGGGCACCTGGGTGGCTCATTGGGTTAAGGCCTCTGCCTTCGGCTCAGGACATGATCTCAGGGTCCTGGGATCGAGCCCCGCATCGGGCTCTCTGCTCAGCAGGGAGCCTGCTTCCTCCTCTCTCTCTGCCTGCCTCTCTGCCTACTTGTGATCTCTCTCCTCTCTGTCAAATAAATAAAGAAAGAAAGAAAGAAAAAGAAAAAAATCTTTAAAAAAGATATTGCTACTTATACATAATTGTTATGGGCAATTGGATTTCATTTCATTGATGTTGATTTGTACTCATGGACTAACAACTAGCATAACATAGGGTGATAAGGTATTTTTCAAATTTATTTTACCACTACTCTTTCCAAAAAACTGTTTGAGATAGCCATAATGTAGCACAGATTCCAAGTTTTCAGAGGAAAGACAATTTTTGCATTAATATAATAAAATTTTGATCTAGCAAATTACTGACTTAAATTCTGTTCTCATCGCATGCCCCTCTCTTAGTCTAGTTATGAGGACTGTTCTTTAAGTAGTGATGTATAATAGAGTCATGGGAGAAGTAATAACACTAAAGTGCTCACATTATAAAGAAGATCTAATATCAAATATAGGTGATGGAAAAGATATTTAAGCACATCATGAGCACAAATGCTGTTAACGATGGGTCACTTCTTCAACGGCTTTACTCCCAAGTGTACCACCATATTAATCAAATACTTGGTATTATCTGCACACTGATTATTACTAAGAGACTAGTATTTCAAATAAGATCTTATTATAGTCATTAATGAATCTCCTGGCTAAAGTGGCACTTAAGTAAATCAACTCAGAGAATTAAGGCTGTAGTTGAAGAACAGACTTACGGCTGACTCATCACCGCTAATTGGTGGTGACATTTGGGAAGATAATTTACATTTGCTATAAAGATTAGATATTTACACAAAATAATGTGTATAAAACTGGCTAACGTGTTGCCTACACGTGATAGATGTTCATTAAGAGCTATCACTTTTTATAGTGTTCAGCTAAGTGCCGGACACAATTTGAAGCCCTGGACTGAATGCATACACACACACACACACACACACACACACACACACACACATATATACATACATACGTATATATACATTTAATTTTATTTTATTTTTTCAGTGT
>CM052883.1:27310320-27336573 GCA_028534135.1 Potos flavus | reverse complement strand
GGCTTGTTAAAATACAGTTTCTATTTCAGTAGTTCTCTAGTAGGGCTCAAAAAACTGTGTTTTTAATAAGTTCTCATATCACATTCTTAGATGAGGCTGTTGGTCTAGTGACAGCAATTTAAGAATCATTGCTATAGGTCAATGATTGTCAAGATGCAAGACATTCTTGCTTAATTCTAAACATGAGTCTCTCTGATTCATGTTCTTAACTTATATCTAAGAAAAAATAATACATTTAAATTACTCTTGCCTACAAGGTAATTTATTTTGAAATATTGAAACTAAAATCTGTACGGATATTGAGGAAAGCCTGAAACTCGGATGACAGTTCCCATTCTGAAAGTGTAGAAGATCTCAGTGCAGGCTCACTTACAAATAGTCCCATGACATGAACTTTGAGCATCAGGGGAAGCAAGAAATCCTTTGCACTCAAGAGGATACAATCCTGCTTTTTTCTGGACAGACAGCATGTCCATTCAGGAGCATTATCCCTAAACATATTAGTATTTTATTTTTAACTGATATTGGCAGGCACAACTGGATCATCTCAGGCTAATCTTCTAAGTTAAAGCCGTGTAAATCCCATTGCATACTTTTAAAATTTGTTCTCAGTAACATAGGGATTACTGTCTTGTAAAGAATCGGTTTTGCTACTCAAGAATTTAGACTGTAATTGACCCATCATGGAACACAAAATATATTTTTCACTGAAATAGAGTCAAATTTCAAAGCTTTTCAGTTTCTAATTCCAAATTTGAAATGACAGAGGCAAGAAAGAGGTAGGGCACAGTATCTGTCTTTGCCAAGAAGTCAAGATTCAGCTTAGTACCATCACTGAAAGAGCCAGCAGGTGCATACCATATGATGAGGCAAATTTTCTGTTCAAAAAAACAGATATTTTTATCTGTAAGGGTTGAATAGGATGGGATTTCACACACGATACTAACAGTACAAAAAACAAAAAGTTCTTTTCCTTATTGTTCAAAACATATTTCATTTTGTTCTGGAGTGCCTTTCCCTCTGATGACAGGCTTAGAGGAATGATTTAAATTTTCTAATTAAAATGAGCTTACTCTCTTTTGGCTAAACAAAGAGGCCAGATCAAAGTTTAATCTCCCTCCCAGGGTCTATCTTCCTCCTCAAGAGGTCTCCCATCCATGTCTGGTACAGAGGAAAGCTAGTGTTCTCATGGCCTGGGATTATCAGAGGTTCAGATGCCTTCCTGAAGGAACTTGTCTTGTCCAGCTTGACTCTGGGCATCTGCTTGCAGCCTCTCACACGGACATGTCTGTGGCTGACGTAATTGTGAATGACTTCCTCAGCCAAGCCAAGGCAAGCTAACTGCCTCCAAAGGCATCAAGCCCTCTCACTGTTGGCCAGTCTCCCCCCTCAGTGGCACTGCAGAATTCCTTACACGTAGCCACAATGGTTCTGTAGGTCCACTCAGCAGCTATCAGCCTAATTTTAGCCTTGTTGATCTTATATTACCCCCTCAGGCTATGAAGGTACCTGTGGAGACCACATACTCCAATGAGAGCCGAGATTTACTCAGTGCATCATCTCAAGGCCTCTGTCCCCCAAACAGGCCACGCCACTCTTTCCCTCACCTGCAGAAGTTCGGAGTGGGATGCTGGCCAGGGGGCTCCTGGAGTGAAGAGTTTCCTAAGTACCCCCTAAGATTCCTTCTTCTCAGAGCTTACACCCAAGGCCAGATGTGGAGGAGAAAGGCTGGAGAAGGGGACGAAGGGCTGGGAGGGCTTGTTTCCTGAGAGGCCAGGAAGAAAGTCCATCCTCTTCTCATTTCCTCTGAGTCTCTGCCTTCTCCACACTTCACCGTGACAAAAACTCCTCATGAGGGGCGCCTGGGTGGCTCAGTGGGTTAAAACCTCTGCCTTTGCCTCAGGTCATGATCTCAGGGTCCTGGGATCGAGCCCTGTGTCGGGCTCTCTGCTCAGCAGGGAGCCTGCTTCCCCCTCTCTCTCTGCCTGCCTCTCTGTCTACTTGCGATCTCTCTCTCTGTCAAATAAACAAATAAAATCTTTAAAAAAAATTTAAAAAAAACTTAAATTTAAATTTAAGTTTAAATTTAAAAAGTTTAAATTTAATTTTAAATTTAAGTTTAAATTTAATTTTAAATTTAAGTTTAAATTTAAAAAAAATTTTAAAAAAAACTCCTCATGAAAATTGGCTAAGAGAGTTGAACTTGAATGTTATCACCAAAATAAAAAATTTCATTTAAAAACATTTCATTATTTTTTTTTTGTTTTTTTGAAAAAAACACTTTATTTTTAACCTGGGCCTATCTTGAGTGCTTATTAGTTATGGCTTGAAATCTCACTTCAGCTGACCAACTTTTACTCTTGCTATATAAAAAAAAGCTTTTACAATTTACAAAAGTTTTTTTCTTCTAACACAGCAAGGCTTTCAGAACTATTGCCTGCCTGGGCTATGAGATCCTGTTTTGTCAGTTTAAAGTTGAAATTGACTATTTCTGCCTTCCTAATTATTACGATGCTTACCTTCCTGAGATAATAGATAGCTCTGGCTGAAAGGCGGGATTAAAAGATCAAATTCAAGCAGGTATGAAAGAAAAAGCACATTAATTTTTTAAATTCCCTGTTGAACTGACAATGTTTTAGGAATTTTTTATGAAAAAACAATGAGGCTAGGGACACACTCTGGGTAGGATCACCATCATCTAAAAGCTGTTTTTAGCCCTTCAGGGTAAGAAATTTTTAATTGCATTAGTTTACTCAAAGACATCCAGACTTAATAAATTAATTCTCACAATTTAAATCCATAAAAAGCTCATTTGAAATCATAAAGCTAATGCTATCATTTATAATGTGATACATATCTTCTTTGTCACCCACCAGCCGCAATCTTAGGAGGCAGGGTCCACAGGGACTAAAATGATGCAAGTAGATAACTATTTTTAATTGATTTACAACAAAGTCATATTTTTAACTTCAGAGTTGTAATTATCTGAACACAATATGGGACAAAGCAATAAAATTTAATGTTGAATAAGAGGTATAACCAGGGAAATACCCTGAAATGTTATTGTCCGTGAATCAGGAAGCTAAATCAGGTCTCAGGCATTTTCTATTCCATTTATATAAATACATATTACTATCAAGAAATCGGAGGGGGAGATGAACCATGAGAGACTGTGGACTCTGAGCAACAAACTGAAGGTTTTGGAGGGGAAGGGGGTAAGGGGTTGGGCGAGCCTGGTGGTGGGTATTGAGGAGAGCACGTATTGCATGGAACACTGGGTGTGGTACATGAACAATTGAATCTTGGAACACTGAAAAAATAAAATAAAAGTAATTGGGAAAAAAAATTTTAAAAAGAAAAAAGAAAAATAAATAAATAAATAAAAGTAGTAAAAACAAAACAAAAAAGGAAATCTGATATTCTGTTTCATACTATAAATAATGTTATTTAATTTGGTATTAAATACTTCTCATGCTTAGACCTATTCATTGCAATAAAGTGAAGGAGAAATAGTATCTCAGCCTATACACAATTACTTAATGGTAGAACTGGGACTACATGCTACTCTGACATTGTTTAATATTTTCATATTTTTAACTGAATACACTCATTAAGAAAGGGAAATAAGGCAAGTATCTGCTCTTATCACTTCTAGTCAATGTACTAGAGATCCTAATCATGTATTAGGGCAAGGGGAAAAAAAGGCATGAAAATTAGAAGGGAAGAAATAAGTTTTTAATCACAGTTGACATGATCATCTAAGTAGTAGAAGTCCCAAATAATCTATAAAAAATAATTACTAGAACTATTAAATGAATTTAGCAAGGTTGAATAATAAAGGTATTATTAAATAATCAAATTAATTCGATAATGAAATAAATATCAAAATTTTTATTTTTTCCATATCCTGTCAATGAATAGTTAGAAATTAAATTTTTTTAAATAATGCCGTTTACAAGAGGACCATAAAATATGCAAATTCTTAGGCATAACCCAACAGAATAACTTCAACACCTGTATGTTGACAATTATAAAAGTTAATGGGAAAATTTTAGAAGAAAACATGAGAAAATCTTTTTATATTGGATTAGGAAAAAAGTCCTTAGAAACAAAGAAGCATGTACCATTGAAGAGAAAAAACTTGATAAATGGGACTTCTACAATATTAAAATTTTCTGCTCTTTAAGAATGCTGTTAAGAAAATGAAAGGACAAACCACAGCCTGGGAGAAAATATTTGCAAAATACAAGTGAGGTGTGATTACAAGTAAGATAAAAAGTAAGAATAAGTGGGTAGGGTTAGCTAACGATATGCCACTTCATGCTAAATTCAAGGCTACGCAGTCATGCTTCTCTTTCTGCTTTATATCTTTTCCTGTCATATATATGACCTGCACCTCATTATTTTCAGGTGAAGGAAGTTGTGTCATGGTTATTGCGAAAAGTTAGTGAGAAAGCATTTTTAAGTCTGTAGAGCTAAAAGTCACAAACATTTTATGGTCACCTTACAGTCAACAGGCATGTATTTACTTACTCACTGAACACCATCAAACTTTCCACAAGTTCATAGTATGGTACGACCAAACAGCATGGCATAAGGATCTGAACGCTTGACTCAGCACAAATAAAATGCAGAAAATATGACTGACCAGATTAAACATGGTTCTCACGACCATTAACTTAGAAAAGCGTACCCTTATTCAGGAAGGATCTTTAGTCCTTTCTTCCCTTAACGTATTTAAAAAGTAACTGTATAAAACAATATGTATATTATTGTACTATTAATCCTATAACAAATGGAAATGTAATATATTTGAAAATAATGACTCAGGAGGAGGGCGGGGCAAAGCTATATTGAAATAAGAAAATGACACCGCATGAATCCACATTAACAAATAAAAAGAACCAGAAAAATTAAACAGGTAGGCTAATATTATTTGATAAGATGAACATGTTTGCTCAGCCATTTGAGTTCAAAAATATGTGATTACAGTGAAGTTTTGGGTACTGCATTTGGCATTGCACATAAAATGTTCATTAACACCAAATCCCATCTCACATGTATATAAATAAACGGTTCCTTGATAATACGGTTTTTCTATAACAGAGCATGTGCAGAGTGCTCTGTAGCAAGAGGGAAAGTTTTTATACTTGTTCTTTTCTAGAATAAGCATGAGATAATTTTCTCTTTCAAAGAGGAATAAAAAATGAATTTTCTAGGTCATCAATTTGTTTAATCACAAAGCATGTTCTGTCTAATACTGTATGTTTCTTCCAAAAGAACTCTTATCAATACAACAGTCCTTTCGATTCTCCTTTATAAAAATAGATGCTCCATGTTGTCCGAGTTCATACCATTGTTTGGAGCATTTATCTAACTAGGTCAATTAATTTCACTCTTTTACCAGTCTCACACTATACACTTCTTTGATCGCCATCTCAAAGTGAAGTTTTGCCTAAGCCCAGAACCACTGCTAAAAAATCAAGGTAAATGTCCTTTTTTTTTTAAAGATTTATTTATTTATCTGACAGAGAGATCACAAGTAGGCAGAGAGGCAGGCGGGGGTTGGGGAGGGAGCAGGCACCCTGCTGAGCAGAGAGCCCGATGCAGGGCTCCATCCCAGGACCCTGAGATCATGACCTGAGCCAAAGGCAGAGGCTTTAACCCACTGAGCCACCGAGGTGCCCCAAGGCAAATGTCTTAATAGAGACTGAGGATAGTCTACTTGAATCAAAAGAATCAAGAACATAGAAGAGAGAGAAGGAGCCATACCTGCTGATTTTCATTTGTTATGAGTGCTATGATTAGATCAGAAGTTAGTTTCACACATTCAACACACTTAGTTGAATCTTACCAACTCAGCTGGCTCAAGGTTGTGTGAAATGACTTCCAATGTTTTGATGCTGCATCTCATTGTCAACCTTCTATTATATTTATTCATTCAGTATTTATTAAATATGTACTCTGTGAAGCAAAGTATCAGCAATGGGAATAAAATAAATATTTATTTAATGCCTATTATATTTATTCATTTATTTAACAAAAAACTTTGAGTGTCTACTTTGTACAAGACACTGAGTATGAGTTCGTAGCTACCATATTGATGAAGATGACAACAGTTCTTTCTTTCTTAAGACTTATTGCTTGGGAAGTTGGGAAGGATAATTAAAAGCTGTAACAGAAAATAAATCAACATGGAAGGATATTATTCTGTAATAACAACAAGTAAGATTGTCTCCATGTCTGTTCTCCTTTTCCTATTTCATCATCTTTAAAAAGCAGCAGGCTCTGTGTTCATTAATTGATGGGAGGTTTGAGGCAAAGTAGGAAGTAGAAGTATATTACAAGACTTTTTGGATTTCATTCCAAAAGCCTAAGCCCACTGATGGTATTTAAAATTAAGTAGATGCTGCCCTCAAATTGAATAGGCCATTTTCCCAGGCTGGGCAAGAAGAAGATGATTTAGGACTTTAGAATGGAGAATACAAATCACTATTGTATGGCAGCCCTTCAAGAAGTTGGTCAGACTTGGAGGAGGTATGAGCCTCCTAGAGATGTTAGGGTTTTTAGACTCACCGTGTGCCCTGTGCATGACATAAAACGTAGGAACCACCACGTTTCAAGGGACCATTTTAGGCTTGGATGACTGGTGTTTTTGCCAGGATAGACTGGTGTTTACAGGCTTTCTCCCCCTTTTCCCAAATATGACATAAGGCTCATAGGTGCTACCATGAGAGAGAAGGGGAAAACAGTTATGACCAAGATGAAATTTCCTGCCAACCAGGTAAAATGTGATAGAAGCTCAATGTCAGAATTAGGTTAATTTAAAGGAAATACCGAAAGTGAGTTTGATGAGTGAAATTATGCCCACTACTCAAGAAACCAAGACATAAATACATAATACAAATTTTGACTAGTACTACAAAGAAGAATGACCAGGATGGGTTTAAACCATCTAATAAGGGCTCCAACAAATGAGAAGAAATTTCTGATACAAGGAAGAGCACGCGTGAAGGGTCAAACACAGGGAAGCACAAAGCAAGACGTTGAAGAAACCTAGCACGGGGTGCTGGAGACAATTACATAAGACGTGATATGATAGTGATGGGGAGATAGACCCTTCAGGGCTTCATAAGTCATAGTAAGATACTCAAAATGTAATGGAAAATCAAAGAGGGATTTAGCTGTAGAGTGGCTTAACCAACTTAGATTTTTTTTAAAAGTTACTCTGTTCAGGGCGCCTGGGTGGCTCAGTGGGTTAAAGCCTCTGCCTTCAGCTCAGGTCACGATATCAGGGTTCTGGGATCGAGCCCCGCATCGGGCTCTCTGCTCAGTGGGGAGCCTGCTTCCCCCTCTCTCTCTGCCTGCCTCTCTGCCTACTTGTGATCTCTCTCTCTGTCAAATAAATAAATAAATAAATAATCTTAAAAAAAAAAAGTTACTCTGTTCAATACAACTCAACACCCCAAAAATAAATACTCCAATTAAAAATGGACAGGAAAAAAATGGGGAGAAGACATGAACAGACATTTCTCTGAAGAAGACATACGAAGAAACAACAAGTGTTGGGGAAGATGTGGAGAAAAAGGAACCCTCTCGCACTATTGTTGGGAATGCAAACTGGTGCAGCTAGCGTGGAAAACAGTATGGAGGTTCCTCAAAAAATAAAAAATGGAACTACCCTACAAGCCAGTAATTGCACTGCTGGGTATTTACCCAAAAAATACAAAAACACTAATTCAGAGGGATGTGTGCACCCCTTTGTTTATTGCAGCATTATTTACAATAGCCAAAATACAGAAACAGCCCAAGTTTCCATTGATAGATGAATGGATAAAGAAGATGTGTGTGTGTGTGTGTGTGTGTACGTGTGTGTGTGTGTGTGTGTGTGTGTGTAATGGAATATTATTCAACTTTTTGAAAAAGAGTGAAATCTTGCCATTTACAATAACATGGATGGAGCTAGAGAGTATGATTCTAAGCAAAATAAGTCAAAGACAAATACCATATGATTTCACTCATATGTGGAATTTAAGACACAAAACAAATGAGCAAAGGAAAAGAGAGAGAGAGACAAATCAAGAAACAGACTCTTTAACAGAGAACAGACTGATGGTTCCAGAGGGGAGGTGGTGGAGGGATGGGGGAAATAGGTGATGGGGATTAATAAGTATTAAATTATTATAAATTATTATAAAGTATTATTATAAAGTATTAATTTAATAAGTATTAAAGAGTACACTTATGATTGGAAAAAAAATATTATTTAAAAAAAAGTTACTCTGCTCAGTGATAAATGATCTGGATGTGGCAAAATTGAAAGAGGAGAGAACAGTCAGATTTTCAAAAGTCCAGGGGAGAGATGATGGTTGTTCTGACTAAGGTACGGTGACAACAGAACTAGTGAGAAGTGGGCCAATATTACATCCATACATACAAACACATATGCACGCATATAATCGAGAGTATATAAAACTGTATTACACTCAATATGAAGACAACTTAGAATCAATTGAAGAAGACAAAATTTTATACAAACCTTTACAAAAATTATAACAGCACATGATAGCTTCAATTTTTTTTTTTTTAAAGAGAGAGAGAGAACACAAGCAGGGGGAGCAGCAGAGGCAGAGGGAGAAGTAGATCCTCCACTGAGCAGGGAGGCCGATGTGGAATTCGATCCCAGGACCCTGGGATCATGACCTGAGCTGAAGGCAGAAGCTTAACTGACTGAGCCACCCAGGCGCCCGGATACCTTCAATCTTAGACGATGCATGATACAGTGTTACTAATTACCCAGCAGGTGCGGAGGTCAAAGTCCTCTAGGATGTCAAGAACTTTACAATTTGAACAACAAATTCAAGTGTCCTGCTACTCAAAATGGAGCATCCCGTCCCCAAAGAAGAAATTGGCAGATTAACTAAATACTATTCCACTAATTAGAACAGCTTCTTAACTTAATCTCGTGTGTGTGTGTGCGTGTGTGTGAGCACCAATGTGTATTCTTGTAACCTTGTAAAAACTGGGTCTCAACTCCTTCAAACAAAACTCCCTTTTTAAAAATGGTATGTGTGTGCATCACCTTATAACCTTCTTGGGATCTCAATACCCTTAAACAAAATCTGCCTTTGAAAGAGAGATTAAACTTCACTCTGAGATTAAATTAAATATGACACTAGTGTTTATGCTGAAACCCTCAATCAGATGCATTCTGTATCAAACAAAGGTTCAAAAAAAATAGCTCATATAATTGTTTCTCTATTAGGTATTTGATAAGCACCCACTTTGTAACAGAAAATGTTTTAAAATTATTTTCTGAAGAAGAGAAGAGCTAGGGCAGCAGTTCAGTGGACGTACATAAGAAAAGCTGACTTGTGAGGTAGGTTCTAGACCTTCTAATATGAGTCCCCAGCACCTCATCTTTAGACCCGAGATAATCATGCTGCTGAAGACGATGCCTGGACTAGGGGAACCCCTCAAGACTGCTTCCTATTCTAAGATCTATGATGACAATAATGACAATAGTTATTATTATTGGGCATCATCTTTAACTGGACACTCTTCCAAGTGCTTTACATATGTGAACTCCGTGAATCATTGCAACCTCGGAGAAAGTACTGTAATTTTCCCAGTGAGGAAGCTGAAGCACAGAGGAATATGCCCTCGGACATCCCTCAGCTGTTAATCCATCCCTCCAGTCCTCCATCTCATCTTCAACTAGAAATCTGATCTCCCCTGAAATCTCAGAAGATATTTTAATGTTGTTTTTAACTTGTAAAATGTAGAAGGTCTATCTCTTATTAGCTCTAAATGTAATAGTCGTGAATGTTGGTTTCTTCACCTACAAGTGCAAAGGACAATTCTTGTACAGGTAGTACGTATTCATTTGCCCATTGAGTTGACCGAGTGCACATGTCTTCATTTGTCCCTCAAGGTCTATAATGAATGCAAAATCTTCTTATAGGAAAAAATAGTCATGCTGTGTTTATCTGGTGATGACTCCATTATAGAATATCAGCAGGGAGTTAAATATTTTAATTAATGATTTTGTCACAATAATTCCCAGGACTTTTTTTGTCTTTTTTTGTACAGAGTGAATTTTGAAAGTTTTCACAAATAAATATGTTGTTCCCAAAGTAACCGCATATAAATATGCCAAAAACAATCCTAAGAGAGTCATTTTTTGGGGGTTGATAACCAAATGGCATCTCAGCTCCAACACATGAGGCCATAAAACTTTTTTATTTTTAGTGATGTTGTTTAGATATCAGTGTGCCCATCCTTTCACATCATTTTTTCCATGATGAATAGAGTGTTAACAATGTAATCTAAAACATTTGATTGACAATTGCACACTATTTTAAAGTTTGACAAGTCCTCTTTTCCTGACAATTGATATTGCAATACAAATGAGATGAAAACATGTCTTTCCCATTCAATGTTTTAAAAAATAACCATATATGCAACTTTATATACAATAAATATTTTATATGCATATTACATAAGTATATATAATTTTTAAATATTTATTATATATATTATATACATATATGTAAAACACTAATCAAATTTGGATGTGGTTAAATTTCTGCCCCTGGTAATTTAAAATCTAAATTCACAATCCCCTGGATTAGACAAACATGTAGATAATTAGAAATGGTCATTTAAGGGAAGGTCATTTTATTTAATTGCTGTGGAAAGGTAGAGCTACATTTATCTAATTCCTGGTAGGATTTTAGGAAAGATATTCCCTTTTATTCAAATTGTGTCTACTCCATGCAAATCTGCAAAGCTCAGGGATGGAGAGGAACCTGAGACTAGGTATTTTTAATAGGCTTATCTCATCACTCTTCGGACCCACCAAGCTTGGAAAATACCCATTTGGCTAATTGTCAATCCCCGTTGAGGAATTTGTTAATTACCTCTTCTACTCTATCACAGATAGTTCAGATTCCTACTGCTACCCTGCAAGATATTGCTGGATGGAGGTACGCAGTGATGGGCTATGATTTCTTAAAATCATAGTGTCTGGTCGGAAAGTAATTTAAAGGTCATCTTACCCAATCTTAAGTGATTTCCTGATTTTTTTTTTTTTTTTTCAAATTTAGCCTGACCCTGAGGTTATCACCTCCTGCTCATCAATCCCTCAGGTTGGTGTATGAGCCAAACATGTGAAACTCACCTAACTCAATTAGAGAAAGTCATATACTTTAAAGAAAGCACTGTATTTCAATATATTCTGCAATCATCAGCCAGTCATTTTTGGCCTACCTCGCTCACGAATATTTTTGGATTGACAAGTGACTGCAGTGATTCATGTCTAATTTACATGCTTATTCATTCCCTAAGGCATAAAATAAGTCAAACTAAGGCTGCAGAATTAGAGTTCCTTAGTTATTATCACCAGGTGTTATCCAAGATACCATGTCTACCAAAAACAAAAAAAAATGCAAACACACACACACACACACACACACAAACAAAAAACAACTGGAAATGACTATAAGAAA
Source organism: Potos flavus (assembly GCA_028534135.1). Classification (NCBI taxonomy): domain Eukaryota; kingdom Metazoa; phylum Chordata; class Mammalia; order Carnivora; family Procyonidae; genus Potos; species Potos flavus. The sequence continues at coordinate 27,325,063 of CM052883.1, read as the reverse complement.
ATTTAATTAGTTAGTGTTATGGCGATTTAAGCAGGCAGTCCACATCAGTCTTCAAAATTGCATTTGCTACCAAACATCATTGCTATTATTGATGGATTTTAGGGCAAAACCAACTCTGAATGATTTAGTCTGTGATTGAATTGCACAGGAATAACTTCATTGTGTTTCAACAAAAATTTTCCGGTAATTCAGAGTCTGAGAGACATTAAGCAGTTATGTATTGATTCTTTTTTTCCCCCTCAAATAATCAATTCAGAACTTGTGGCCTTTATTTCCCCAAAGACTGTAATATCCATAAAAAAATGATTTCTGTGAGTGTACGATTCTGTGTGCTACAAAATGGCATCAGACATTTTTGAGGACCATCTGTACTGTTGTCCCTTCAGCAACAGAGGTGGGAAAGAGAACTGACTCTAGCAGAAACACCAGAAACAAACAAAAAGCCTTGCTGAAAATAAGATGTATCGAGAAATGTTTAAAAGAAGTGGAATATACTGGATTCCACACCGCTTTTCTGAATAGGGTAAAATGGGTTTTTTAAATTCTTTTTTATTGGCTGATCATTTGTCCTTGACCATGGGTGACTATAAAATGTTATCATCAAAAGACTCACAAATTATCTAGTCTTAGTCAATAAAGAAATTATAGGCTACCTGACATTGATAGTTCATTCAATCAATATTTATTAAGGGGTTACTGTGTGCCAACAGTGCACAGGGCACTGGAAACAGAGAAATGAACAAAATAAACAAATCCCTTTTATCCTCATGGGCTTCCATTCCTGTGGGAGCAGATAGATAATGAACAAACATGTGATAGGTACCATGAAGCAAAATAAGGTCAGGTAAGTGGACAGAACATTTAGCAAGTTCTGTATGAAATAAAGGTGTGAGCCATATAGATATGTATATGTCTCTGCCCCTCAATTAGAACTTATGCCTCTTAAGGGCAAAGACAAACTACTACTGTCTTTGATCTCCTTTCCCCTCCTCTTAGGGCTTTGCGTCATAGGGATCCAAAAATATTTTAACAGCCTTGAAAATGATATCAGTGGCAGTCATGACAATCACTAACATTTCTTTCCAGCCCATAAAGCAAAGACATAACTACTAACTTCATGAGGCAGGAGTACAAATCCTATCAGGCAAGAGTAGTTTCTCAATTCCTTTACTTAGTTTAACCCATATCAGAAATTTCATAAAACGAAACAGCAAACCCGCATTGACAGATTGGAAAGAAATTCATCTTATGTTGTCTTAAGCATCAGACATCAGTTCACTGACTTATCGGCTCAGGGGGAGGGACGGATCTCTAGCACGTTAGTCGTGACCTTATGGAAACTTGCACAAAAATAATGCAGACCAGAGGGATAACACCTACCTGTAAATGGTTTCAATCTGACAAAACTATGCTATAGTTTCAATTCATTCAGCAAACACTTGCTGCACACTTACTATGTGCCAGACACTGGGGGTGTAACGCGCAAGAGAGTCCCTGGCCTCCGGGACTTTGCTCGTGCATTTCCGATATCACATAGTCTCTTCCTCTGAAGGGGCTGATTCTTAGGGCCCTGGCACCACTGCCACTTAGCATTGTTTGAAGAAATAAAAAACACCGAGGGAAGAGCCTAGCAAAAGGACGCCCCAAGCTCCAGTATTTCATTGTCCCCAAGGACAGCAGTTTCCTTGACTTGGCGATTCCAACCCCAGTGTCTCTTTGGAGTCAGGAACAGAGGCGATCAGAGCTGAGTCCCTTATTGAGCGGAAGCTCTTAGGCGAAGGCTAAACACAGACAGACATGAACACACACATCTGGAGACACAGTGCAGCTGCCCACTATACCCACCATTATCGCTCCCATCCCAGAGTTTGCTCCACCACCTCTGTTACTGGGCTTTCTCTGCCAGACGTTATTCCATGATGGACGGGCAGGCCTTGGACCACTGACCTCTGGATGGGCCGTCGAGAGACCTCTGCTCCTGGAAAAATCAAGAGGCACATGGGTGCACAGGAAAAATAGCCCTGCCATTGTTTTGACATATTCACAGTACCAAGTTTCAGTTACAGTTCTAGATAAGAATTTGAGTAAGTCCTTATTTTATACTGAAAAGGAGAAAAGCTAGCCTTATCTCCATTTTCTCTGTTTTCTACTGGCTCTTACATTTCTTGTAATATAATGTCATGTAAGTCAGGATAGTTAGGGCTGGGGCTGGTCTCCTATTGCTCTAGAACCTCCCCAGTCTGAGCCAAAAGTCTTTAATTGGGCATATGTGCCATCTCATTTGTCCTTTTTTGCCCTTTGCTCTGATGGTTTTATTGAGAGAACCAACATTATTTTTAATAGTTCCTGACGTGATGCTTCATGAGTACAAATGTGTCAAGTTGCTATCTGATCTTTCCAGAGTCATGTGGCTACTCCTGTCCAGTTCTGATGGGAAATCTGACACACTCTGTGATCCTGCTGTAATTTTGACAAGGGAAATCTAGCTGAACATACCACTGTCTCCATACAAATAACCGAGAATGGCTCCCTCTCTTCCATCCATAAAAAATGGTGGTGCCAACTTGAGGTATAGACCCATAAAGAGGCTGATGCATTATGCTGTCAGCTGAAGCAACGAGAAACTTGCCCTTTATCTGTCCAGGATGGCGACCTTCAGGCACACAAACAGGTATTTCTTAGTATAGCATATACACTTGCATTTTCTCAAAAAATCATAAGTTCTGTTGTTTTCTAATAGAAAGTATATAATATTGTTAAAAAACCAGCAAACTGAAAATCTGAGGCTAGAAGAAAAGAATTGGTGCCGAGTTTCAGGATTTAAGGTCTCAGAAAATAAAGTGAGATGAAAATAATCAAGAGAATTATAGATTAGATAATATGGTATTTCCTCTGCACAGTTGAAAAGAGTCCATAATTTCACAATCTGGTCAATGATCCTTTTTTCCTCCAATAGCCACTCTAACACAGGCATACGGGGAATTTGGAATTATTTACTGTAGCTTAAAAAAAAAAAACCCACAGTATTTATCTTAACTTTTGCTTCTCCCTAACATTCACTAAACAAAAAATGTTCTTTAAAAAAAATGAAATATCTGCCTTTTATTCTTGATATAGCATTGCCTTTTGTGCATACTCAAGGTCACCTTGGAAAACTTGTTAGATTACACTTAATGAATCTTTGTGAAAAATGACAGAGTTAAAATGTCTCAACTCTTTCATTTTTATCAGTAGAAAAGCACAGTTTATTCAAACCCATTCACTTCACACTTACAGAGCCTTCTGTTTGCACATCACTCACTTTATTAAGGGCTTCGCGATCCCTGTTCACAAAGTGAATACGCCTGTTTTATCATTCTCAGATTGAAAGTCAGCAACTGAAAATTTTGTACTGGTGTTTCTTATCATAGAATATACATTTGCATTCTCCTAAAAGAATATCATACTCATTGATTCCTCTTCAATTAAGCAACAAAAGTATATAATATTCTTATAAAAGGACTTTTATTTAAACCAAAAAATTACTAAATAATGAGAATGTGGTTAAAACAAATTTTGCAATGAGAAAGAATAGTTCAGATGAATGATCTATGAAAAGAGCCTGACTAAGACTTCAGCTATAACCTGGAAATTGTTCCCTAGTAATTTACATTGAAAAGAATGGCAAGGTGACAGGAGTATAAGATTTTTTAAAGAAAACCTTAATTAGAAGTCTTTTGACTAGAAGCATGACCCACATTAGTTATTTATATTACCTCACCTTGATTTCTCATCTTTAAAAATCTGTATCTACCTAAAGGATAAAATAAAGTGAGAGAATAGATATTAAGTATTTGTAACTTATAAAGCATCATAAAGAGGCAAGTTACTTTCATTCTTTTTATGGTATTACAGAACAAAATATCTTACAAATAGAAACACAGTATTAGCTTCCATTTCTAAACTCAAAAGGTTCTCTCTCATGAAATGTGTATGTAATAAATGTCACTTTTGGGTAGGAAGAGGGTCTTCGAATGTAACATGGTAGCAGGGATGTTGTTTCTTTAGTCTAAGGCATCAGAATCTTGCCAGCTGGGGTTCGACTGGTTCAGATACAGATCCACAATGACACACAAACTTCTTTAGTAGGTGACTCTACCAAGACACTAAGGACTGAACCGCGAACAACAGAATTCACATTCTGCAATGTAGAACTGTAGACATCTTAGTATACGATCAACAACAGTGTAGGTGATTACAACTATCAGCGATCCAAAGTGATGCTCCATCGTTAACTTCCTCCCTACCCCCCCCCCCAACTGAAAGTGAATAGGGCTGGGGGAATATTTTTTATGTTCTCTGTTCCATCTTTCTGACTCAATGATCTTCCTGTGTCCTCCTTGCTCTTGTCCCAGTCTGCTTTGCACTCAAGCGATTGCTCCCATATTTCTTTTCCCTTAAACCAAATAGAAAAAATTCCAAATCTCTCTGGAATTGTTCAAAGTTCAGACTTCAAAGAGCAAAGTCCTCATTAACTCTATTGCTAAGGAGATTGCTTCCTCCAAGAGATTCAGAAAAATGCCACTGCCATTTACTTCGATTTAGAGAGTGATTTCTCCCCCCACTTGCCCTGCGCTGAAACTTTCTTTATTTCTGAACACTTTCTTCGGCATCACATAGGCTGTTATACTGTGACACACGAATCTTTTTCTTTTTTTTAATTTTTGCCTTTGGGCGCAGGAAAAAAATTCCATATTAGTCTTGTCTGCAAAGGCTCTCCCTTTGGGCAAAAGAAGTATGCCAAGACACTCCTAATTGCAGCAGCCTGAGGCTGTATTAGTTACCTTTTCATGCCTTCTGTCATACAGGCTACATATGTCTAATTTTTAAGAGATAAGAATTCTGATGTTTGGGGCGCCTGGGTGGCTCAGTGGGTTAAAGCCTCTGCCTTCAGCTCAGGTCATGATCTCAGGGTCCTGGGATCGAGCCCCGCATCAGGCTCTCCGCTCAGCGGGGAGCCTGCTTCTCTCTGTCTCTCCCTGTCTGCCTCTCTGCCTTCTTGTGATCTCTCTCTCTGTCAAATAAATAAATAAAATCTTAAAAAAAAAAAAGAATTCTGATGTTTGACAAAAAATTAGTCATCAAACCATAGAAAATAAAATGTATAATAATAATAATAATACTTGGGCGCCTGGGTGGCTCCGTGGGTTAAAGCCTCTGCCTTCGTCTCAGGTCATGATCTCAGGGTCCTGGGATCGAGCCCCGCATCAGGCTCTCTGTTCAGCGGGGGAGCCTGCTTCCCCCTCTCTCTCTGCCCGCCTCTCTGCCCACATGTGATCTCTCTCTCTCTGTCAAATAAATAAATAAAATCTTCAAAAAAAAAAAATAATAATACTTAACCCAGCTAGACTCTTAGAAGCTTGACTTCCACAAAGAAGAAAAGAAATACTCTGGTAACATTTAGAAACTCTTGTCCTATTAAAAAAATAAATATTTTAAAAACGCAAAAGAAAAAGTTAAGAAAAACTTTTCTGGAGAATGCCTTTTTTAAACTTTCATTTTATGAGCTATAGCGATTAACCAATTTTATAGGTATCTCTCCAATAAAGCTGTTTAGCACCAGCCAAATGAAAGGCCAATCTCTATTTTATAAAAATCAATAATTAAGAGCTGTTTCATTTAGCCTTAGCTCAGGCCAAGCAAACAGCATTTTACTTTGCAGCTACTGTTTCAACTTGAGGTTTTATTTTGTCTTTTTTCCATCTTAATGTCTTATTAAATTGTGGCTATTTATCTCCTATGCTTCTTCTGTACACGATATATTGACAATTAGGCTATTTGTCATTCTTGCCCAAGACTACAAAAAGTTACATACTAGCTAAAGGCTTTAAGAACCCTTCAAGATTAAAGCCTAGCAGAACACTCCTCTCTCCAGATTTGCATTTTACAATCCATTATTTATTATTGTTGCTTGCCCTCTCAGAACATTGTTCTTTATGTACTGCTATGAGCAATATACATAGTCCGAACTCATTATCTTTCTCCTTTTGTCTATCCAAACCTAAACCCAAGAGAAGACTCTCATTTTCCATACTTCAGATAATGCCTGTGTGCCCAGCTGAACAGCAGATCTGTTTCTAAGTACTCAACTTCTGAGCCTTAAATATCTAGATGCGTGTCGTTCATGACAATTCATACATAAACCGTTTCTGTTTCTGATCCCTCCAGCCGCCTAGTGTCTGAATGAGTCGTCCCAGAGAGAAGATAATACAGGAAACATCAGACAAACTGCTTTCCCACTCTCTTGGCTCTTACCAATCTTTATTGCTCCAGATAGTCTCAATATATCCTAACAGAATCAGGGGCACCTGGCCGGCTTAGTGGGTTAAGCAACTGCCTTTGGCTCAGGTCATGATCCCAGGGCCCTGAGATGGAGTCCTGCATCGGGCTTCTTGCTCTGCAGGGAGCCTGCTTCTCCCTCTGTCTGCTGCTCCCCTTACTTGTGCTCTCTCTGTCAAATAAATAAATAAAGTCTTTAATATATATATTATATATATATATATATTAACAGAATTAGATTCAAGACAGAGAGCTCTCCTTCATAATTTTAACCACAAAGACTTGCTTGCTCCCTTTTAACTATTTCTAAAAGTAACATGTTTCCCCGCTAAGGTTCTTTTATTTATTGTTGGGGGAATCATAGACAAGTAATTGTCTTTTCCAAACCATGAAATCTGTATTGCTCAACAGCCTGAAAAACAAGAAAACAGAAATAAAGGTCACAAGATAAAAGGGGCACACAGAAAATCGATTCTAGTAGCAAGGAATGCGTTATTTTAATTATTCTACTTGACTCAGTTACTGGCCCAGACTACTGGATGTCTATCTTACCAAGTTAAACAATCTTCCAAATGCCTTTCTGAATGGGGAATAGCTGCTATATTTTTTTTTTTAGCTGAAATAAGCTGTGGTTCAATTTAAAGAAAATAGTCCTTGTAGAGCTGATACAGCTGCCAAAAATAGAATGTTACATATAAAATTAACTTTTAGGAAAAGATTTAAGACCCTTTAAAGACAAATTTATCTGCCCAGATAATGAATTTAGGAAATTGACATTAGGAATAAAATTATTACCCATAAAAATAAGATGTTTTGTCCCCTCAATAGAAATTATATAATTATTTGAATAGCATTCTGTGCCTGGAACAGAATCCAATAAAATAAAGCTTTTTATACATTATCTGGAATATGAATGTCTATCATCACTCTGTTTTTTTAAATAAAAAATAAAATTATATAAAATATAAAGTTATATAAAATCCAGGTAAAAATGAAAGTAATTACAGTTTCTTTCTATAAAATAAGTTCAACACAAACCAAGTTAGTTTACTGGACAACTGAATACCAGAGACAGAGCCAGATTAAATAAGCCAAAATTTAAATGAAAATGATAGCAAACTTTGATGCTCCTGTGTTAGTGGTTCAGTTATTTTTTTAAAATGCATTATATTGAATAATACATTACAATAGTCCATGCTTATTTTTTGTTTTGAGTCTCAGAAACTTAAATAGAAATATTTGATTATACATTCATTCCTAAATTCATTATACATCTCTTTCTCCTTTTACTCTTCCCTTGATATCTAGCAAAATCCTAGTAGCTCCGAGTATTAACAGTGTTTAATAAATATAATAAATAATAAATATATTGTATTTGCCCTCTAAATTAATTTCTAAGTGCTGGGTATTTTCTATGAGGAAGTATAATTAATTCAACCCTGTTTTTTTAAACTAAAACTGTAACTGTCATGATCAATTTTTTGGGGGGGTGCCTACACTCATTGAGCATTTACTATGGACAAGGCGTCATGCTAATCACTACTAATATTTGTTGCATTTAATTCCCATAGTAACCTCATGCCATAGGTAGTACTATCAAGGATACTGAATCCTAGAGAGGTTTAATGACTTAGAGGTAATAAGCCCCAGAACTAGGATTTATAACCCCTTTATTTTTTCTGATCCTAGATGAAGTTCTACAAACCAAGGTTGCAAATGAAAAGCAGTACCTGGCAAAGGAAAGACTCTAGAGTGGTATGGAGAAGAAGAAGGGCAATGGATGATGACTTTCTTTGGTATCCTCATGCCTCCCTTTATGCAACTCCTTCCTCCACCAAAAGAAGATCACCCATTTAGCCCCAATAACTGTGCAACAAACTAACTACCCTCAAGGGGCAACCTGGGTGGCTCAGTTAAGCATCTGCCTTCAGCTCAGGTCATGATCTCAGGGTCCTGGGATTGAGCCCTGTGTCTGGCTCCCTGCTCAGTGGGGAGTCTGCTTCTCCCTCCCCCTCTGCCCTTCCCTTCTCCCTTCCCCCTTCCCCTCCCTCCTTCCTCTCCTTCCCCCTCGTGCATGCTCTCTCTCTCAAATAAAGAAAATCTTTTAATAAATAAGTAAATAAATAAAAATAAACTACTCCAAAATTCATTGATTTAAAACAATAAGTATTTATTTAGCTTATGAGTTTACAAGATAACAATGTGGGTGAGGCTGGGCAGAGCAGTTCTTCCCACGTTCACCGGGCTCGTGCGTGTGCTTGGTGGTCTGCCAACGGGTAGCTGAAGTAGCACGGTGATGGAGGAGGAGGTAAACTGGTGAACACAGAGAAACAAGCGAGGGCACACCCAAATGCACAAGTGCTCTTCAAGGCTGTCCTTTGTCCTATCCACTCACATCCCCTTCGATAAAGTAGGTCACGTGGCTGATAGAGAGTCCCAGTGAAAGAGCCCAACAAAACTCCACAGCAAAGGGTTTGAATGCACAAGGCTGAAGAATCAGGTCCATTAGTGAAATCAATATGCCATCATCTGCAACTTTGAATCTTACCTTGGAGATTCTCTTTCACCTTTGGCATTCTAAGTCTATGATTCCACAGGGACAGCCATCTATGGTACATAGAGATGATGCGCTGGTATAAAAATGACCTTCCAGTCCTGCCAGGGCTCCAGCAGCAAAGAAGCATTCATTACTTGGCTACTCAAAGGTGGTAACTGGACCAGCAGTCTCCACATCTTGTGGCACCTTGTTAGAAATTCGGAATCTTGGGCCACACCCCAGGCCTACTGAATCAAAATGCACATTTGACAGGATATCCAGGTGACTTGTATTAACATTAAAGTTAGGGAAAAAACCTGGGGCTGTTATATTTATGAATCTGCTCTTAAATTTGTTATCAACTATGTTTGCTAAGGAACCAAAACTAATAACATTGGAAGGATTTTTAACTGGAAGAATGGAAACCAAAAAAGGGGTTTGACTATCCAGTAATAACCTAGTTTTTAAAACAGGAAAGACTTGGCACTTCACCAAAGAATATGTACAAATAACCTATAAGCACATGCAAAGGTGATTAGTACCATTAGTCCCCAAGGAAATCCAAATTAAAACCATACTGAAACCTACCAGCACGGCTGAAATTAAAGAGGCTGAAAACATTTGCAAGGATGGGGACACCTGGTGCTCTCATCAAACTGCCTTTGAAAGTGGTTTAGCAGTTTCTTATGAAGGTGAACTTGTACCTACGCTATGACCTGGAAATTCTCCTTTGAGTACATGCCCAAAAGAATGAAAGTATATATCCACAAAATTACATGTACGAGAATGTTCATAGTAGTTTTATTCATAATGCTAAAGCTGGAAATAACCCAAATATCCACTAACGAGAGTATGGATAAACAGAATATGGTATATTCATGCAAAGAAATACTCCTCCGCAAGAAAATGGAATGTTAAACAAAACATAGATGTATCTTGCTGACATCACATTAGAGAAAGAAGCCAACTACAAGAAAACACAGACTCTCCGATCCCATTTATCTGGTATTCAAGGACAGGGAAAATGAATCTATGGTTACAGAATTCAGAATTGTGCTTTCCTGCCTGGCCGTGGAGGATGTGGTGTGGATTCATCATAAAAGAACAAGATCTGTCTATATTAACAATCAGCTTTTGTATCTTGCTTTGGCTATTGGTTCCACAGATATGTATATTTGTCAAAACATATTGAATTCTACATATTTTATTATTTATAAGTCAAACACCAATAAAGAAGTGTGCATCCCTTTACAGTTTCAAATCACATATTCTCATATGTCATCTCATTTGCAACAATCCCCGGGGACCTATGGGGCAGGTATTATTAGGGACCTTACAGACAAGAACATGAAGGCTCACAGAGGTGACTCGCTAAAGTCTCCTGAGTGCCTGCAGGCCTCTGGGCACTGTTTCATTTCTTTAGGCTGCATTTCCATTCCCCTCAGCAGCAAGTGGGGGCCACAAGTACTGAAATAGAATGAGTTCATGGATTCTAAAGTGCTGAGACCTTATCTGCTGGGATAGCAGTATTTGAATATGAAGCACAGTCTTTGCATATCGAACGTGCACTTCTGTCTCTTACCTGCTGTTCTAGAATATGGGGAAGCTTTCCAAGGAGGGAACTGGAGAAGGCCCTAGAGAAAGGAGACTATTGTTCTCAGGGGCTTCCTTGTTTGGCCGGAAGCTGGTCTTTCCTATGGTTCATCAGAAACATGAGGGAGAGATAAACATTTTGGACCAGAACTGAGAGACTCGAGGAAAACTACAAAGTCCTGTATCACAGCCAACCTGAAAAGAGATATTGAAGAAAAGCCGTCATGGGAGCCTTGGGTCAGGCTAGCCAGCATGATCAGTAATATCTAGAGGCAAAGTGCAAAGAAGAAAACAAAAGAAATAGAATTGTGGCCTGGTTGACAGAGGTCAGGACAAGACAGGTCGGCTTTGGACAGGACAGTTTCTCTAGACCCATAGACTGCTTCAGAACACCGATCCATTTCTCTTCCCCTGGCTGAGCATCTAGACCCATAGCCTTGAAGCTACAGGAATGGTTTATTTGTTGGTGCTATTATATATATGAAATTGATTACTTACGTGTAACACACTAAACTGTCCCTTGCAGGAGAGATTGCTGTTTAAACAAGAAGTCATCCTTGAATGCTTACCACAATTAGGTTTACATAGTAAATCTGTATATTATTCATCTATATTATTGTTCTGATTCTTCTCCGTGAAATCCAAATTGGAGCTGGCTAGAGAAAACACATGCATGTACAGGGAGGCAAAAGGTGTGAAGAGATGTGTTTCCTGTGATAACTGAAGGGTGGAAATAAATGAGTTCAGTGGCTCTTTATCCTGGATTCATACCAATGTCATATCTGGAGCTTTAACAAAATCCCACCATGCCTAGATCCTATCTCCCAGAGATTATCATTGAATTGGTCTGAGAAGATGGAGAAGGGAGAAGAGCATGACTTTCAGAAGCTTCACAGGTGGGTCTAATGTGCAGTCCAGGGTTGCGAACAACTGAGTTAGGTGGAGGAAAGGGGAATGGTTATTCAAAATGAAGCCCGAGCGCACCGACCGGCCCTCCAAAACGGGTTCCTGCCAACAGCTCCTACAGAAAGAAGAAAGACACTCAAATAGGTTGTCCCACTTTCAAGTCAGATGGCCAGTCAAAGGGAGAGACACCAGAGAACCCAAGGCCAAGAAACTCTCCCACAGGAAAATAAAACATGGCCCCAGGAAGGCTTTCACTTCTTCAGTCTTTGCTCCCAGCACATCTCACTGTCCCGCCACTTCTTATCTTTGAGTTCATTACTGCCACACATCGCACTTCACCTTACAAAATGTAAATCGCAACTTTCCCACTTAGAGTCACCTTGACTCAGGTTACCCAGATAAGCCCCGAGTACTGTACTAAATACATTCACTTTACGGATTCTTCTACCCTGTGAAGTTGCATATTCATATCCTACTAGAAATCAGAGAAATATAAATTGTAATAATAAGATATTCTTAGAATCAGATTAGAGAAGATTAAAAATATAATACCCAGCACTGGCAACAATAAGGGAAAGAGGCTTTTTCATACTCTGCTGTTAGAAATCTACATTTGTAAAACTCCCCTGGAGGACATTTTTTTTTTTTAATCTTGAGAGAAAACTTAAAAGTTCAGAAAACTTAATCCAACATACCCCTCTGGAAATTTATCCTAAGGAACTAATTATGGATACATACACACATTTATGTATCAGGATGATCATAACATTAGAACAGCCTAAATATTAATAAGAGATTCAGTAATTAAATCACTAAGTCCATTCCATAAAAAATGTGAAATGATATATAACAGAATATTTATAGAATTAATCTATGATCAAACAGTAGGTCATAAAATAGAATGTACAATAGAATCCTGTGTGTGTGTGTGTGTGTGTGTGTGTGTGTGTAGAAAAATAAATGGAGCTTGACAGAAAACTCTTGGCAGTGATTATCTGGATGAGGAAGTACTTTCTCCTTTTGTGCTATATCTTTCTGTTATATTTTATAACTTGAATTTAATTTTGTATTCCTTGTATAATTAAGACAAATGCATGAAAACAAAGAAAAAATACTAAAAGCCTATATGACAAAATACTACTAGTCAAGATACAATTGCTGCATCTCTGTAGTTTCAAGATTTACAACAATGACTATATATTACTTTTATAATAAAAATTGCCCTCAAGTAATTTAAACTGGACATTCATAATCTCAGACATTTCAGATTCTTCAAATAACTCAACTGTTACAGCTATTGTATCTCCTTCATCGAGCTCAAAATTATTGTTAAAAATAACTGCAAGCAAAAACACCATGCGTTAACACCAGCCTGTTTCGGCTTATGAGAGCAATAATCTGACCTTCCACCACTGACAGTCTGGTTGGGTTATGAGAACTGGCCTTGCAACTCCACAGCAGAAGCCACTTGGACTTCTGTTCTGCTTAGATATTTCCCCCTTTTTTTTTCTTTTTCATGTTTCATTGTTCATTTAGAAGCAAAAGGAACTTTGCTAACAACTTTGTTCTCTATGCCTTTTTCACTCATGTTTTTTAATTGATTTTTTCCCCACATCGAATTGCCCCAGTTCTTGATAACCCATACCCTATTAGGATCAAGTAATATTCTAATTGCACTGTGGTCTGCAAATGTTCAGGTACCATTTAGTGCTGGAAATAGCATCAGAATATTCCCCTTCAAATTTCACATCAGAAAAAGAGGAAGATATTTCAGGATTTCCAAACCTATCATCTTGAGGTGCCAAAGGCATGTCTGCTGAGAAAAGCGTTCATCAACTATAGTCTGAGAATATTGTTTATATAGAAAGTGAACACTCCCTCCTCACTTCCTTCTGTGGAAGAACAAGATATAATTTCCTGCAATAGTTCCCTGAGATGTTTGCCTCTGAACTGGAAACATCTCTGCCGTCCTCAGACTCAGGTGCTCTTATAAGAAGTGGCATTTTGTAATATTGGAACTTACTCCTAAGAAAGAATCTATCAGTCATTAATCTGTATGATGGCCTTATTTTTGTTTTCATTCCACCTCTAATCTTGTGCAAATTCTTTTGTATAAAGGTTTATTCTCTGTAAAGAATTCTGTGAAAATTCATTCACTCATCCATCATCCATCATCCAGCCATCCAGCCATCCAGCCATCCAGCCATCCAGCCATCCAGCCATCAATTTAGGTTTTTATTCACTCACCCTGCAAGTATTATCAAACACTTCTGTATGCCTAGTGCTGAGGACATGATGGGGAACAAGTCGTAGAGTCTGCTCTCAGGCAGCTTGCAGAGAGTGATGTCATTGCCTCTCTGGTCAGCTGTGGGTATTGGGTGGACCCAGGAGTTCTTCCTGAGATATCCTTTATCTATCTGGATGATGCCATATACCACTGTGAAACATTTCCAATTGGGAGTATGATTTAAATGTGGACTAACATAGGTCCTAGTTTAGATGAAGGGTATCTAAAACTCTGATAGACAAGCCATAATCTTTCTGGCCTAAAGAACTTAGGGACAGAGTTTAGGAATATCACAGACACTGGAAAGTGTGCATGTGTGTGTGGCATGTGGGAGGGTGGGGAGGTATGAATCCTGGAAAGGGGAAAGCTAAAAAAGGAGAATCCCAAATTTTGCTTATAAATTCTGCCCAAATCTCTACCTGATCCCAGAAGCATTCACGCAAAGAGAGTCAAACCAAAGATAAAATAACTAAACTGATAATAGAGTTACTGCCTAAGATACAAAGTCTGCAGTATTAGACCTTTCATTTAACTGCCCACTAAAACAATGAAATCAGCACCGTTCAGAAGAATACAACAGAATCCAGAGACTCTAACACAATGTTCACTAAGTCTAGGATACAATCCAAAATTACTAGACATATGGAAAAATAGCAAAATGTGACCTATTCTCAAGAGAAGATATAATCAACAAAAATTGACTTCAAGATGACCCAGACGCTAGAATTAGCAAACAAGAACAGCTATTATAGCTATGCCCAATAATGCGAAGGATGATGTAGCTTTACACAAACTTGGCTTTCATAGGTATGTTAGGAAATAATCATTATCTTCTCTTAGTCTATTATCAGATACTGTGTAATAACCCACTCTTTTCTGGAAATTATATTTATTTGTGTGGGATATCATTTTATTCTCTCACTAAAAGGGATTTCTGATCCCAATACTCCAGTTCTCTGGCCTCAAGTGGGTCCACGGTTCTTCATGTGATCCAGGCCAGGCCAACTTAAGTCTCTGCCTATGATTTTTTCATACTGAGCTTCAGAATAGAGATTCCGAGAGACTTAAAAGCTGCTGACAGCTAACTTCCACGCAATGGGGAG